>SJXQ01008845.1:198710-210045 GCA_006408695.1 Aepyceros melampus
CGCCCTCAGCGCAGTCGAGAGGGCTACAGCCAGAAGCTGCTGTCCTTCCTGGCTGCAGCTCCAGCCTGGGATAGAGACTCATCCTCTGCACGCTTCCATTTTCTTAGCTGTAACTGAGGCTGAGGACAATGTCTCCTCACAGGGTGGTAGTTATATGTGTGCACACATGCGCGTGTGCATGTGTGTGTGTGGACATGAGTATGCGTGTGTGTGAGTGTGTGAGTGTGTGAGTGTGATGGGTGGTAGGCCTTCCTGTTACAACCAGTCTGCTGGGGCTTGCCAGTGCAGAAGTACAGTCTGGCACTTCCAGGCTATAACCATTCCACAATGCTTTCACAGCCCTCAGATTTTCTAGACAAGCCAACTTGCTCTCTAAAACAGCCCTTATACCACCTTATCCTCTATTCATCCCTAGCATCTGAGTCTTTAAGGCTGACAACTGTCAGGTTTTGTCAGTATGCCGCGTGTGAGCTGCTGTCTTCTGGGGACTCTATCCTGCATACCTCTGGCTGTTAGTCAGGAAGACTATCTTGTAAATCTTTCCTTGGTCATGTGAGTTGAAAATATCTTCTTCATGTCTGTCCTTATATGCCTGTGACTTTTGTCATGTAGGCATTTTCTGCATTTTAGCTAGATAACAGCTCTTTGCCTTCTGATTTCTGCTTTTTAGGTCTTGTTTTAAAGTGTTTTTAATGTTGTGAAATAATAATGACATTTATTTGTATTTTCTTCTTACCCTTTCACACTTTTGTTTTCACATTTGTACTGTTTAGAATTTACTCTGTTTAGAGCTTATTTTTGTGAGTGTGCTTTGAGGTGGGGGTTTTAATTCATTTGTTTCCGCTTGGATCAGCTGTTGTCCTGGCACCATCAACTGACCAGTGTATCATTTTCTGGTTATCTGTTATTTTAAGAAGAGTCAGGAAATCTCATTTTTATGTAGCTTCCCCTAATTTTTAATTTTTGGTGATTGGTTAATTTCTTTTTTTTTTTTTTTTTACATACTTAGTGGTCCAAACACTTCTATAGTCTGAATTCTTCTGTGGCCACCAGCTTGCAGCCTCTTAAGTTTAGTGTGAGGCCTCTTGTCCAAAAGATCTGAGGTGGGAACCAAGTCCATCACTCACTGTTTGACCTCAAGTGAGTTGTCTGCTTCTTAGGGTCTTAGCTTCTCATCAGTGTCATGGAGATAATAAATAGTATTTACCTCACTAGGTGATTGTAAGTATAAAATGAGACAATGAAGGGAAATCTTTAGCATTGGGTCTGGTACACACAGGTTTGATGTTAGTGTCATTATATCCTTATGCTCATCCTCACCGTTTATTCTTTCCTATTCCAGTTGACTTCTTTTTTTTTAAATTTATTTATTTTAATTGGAGGCTAATTACAGTATTGTAGTGGTTTTTGCCATACATTGACATGAATCAGCCAGGGGTGTACATGTGTTCCCCATCCTGAACCCCCTCCCACCTCCCTCCCTATCCCATCCCTCAGGGTCGTCCCAGTGCACCAGCCCTGAGCACCCTGTCTCATGCATTGAACTCTAGTCTACTTCTTAAGCACCAGAGGGTACTTTTTATGAAGATTAAGTTGGTAGGACTAGTATCCTTTTACTCATTTATGGAACTTATTGAAAACCTGATTCATAATTAACTAGCCCATGTTAATTATGAAATAGTGTGTGGGTGCTGGCTCAGAGATGCTTAACATCCCTGCAGACATAAGATTTGGTCAGATGACTGGACTGCAGAGAGATGAGACTCATCATAAAGTGAAGGTATTGCGACAGGCTCTAGAGGGCCAGGGGTTGTGAGCTGGCAGGATCAGGGGAGAACCAGTGGAAGAGAGGAAACTTGAATCTAGCCTTTAAAGGACTCACTGGAGTGGAGAGAAACAGGAAAGATGACCCCTGAGGAGCTACCGCAATAATCCAAGCTTAAAGGTTCTGGACTTGGGACCAAAAAGAAACAAATTCCAGAGTCTGTGAGCAGCAGGAAATGGCAGTACTTGATGGTTACTGAGGTGGGGTGGAAGGAGAGAGAGGCGGAGGAGGGGAGAGAATGATCAGGTCTGCACGCTTTTGAACTTCAAGGGGAGGAACACTTGAGGAGACACAGTTTGGGGTGGTGAGTCCTTGGGTGTGGCGTGCGGCTGGGGCAGGTGGGCCTGATGGCTGGCCAGCCTTGGTGGAAGGCCACAGCGGAGTTCTAAGGATCCCCCGGTCCTGGGAATGGAACGTGGGCCATCATCATCACCACAGAGGCAAGATGGAAGCGTGTGGAATTGCTTAAGAGATGAATGTTTGTTTATTCACACACACGCCCTGACTTGCACGTTTTTCTGTAGTCTGGGGCTAGTCTTGAGGTCCAAGGTAGCTGCTCCGATCTGAATGTTTCTGTTCCCCTGTGTCTGTATATTGGAAACCTAATGGCTAGGAGATGAGGATGGCGCCCTCATGGTTGAGACTAGGGTCATTTAAGAGGGACCTCACAGAATTCCCTGAGGACACAACAGAAGACTGTGCCTCAAAGACTGCGAGCGCCCTCACCCCCCAACCGTGCTGGCTCCCTAGTCTCAGATTTCCAGCCTTCAGAACTGTGAGCAGTATATCTCCGTGGCATTGTGTTACAGCAGCTTGAAGGAACAAGGATAGGAGCCTTAGGTACAAGCTGTATCCGTAAGCGTAGAGCAGTAAAATGTTGAACCCAAAGGCGAACCATCCACTCCCTGCCACGTCTGGGGACACTTCCCCAGGCTGGGCATCTTCATCACCTGCTGCCTGTCCTGCCGCAGGCTGGCCTGTTTTCTGTCACGGTGCTGGGAGCCCACCTGACTTCTCATCAGCATTCCTTTCTAAGAGGCTAGCTTTTGTTTTTAACTTCAATGGAATGTTGTCCTTTCTGCCTCCTGTCCGCAGAGGCAGAGCCCCCCCACTCCCCAGGCCTCTTGAGGCTGTCTGGAGTGGGGGCTGGCATGGTGGGTGGGCTTTAGCTCACGGGAGCTGAGTCAGCACCCAGATGACGGCCAGCTTCCCGTGTGAGGACCCTCTCTTTAGTTGACGGGCTGTGGGGTCCTGCCAGCGGGCACTGACAGACCTGTGTCAGAAGCTGCTGTCCAGAGCTGTCCTGGGGTATGACCTTCCCCACACCCGGCAGGCCTAGGACAAAGCACAGCGGGGAAGGGCCCTGGGTGCTGCTGACCTTCATCCCAGGCCGCACTTACGTTCCACAGTTCATCCCCTAGAGGATGGTTTTGCTGGGCTCAGCATTTAGCAAGAGACATGGTTTCTTAATTATTCTGAAAAAGCTTCTCTTTGCTAACTTGGCAAGTAATTCTGCATATGACCTTGTATTTTATTCTTTTGTACAAATACAGTTATTAGTATGAGAGGGGGTGAAGCTGTAGTCAAGGCTGCTTCAGGCAAGTTTCAAGAACACCATTGCAAGGGTCCTTGGAAGAATGGGACCATATAAGGCCCCCTCATATGGTCCAAGAAATACAGGTAAAACAGGTGAAGTTTGGGGATACAGATAAAAGCAAGCCTTGATTCATTAATACCACTTTAACTAATTGATAGCACTATGATTTCATCCACCTAAGACCCTTGAATTCTCTTAAGATAACCTGTCTTCTTTCCCAGTGTTATTGAGGTATCATTGACAAAAATTTAAAATATTTAAAGTGTACCACTTGGTAATTTGTGAAAAGAATCCCCCCCCCCACCATGGAGTTTATTAACACATTTACTTTTTGGGTGGAGCTGGTGAAAACATTGAAGTTCTACTCTCTAAACCAATTTCGATTCTATCATACAGTCTTATTAACTGTAGTCACCAGGTTATATGTTCGCTCCTGGGACAAGATCTCAACTGGCTGGTAATCTTGACCGGTTTCAGATCATTCAATCAGGCCCATACTCTCCTTTTTTACTTGTGTGTGCCCCTCTTCTCTTTTTTCAAATTTACATAAAAACAAGCATAGCTAGGTGTGCTGCTCAGCGAATGTTTGAAACTGAGCGCTCAGTGTGACCGGAACGCAGATCTGGTGGCCAGCGAGCGCCAGCCCCTGGGGAGACCCGCCTGTGCCCTTTGGTGTCCTCTCCCTGTGCGGAAGCCGCGCCTGAGCGCTTCCGCCACGCGGTAGGCCTGTAGAAAGTGGACACCTGTGTGACTGCCGTGGGCCAGCACCCCCTCAGCCAGGTATGCCCTTCCCTGGGCGCTGCCCCGGGTGCCCTCTCCCCCGCCCCCCGCCAGCCGCCATCACAACGTGGTGCTCTTCCCTCGCGCCCTGCCTGCCGCTGCCCTCGCACATTTAGTTCAGACAGGACTGCTGAGGGAGACTGTGACTCAGGGTGCATTTGACCACGAGCGGGCTAGGTCAGGAGTGCGTCCCTCTTGCCAGGTGGCACTTGAATTTCGGCAGGGAACACTTCACATCCACTCCTAGGAACTCCTTTGGGATATCTGGCCCTGTGAAAGCCTTGGTTGTGTCATTTTCCACATCCCGCAGGACCAAGATGTTTTTAAGGAAAGCACATCTTGACCCTGCCCCCTAAACCCCAACTTTCCCTAGGGAGAAAGAGGGCGTCCTTACCCCCAGGGAGAGGAAAGATGATGGGGAGAGAGGAGGATGGAGGAGTTGCAAAGCTGCGAAAGAGGACTAGTAAAGATCCCTGGAATTATTGACAGAAACAGATGCTAAATGGTGAGCAAATGGGAATGGAGGAAAACTCCTAAAATCCACCAGGGTTCCTCACTACAGGAGTGTGGGCGTGCACCTCACACCGCCGGCTTTCAGAAGCTTGCCTGGTGGTGGCTGCTCAGAGCCGCATCCAGGTACACTCGTGTGTGCCCACGCACAAACCCACACGCGTGCACGTGCACACCCAGGAGAGCTTGAGACGTGCAGACACCGAGCAGGCTTGGCAGGGTCTGTTTCCCTCTGTGGTGCTCGGGGAGCACACACAAGGGTTTGGAGGTCTTTGACATGAAACTTGAAGGCCCGCATTCCTGCTGCACTCACAGTGCTGCCGGCAGGCTCCCGCCGGCGGAGCCAGCCATGGCCAGGGCGTCCAGACGTGTTTGCTGAGGGACCCAAGGTGAAAGTGAGGAGGGCCTGGTTCTCTGGGGGCAGGGAGGGTCCTCTACT
Organism: Aepyceros melampus; assembly: GCA_006408695.1. Taxonomy (NCBI): domain Eukaryota; kingdom Metazoa; phylum Chordata; class Mammalia; order Artiodactyla; family Bovidae; genus Aepyceros; species Aepyceros melampus. The sequence goes on from SJXQ01008845.1 coordinate 203,862, forward strand.
GTGACCTGTGACCCTGAGCAGGGGACCCAGAGCCAGCTCCATCTGCAGCCTCGTTGTCTGCTCTCCTGGGAGCCCAGACCTGGACACAGGACACCAGGACGAGAGACCCTTAGAGACCCCAGGGCCCACCAGTCGGGTCCTGAGCTTGGCGTATAAAGTGTCTGCTCACCTTTCCACCTGCCTCCCCTTCTTGCTGCAATGGTGTTCTTGGGACTGTTTCCCATGGCCTGCACCTCTTTGGTTCATCTTCGGATCTCGTGCCTGGCATGATGCTGTAACGTTCAGACAGTCAGGAAACACTGCGTGAAGTATTTGACAAAATGAGAGTCTCAGGATCTCGGCACAGACCTCCTTCCTTTGACATCCTGAGGTGAATTTGCTGGGGCCCTTCTGGTGCGGGTCTGGGCCTGAGGCAGAAGCCCCTGAGCCCCTGTGTGCCCTCCGAGGAGAGGCCTCTTGAGCTTTTGGAGGAGCCCTGTCTGCTCCGTGGGGATCCTCTTCCCAGACACAAGCGCCATCTTGCTGATGCATAGGAGCCTGCACGGCGTCTCTGCACACCTGGCTCAAGCTGGCCGTGGTCTGTTGAATGTCAATAGTTATTTCTCTTCCCCTGCCATCTCCCGGTATGTTTCAGTTTCCACAGAGTGCAGCAAACCTTTCAGATAAATTTTCTGGTTCCAGTTTGTGAATCCCGGGGAGAGTTGACTCCGTTTACACTTCACTCACTTAACTGACCTTGTAGGAGTCTCAGCTGTAGGCCAGCAGCCCTTGAGTCCTCTGGGGGTCTTGCTGTGTGCTTCCCTCACCAGGGGTGGCATCTCTTCCTAAAGGCCTAGATTCCAGAGGTGCCTGGGATGCCCAGAGTGAGGACATGTTTGTCCTAAGCTGGAGTGTGGCCCAGCACACATTGTCCTTTCTGGTTCTGACCATAATCAAGAGCCACACACACACACACACACACACACCCGCCCATGTACACACAAAGCAGCAGCTCACATGGATTTGACACAGCTGCATGAGCTAGCCTGTAGCACAGAGGCTGCTGGGATGATCCTGCTTGGCAGAAAGCCGTAAACAGGCAGCATGGCTGACGGCTTCCTTGGGGAGGTATCAGCACATTCACTGCTGGGCTGGGAACTCCGTCTCTCCCCACCTCACTCCCGGCCCCCACCCAGCCGTTCTCCTCTGTGGGAGGAGTGGGCCACAAGAAGACCATGTCTGCATTGGTAAACACACTGGAGTAGGATTTTTTTATCCCCACTCATGCTTTTGGTGTTACATCTGAGAAGGCTTTGCCTTCCCCTCTGATCAGAGAAATTTACTTCTGTTTTCTTCTGGGAGATTTATCGTTTTAGCTCTTACGTTTAGGTCTACAATCCATTTGGAGTGTGTATGATCTAAGGAAGGGGTTCTGACATTGGATATCTATTTGTCTCAGCACCATCTGTTGAAAAAGACTCTTTCTCCCATTAGATGGTCTTGGCACCTTTGTCAAAAGTCAGTTGACTATAAATGTGAAGATTCATTTCTGGGTTCTCAGTTCTGTTCAGTTGATCTGAATGTCTATGTATGTAGCACACAACTTTGATTACTCTAACTTGGTATATCAAGCATGTGAGCCCTTCAGTGGTCAGACTTGGAAGCTGTTACCTTCACACTTTGTCTATTTACCGCTTCATCTGACCTTTGTGAGCTGCTGGGTTTTTAGTTCATCAGTGCTTCCAGGTTAGATGGATGTTTGGCACAGACAGTTTTGTATTGCAGTGGCAACTTCTGCAGTGCTCATGTTTAAGGAGGGAACCAGTGCTGCTTTCTAAGCCCTTGCCTCCCACCCCATCCATGGTGTAGGGATAAAGACCTTATTAACTCATCTTCCTTCCACTGTGACTGACCCCAAAGGACCCAGAAGAGCAGGGAGATGGGGACTCCTACTTGCGGGGGAATTGCTAAGACAAAGCTGTGTCCGGAAGGGGCTGTCCTGCTGTGACCCCTGGTACATGGGGGCCCTGCACCAGGGCAGGAAGCCATGGGCAGGGCCGGGCTGGAAAGCAATGTCCCTCAGTCCCAAGCAGTGGGACCACTCTCTCCTACCCTTGCACCTCTCCAGACACTTAACATGAACCTTCTTTCCCGACTTGTTAGAAGCCTGTCCTTCAGCATTTATGGGGCTCTGTCCACTTTGTGCAGAAGTCTTTAGGGGGTCAGGGACTTACCATGACCCTGTGAACCACTGATCTCAGAGACTGCAGGAGCAGAATTACAGAGAAGGGCCTGAGTCAGTTAATCTAATAGTACAGAGTTAGGAAATACCAGCAGCATATATAGGAAATGTAAATGAAAAGTGATTTTCCTTATTGCAACTGATAAGGACTTCATTGTGCCTGATAAAAGACATGGTTTTTGAGAATGCAGCCAATTTTCCTCGTTAACAGAGTCTGCATTTGTGAATTCACTTACTCGTTAAAATTTATTTGAAACTCCCAAATCAGTACTTGTAGTATTTCTGTGGTCATTTGCAGATACATGGAGAATGGTGAAATATTTGAGTCACCCAACAGGCATGTTCCCAGGAGAGGTCAAACAAGGCAGTGTTTTTCTTTCTTGTTTCAGCTCTCATGCTATGAGCAAGTGTCCTTTTTGAGGTCTCTCTGGCACCTTGTTTTTCATATTTTTCTGCTTTTAGTGGTGATTTTGCTGTTTCAAGTGGCCTCCAAGGCTAGTGCTGAAGTGCTGATTAGTGTTTCAAAGCTCCAGGTTGCCACATGCTTTGCAAAGAAAACACTAGATGAACTTCATTGAGCCTTGAGTTACAGGCACTGAATTCAATGTTAATGAATCAGTGATACGTATTGAATAGGTGTCTTTAAACAGAAACACACATAAAACAAAGTTATGTATCAGTTGACAAAAGGTGATCAGAGGCTCACAGGAACCAAACCCTGTATTTCTCCTAGGACCAATTGTTCTCTATTCCAGAATTCAGGGTCCGGAGCTTCCTTTTAGAATCCAGGTACCGTGAGTAATAAGAACAGACCGTAGTTACTTTTCATCTGTCACATCCTAGGTTCTAAGACATTTGTTCCTAATGCCGTTCACAAATTCAGATCATACCTCCAACACTTACTGAGTTTCCAAGAGCACAAGGACTTGTTGACAAGCCTGAGCATGAAACTCAGTCTCTACTGCTGTGATTGCTGAGAGAATAGATGTAAATTGCGATCTCATAACTGGCAGCGTGGTATGCCAGGGATAACCACGATGGTGTTGATTCCTGGGGCGGCTGGTGGGAGAAAGCTGACCATCTCTCTCAGAGGCAGAGCCCAAGAAGGTCTGAGTAATGGGCAACAGCGCCAGCAGCTGTAAACTGTTTACACAGACAATTTGCTGGATAAACCAGAGTTTATACGATTGGCTGTTGTTTACTCTTTAAATCTAGAAAAGATCATATGGTCAACTCTAAGTCTAAGAATTATGTGCTTATACCACACAGTTTTCCACTGAAAAGGAAATTAAACCATCTCACCCAATTTGCTCCTCAAGCTTATGCTCCTACCAAGAAAAGGAGTGGAGAAGAGTGTGTCCACACTGAGTTGGTTTGCCTGAGAAACTGGGTTGGGAGGCTCTGGTGGATGTGATCTGCTTTGTGATGAATTAGATACACTTCTCCAGGCATCAAGAAAACGCTTTACAGCCCTTCATCTGTAACTCCAGTATTTCAGACTTTCCAAAATGTATATTGCTTTTCCTAATCTGTGCCAAGGGTTTCATAGAGATGGAGTGAGTTGCCCTTAGGATACAAGCACACACTCAATTATGTGTTGGCTATGAACTTCCTTTGTGTCTACTGCCTTCAGGGCTGTACACTCAGAATCAAAATCCAGATAGTTTTTGTTGGTGGTGGTTTGTTAGTCTCCCACCTCTGCCTCTGTTGTCTGTCACCTTGAATAAATGAGATATAATTAATACCTTTAATTTTCATAGCAAGTACATATTCACTGTCAAAAGGAAAAAGAATGTAAAGATCTGTAATGACTTAACCGTGTCCTAGAGGTAGCTCTACTACTGTTAATATGACCACATAGATCCCTCAAGTCTTTTCATCTTTAGAATTAATGAATTTGGACTTAAACATGTGAAACCTTACTGTATCCCACCCACATCTCAGCATAAGTGCACATTAAGATTTATGGAAATCTTTTAAATCCTTCAAGCTTATCGTTGTTGCTGGTTACCAAAAGTTTGGTGTGGAAGGCTCCGCGTTTGCCTGGGGGAGCATGGATGCTGGAGAAAGAGAGCCCTGCATTTGTATACAAGTCTGAGCCCTAATCAGCCATATAACTGGATGCTGAGCCTTCACTTCCCTGCCTATAAAGTGAGGCCAGTAATACCTTCCAAATAAGGGAGGACCCCGCATGCAGCGCTGAACTCGCCTGTGAAGAGAACCCTAATAAATGCCAGTTGCCTTTCTGCTTCGCTTTGGTTCCAAGGAGCTCTGCAAACATGTGGAATTGATGTTTTTTAAAATTTCAAAAATAAGTTCTACTCTGATTTCTCTGGTGTAGAATTTTAAATCATGGAAGGCCAAAACCATTGGAAGCACCACTCTGGGGTCTGAGAAATCCTTGCTGTCTGTGGGGAATTCCAGTTCCACAAGAAGGTCCCTCTGCTTCCACAGTTTCAACATGGAAATTAGCAGAACTTATGTTTACAGACTTCATTTTTTCAATTTAAAAAACAAAATCGATGCTGGGAAAACTGGGTTTTCCTCATTTCTTGACAAGTGCTGAGGTGGGATCTGATGGGGTTTTCAAGGTGGTGGCTTTGCAGAGGTAACAGGGTGTTTCCGTGTCTCCATCACACCCTGCTCTCTACACTGCTGTTCCCAGAAAACATGGAATAGTGGCTGGCTTTGCTTTCCTCTGAAGCTCCTGGCTTAATTACCATCTGCTCCCTACAGCGCTTTTACAACAACCTGGGCTTCTCTCCAGACTTTGTTTTTCGAGTTCTAAGCATTTTCCACAGCATTGCTCATAAATTTGCAAGCTCCAATGCTCCATTTTGGGGCTGTTTTTGTTGAGGTGTTTTGCCTTGCTTGGTTTTATGAACAGCAGTTCACAATTGGAATAAATAATTAAAAACACTAGATCTTAATCCACCTTTGTTGGGAGCATCTCTTATAAACCGAGGCTTCATTTTCTAGTTTAAAAAAAAAAAAAGTCATCTGCACCTTGGAGAAACTATGAGATTATTGCGAGGCCCTCCACTTAGTTGTTTCCCAGCCTTGCGTGTTGCCCAGTTAGAATGGAAGCTCACGATGCCCCATGCCGGTGCTGAGTGCAGCCGGGGCCGGGGGCGTGCTTCTGTGGTATTTGAAGTCTGTTGGCTCAGCGGGCGGTCCTGGGACAGCAAGCTCAGCACAGCTGGCCCTGGATGTCTGTCTTTTCCCCTCACCAGACGACTCCTTGGGGCGAGCATGTCTGATTGTTTCCAATTGATTCACTGACCCGGGAGGCTGGGCAGACCAGGGGCGCGTTTGAGTGTGTGTGTGTGTGTGTGTGTGCGCATCTGTGTGGCATGCGGATGCCGTCAGTGCCCTGTGGAAGCTTTCCGCCCCTCTCACTGCCGGCATTTTTGCAGCAGCCCACAAAGCATTTTTAGAACAAAACCAGAATAACGACCTTGAAGGCACCACAAAGGCAGATCGTGTCCTTTCTGGTTGTCATCTTCTTCCTTCCCATCGTCTGCATTAAGATGCCCGCGTGCGAAAAACACATCTTGACGCCTAAGCGCATTTCCTTTTTTTTTTTTGGTGGAAAACAAAACAAAAACTTCAACCCTGGCCAAGCATGTTTCCAAATAAAAGCAAGCATGTGCCGTGGTGCCCGGCTCCTGTGCTGCCGCTCGCAGGGTCTGCCCATGCAAGGTCTACCCCTTGCGGGGGTTGTGGGGGGCCCCATGTGTGCTGGGGGTCTGCCCCAGTTTAGTCTTGATGTCAACAAACAGGATGTTGATTTAGCTCTTTGGGAGCAGGGAGGGAGGTTCGCTTTTAATTCTTAAATCCCCCTACTTACGGTCTCTGCCAGCCCCTTCCCGCCCTGGCCCCTGTGCCCGCGGGGATGCCCTTCCCTCCCAAGACTCCTTGAGCACACTGAGGGAGTCGCTTGTGGCCACAGCACTCTCCAGG
>SJXQ01008845.1:211342-269470 GCA_006408695.1 Aepyceros melampus
GCCGGCCCCTCCCGCCTCTCTCCTCAGCCTCTTGCTCACAGTGTTCTCCTGAGTCTGGTTCCCCTAGTCACACTGCCTCAGTCTTCCCATCTCAGGGAAGGTCCTGGGGTCTCTCACATGTGTGCAGGGATGAGCCATTGGGCCGCGGGGTCCATCTTCCCAGATGGCCTCCAGGCCCTTACCCTTCCCGTGTCTTTCACTCCTCCCAGGACCCAGTCTCCTCCTTTGAGGGGCTCCTGAGACATTTTCCTGAACCTTCCCGCAGTCCTTGGCCTGCTCTGAGTGAGCCCTGGCCCTGGTCTGGCTCACTCCCTGAGAGCGTTAACCCTGGTGGGGCTGGGCCTGGGCAAGGGGTGTGGGGGCCCGGGGCACGGGGTCTGAAGGAGCCTGCTCGCCCCGTTGGGTCATGGGGTCCTCTCGATGAACCGTGCACGCTGGGCACCTTGCCTTGCTGGCCTCGCCTGGCCCCGGCCCTGGATGCTGAAGTTGGCTGCCTCAGCCTCCAGCTCCAGGTGCCAGTCCAGGGGACCTTGGGAAAGTTACCTTTCCTCTCTGAACCGCGGTTTCCCTGTTGCCTCCATCCTGGCTAATGAGGACTTTGTTAGATAAGATGTGCCAGCTGCTCAGCCTGACGCATGTTAAATGCTCGAGAGATGCTTGTGGTGGTTATTGTTATCATTAGACAAATACAGAAGCATCCCACACCAACCAGCCAGTCTCCACGAGCTCTGGAGATGCAGGCCCAGTCCCGTGGTCATCCTTGCCCCCACTTGCCCCTCTCGATGGTGTGTGATGCTGACCGTGTGGATTTGCCCTGCGAGGTCAGGACCTCGCATGTTCTGAAGAGGATGTGTTTTGTGTCTCTGCTGCAGGAATTGCTTACTTAGGAGGTGTGTGCAGTGCTAAGAGGAAATGTGTGCTTGCCGAAGACAATGGCCTCAATTTGGCCTTTACCATCGCTCATGAGCTGGGCCACAAGTAAGTATCAGACTCTGGATTGTTCTGCCTCTTTAAATGCTTTTCTGAATACATATTCTTAAACTCAGATTCTGGAAGTTCTAAAACAGTACTGCTGGGCACCTTTGCATCTTCTCGAGTAGGGACCTAGGCAAGCCCAAGTCCCAGCCCTTCAGGGAATCCAGGAAATCACTGAACAGACTGTCTCTGAGAGTGGAAATGCTCATTTGAGGTTGGTCTATTCTTAAAGCACATTCTGTGAAGGGAAGAGGTTTTTCTCAGAATGTCGTCTTGAGTTACCTCCCCTTTCCCAGATCAGCACGATTTTGATTCACTCTAAATATATTCAGATAGTGGGATTATCTTCGTGCCATTGAATTTTTTTTTCCTTCAGCCAGTTTCAAACAAAGTCCAACTTTCTGAAAGTAGAATGTCAGTGTCTTAGTTTAAAGAAACATCAGCTACGCCCTTTGTCCATTGGCAATTCTCCCCTTGAGGCAGAAAGAACCACAGAACCCTAGAGCCCAAAGTGTGGACAGAATCTGAGGCTGCCTGCTGGCTTTTCAGACGGGGAGACAGCAGGGCTGGGGCTTGAGTCGCTGGCCCAAGGCTGAGATCACCTGCAGGGAGCCTCGGGGGCAGGAGGCCAGCTGACTCTCCACCTGTGGCCCGAGGGTTTTCTCTTCCTCCTGGAGTAGCTGTCTGTTGCTTAAGAACTTTAAATAAATAAATTGAGGCCAAAACATGCAAAACAATGGGAAAATTTATATTGGACTGAAGAGAACAAAATTAAATGGAAATCTAGTTTTTGAAGAAAATATATGTATTGTCCAGTTTTCCTAGTGCCCTAGATAGTAAGATGCCTAGAATCCTAAATGTGAACTCAAGCTTCTCAAGAGTAGAGGCTATGGGTAAGGAGTATGAAAGCAGTTGTTGTCCCCTAGTCTTAGCCATATCTGGGGCTTGATTTTTTTTTTTTTTTACCTTGTTTCATTTATCTGGTCTCATTTTAATTTTTTTCACTCCTGTGGGTGGGTTTGTTCACTTTTCTGTCCCTCTTGGTTATCATGATGTGAGTAGAGTAAATGAAAATAATCTTAGCGTATTTTCTGGTATTAAGGAGAAAATAACAAGTTCTTGGCCAAGACAAGCAAGATGAGCAGTTATCTCTAAGCACACACTTATTTCATCTTGACAGTATGTTTTAATTTATTTTTTATTGAAGGATAATTGCTTTACATAATTTTGTTGTTTTCTGTCAAACCTCAATTGACAGTATTTTAAAAATATTGGTGACAGCATTTTGCTCGTCCACTTTTGTCTATACTGCTAGAAAAAAACTTTTTAAACTAATTGTAATCAAATCTGTATTCATATCTCAGATTTGTTAAGAAAAAAAAACAACAACAAGCCCCACATTCAATAGTGGGTGCTGAAAGAAAAGTGCAAATGCGTATGGTTTTGCAAACCAGTTCTCTCTGTCAAATGCCCCACCCAGCCCTGAGAGTACCTGGGAACCCACTCCCTAACAGTTGTGAGAGTGTAGAGTTGTCGAAACACTTCCCAGCACACGGGGTGTGTGGACCTTTGAAAAGATATATTTATGTGAACTGCTGCATCCCATGGCAGGAGTCACCCCCACACGTGAGCACACGTGGGCCGCCTTTTCTCCTTGGACATTAAGAACACAGAGCGCCGTTCCTCTCTGGTGGTCTTTGTGGTTGTGCTTTATCAAGTACTGGCATCTTAACTCGGGAGGTCTGCAGATGACTGATTAGATTCAGGCATAATCCAATAGCCTTTAGCTACAGTCTGTTTAGAATTCTCGGAGAACTCTTTATAGCTTGCTACTGAACTCTAATTACCTGCAAAAACAAACACCTTATTGTTCATCAAAGCCAGTAAATCCTGCTAGCATTTGGTCCTGCCCCTGGTTGGGCAATTGTGGTTTTCCCAGAGAAGTCTGTTGTCTCTGGTTATTAGTGAGCATTGAGAGGCAGATCCCCTGTGGATGAAGTCAGCCTCCCTGTCCACGGGCCCCTCTGGCCATCCGCCTGGAGGAGTCGGGGAGGCTGTGTGGAGGGAAGGTGGAGGCCAGCCTGCACTTTCAGGAAAGCCACGAGCAGGCTATTTCACAGATGTGAACCTGGAAACTGATCCATTCTTTGGGATAGAGAGGAATAATTTAATTCCATGTTTCTTAAATGTGTCTAAACTGACATAGGATGGATGGTATTCTCAGTGATCTGATCCACTGGTCCAGAATTTCTTGGTGAGAGTTTTAGAACTAAAACAATAAAGAACACCCCTCTGTGTACCCATGGGAAATTCCAGAGAGCTCACCCACCAGGCCCTAATCTTTTAATACTGATTTTAATACTGAAGTGAAGCATCTCTTCTGGAGGATGAATGTGTGTGCCTTTGCGTGCAGGCACGCATGGACGTGGCCCTTCTCCTCCGTACCCAGTATACCTCCTGTGAGGAGCAGTGTGAACACTTGCCCTCAGATGCCAGTGTTAGGAGAAAAGTCACTTTCCACAGGAGCTGCACAGGCCGTTTATCAGATGATGAGTGTCACATAAGTTAACATGATTTCATTTTTGCTTTGGCTTTCAAAAACCACAAAGCTAAATGTAAGGCTCAGTTTTAATATTTAACTCATTGTAATGCTGGCATTTTTCTCCTTCTCTGTATGCATGGTTTTATTTCAATTATTGTAGTTCAAAAATAATTCATTTGGTGCCTTGAACTGGCTCCAATCCAATTTGCAGTAAAATAAGTTCTAAATTATAGATTGAATGAAAAAAATTTTGACTTGGTAACATCAGTAATGCTGCTTTGGGTATAAATTAACAATGAAGTAATGATGTTTAAATCACATCAGCTCTCATAGAGCACCTACTGTGTACCAGGCACTATTAGATGCTATGTATTCACTGTGTTATTGAATCCGTCCTATGAGGCAGTTTTACTAGCTTTTACGTTATAGATTAGGAAACTAGTGGTACTTTAGAGACAATTTCTAGTCTCTACCTAAAATGATTTGGGATCACTTGTATAATATGGATGTCCCAGGTGGCTCAGTGTTGAAGAATTCACCTGGAATGTAGGAGACTCGAGTTTGATCTCTGGGTCTGGAAGATCCCTGGAGGAGGGCATGGCAACCCACTCCAGTATTCTTGCCTAGAAAATTCCATGGGCAGAGGAGCCTGGCAGGTTACAGTCTATGGGTCACAGAGAGTCAGACAGGACTGAAGCGACATAGCACGCACACACACACATATGATAATATACCCATGCAAAAGGGCTATTAAAATAAGAATTCAAATTATAGAAATATATGTTATAAAGAAGAGAGCTTGCTATATATCCAAAAAAACCAAGGTACCTTCAGTTTGCCAGCAGCCAATGCAGAGAAGGCAAAAATGGCATGGTACAGCTGCCTGAAAGAAGCCAGTGTGTCCTCGAGAGGGGTTTCCCTAGGAAACTCAAGTGCTGTCAGGGAGACTGGTAGTTTTCTGGTGATGTGCCCTGGTGAAGAGGTAGGGCAGAAAAAACTCTGGCCATGGCTTCAGACAGAAGGTGAAGGATCTATATCTCCTGATGGCAGTCGCAGGGGCACCCTGGGAAGGGGCTGTCCTGTGTTCTGGCCTGGAGGATGAGCTGGGTCTGTCAGCCGCTCTTCTCATGGCAGCTTTGGGGCTTTTTAATGAACCTGATGCAAAGAGCCAACTCACTGGAAAAGACCCTGATGCTGGGAAAGATTGAGGGCAGGAGGAGAAGGGGCAACAGAGGATGAGATGGATGGATGGCATCACCGACTCAATGGACATGAGTTTGGGCAAGCTCCGGGAGATGGTGAGGGACAGGGGGCCCTGGCGTGCTGCAGGCCATGGGGTCGCAGAGAGTCGGAGATGACTGAAGGACTAACAACAACATGACCTTAGATGCCTTCTTAGCCATGATAGGCAGCTGCCCCCATCTTTTGGTTCGCCTTGTGCGAGCTTTGGAAGGCGGCTGTCTCCCTGTCTTGCTGTGGTAGCTTGAGAAACCCAGCTGAAAATGAGGCTGGTTTTGTGCCTTCTTGAGCCTACCATGACCATGAGGAAGCGATGGTCTTGAGCACGAGCGGGTGTCTGCCGTAGCCCTTTCTCTTTAGAGGCCGTGTTCCAGCTGTTGTTGGTTGTGACAGAGTCGGTGACATGAAGCAGACCGCCCAGCTGGGACAGCTCTGCCCAGGTCTTTCCCTTAAGGAACCAGGCTGCCTTGCCGCGAACCTCAGTGTCCAAGTTGCTCATCACTATTTGACTTTAGAGAGAAAGAGCTCCAAGCATTCGTTTCTTTGAGGCCAAATGCAGATTTCTGCATTTGGGAAGAACTCTCACGGGATTGCTCACAGGAAGAACTCTCTTCAGAAGCTCATATCCATGCTGACTGCCCATGAGAAAAATTTTTGTAAAAATCAAGTGATACCCTGACAATCAAGGGGACCATCGGTAGTGATGTTACTATAGCATTATTTTTAGAGGCTGTTTACTACGATTTGGAACTTTTAGTGTTAGAAAGAAAATGTTTCCATGAAAATTGGTTAGAGTGCCTTTTATTTGGGGGAAGGTTGGTCTAATGTGGCGTGATAAGGCCCAGAGGAGACATTTGATTGAGAAGAATGCTTCCTAGTGCAGCTGGAAGCTGGGAGGGCACAGACCCAAGTCTCAGCTGATCGTATGGGGGCTGGGGAAACCCAGGAACCATGCACGCAGCGTGCACACAATTGGGTAAGACAGCACCTGGGAAGTGTCTAAACAGGGCTTCCAGGTGGGGTGAGGAGAGCAGAGAAGGACTCTACTCACGGCCTACCTAGCTACCCACTCAGAAAAACAAAGAGCTTCCCTTGCGGAAAATAAATCTCTGCTTCTGTTGGATTTAGGAGACTGTTAGATAAGCCTGAGCCACATCAGTGCCTGCCTAGAGAATCAGACTAAACCACGTGACCCCTCCAACCCGCAGAAATCTGAAGACGATGCTCCAGACAGACCCCTGAGTCACAGCCCATGTGCAAGCTGCTGTGGGCCAGGCCTCTCCCCACCTGCACTTTCTAGGGTCTTTCCTGACTTCCAGATGCCCTTTCTTGGGTCTTTCCATTCTGGAGTCTACCTCTACTCTAGTCTACAGGCAGCTGGCTCTGCCTGGGCCTCTGAAAATTGCTCCCTTCATGGAAACTTGGGAACCCAGCAGAGGTGACATATGGGCTGTGCTGCAGGAGAGGAGCCCCTGAGGCTCTTGGAAGTGCCTGTGGCCAAGTGTAAACAGGCGTGATCAGTTAAATCATCTGCTCTTGGGGAGGGATGCCTAGAAAGCTCTCCAGGAGACACCAGGTGCACCAGGGCAGGGCTGCTGCCGGCCTGACGTCTGAGACCCTGTATCATTGCTTCTGGGCTCTTCCGCCTGCCTGCTCCATCTCTCGCTCCCTGGCCCTGTCCCCCCAGGTCACCCCTAGCATTGAGCCGTGGTGCTGGATGTGCTCCTGGCTCCAGCTCACCTCTCGCGAGGTTGCCCTGAATACCATCCTTTTTCACCACTCCTAGCCCTGCACCAGGTGCATGCATGCTAAGTCACTTCAGTCATGTCTGATTCTTTGTGACCCCGTGGACTGTAGCCCACCACGCTCCTCTGTCCCTGGGATTCTCCAGGCAAGAATACTGGGGTGGGTTGCCATTTCCTCCTCCAGGGGATCTTCCCGACCCAGGGATCAAACCTGCATAGCCTGTGGCTCCTGCACTGCAGGCGGATCCTTCACCACTTGAGCCACCAGGGTAGCCCAGTAGCCGTGCTTATCGCTGGAGAGTCAGGTGAGGAAAGGCCCAGCCCTCCTGAAAGAAGCCACCACAGTCAGGAGTAGTCCTGTCTTATTGCAGCTGACACCTCCTGGGAGACCCAGAAATGGAAGGAAAGAGCAGGAGGGGGACAGGCAGCCCACAGGGGCCTGGTGCTCCGACCTGGAGAGAAACGCGGGGCTGAGGTTGCGCGATACAGAGGCCCTGGCGATTAGGAGCTGTGTTTGATGACACTTGTGTGCCTGCAGACACGCAGTCAGGCCTAGATGGACCCCGGCCCATCAGTGCATGAGTGCACAACTGGGTCCCTAGGTCCACACAAGCGCCCCTCACCCCCTGGAGCTGGCAGAAGCCCTGCTCTGGCTGATGCCGCCCAGGCGGGGACCCTGCTCCCCTGCTCAGTCCAGTGAAGACAGAGGTGGCCACCTGCCTGAGGTGAGAAGTGGACCCATGGCCCAGGCAGGTCCCAGGTGAAGCTTGATGGCCTCCAGTAAAGACACCAGTGAAAAGCTAGAGCCAGGCACTCTGGATGTTTCCAGCTAGAACGTGACTCTGCACAAATGAGTTCAGGGAAGCGGATGAGGAAGGGCGTCCTGTTGTCGTGGGCCTGGGGACACACTTGCCTGAGGTGCAGCATGGAAGCAGACTGCGTTCAGTTCCCAAGGATGGTGGTTTACGTGCAGAGGGTGGTTGGCTGCATGGGGAGCTGAGGAAAGGGGAGGGGACACCTATTCTGGGAGAACCGTTCTCAAAACTGGAGTCGACACAATTCAAACCGAAAGGAATTGTCTCGGTCCCAGAACAGGCCTGAAGGAAAGCTGTTATCCACATGCGTGAAGAGGGGAGCAAACTGCTGGTGCAGATCAGGGGGTCGATGCATGCACACGGTGGGGGTGGGGGGTATGTGAGCAGGCAGGTAGCCCCCAAGGATGGCCAGGCAGCCTGCCGAGTCCTTTGCCTGGGTGCTCAACTCAGCGGGCGCAGGACAGACATCACATGGAAGGTGTAGTGGAGAGAGGATTTCTGCAAATGTTATAACTGTTTAGAAATCCCAGGAGGAGGACAAGTGTGCTTTTGTTCTAGTTGGAATTCGGGACGGCTGTGTTCATGTGTGGGTCAGCCTTTCTTGCAGAACAGAAAAGGTGGCCCCCAGGAGGTCTGCAGGAAGGGCTGGTTCTAGGGCAGGCAAGTCCCACTCGAGGTTTTCAGAGGAGTTTCTCCCTGAATCCCTGAGTCTCACCTTCCATCCCTACTCAGCTGCTATAGCCTCCTGCAGCCTCCTCTCCTAGAAGGAATCTTAACTGGTGGTGCCAGTGGTGTTCAGGGCTCTCAGGATTCCCATGGAGGTGCTTGGAGAGATTTCTAAGTACCATTTCCTCAGCGCTTGGCCCCTGGATTAAGTTGCCGTACGAGCATCCTTGACTTGGCTGTCTTATCCAAATTCCAGAGTCACATCAAACCTCATTTACTTTTCTTATATTTTTAAAAATGTGCCACTGAAAATTCTAAGCTCTTTGACATTCATTTACAAGCCACCCTTCTCCTGGTGTCTTGGGTGAGCTAGAATGACTTGTGGCTTCTGGAGGGTTGTGGGGCAGCCACCAAGCACAGCAGTTCTCACCCCTGCTCCGCCCTGAGTGACTCCTTCCTAACAGCTCTGCCTTTCTTTCCCCTCCTTTCCCCACCCCAAACTGAAAAAAAAAGCAGAATTTCCTTTGGGCCCTTCCCAGATGGATGGTTTTGAATGGGAGGTACAGGGTCCAGCGCAGCAAGGAACTTTGTCTCTGGGGCCCCATTTAAATGACTTCTCTGCCTTAGGGGGTGATTTCTCATTGCCTGGCATTAGGAAGAGTTGCAGGGAAGTTATCATCGTTTCCATTGGAGTCTTACCCTTGCCTCGGATTGAATGTGAGGAGAGAACCCTTCTTCCACTTGACTGAAACACCCAGAGCCACTGTTCTTAAGAGGACCTTGATTGCAGCCTTGCCAGATCTGCCCAGGCCAGGCCTTGGAGGGAAGACTGCTGCTGCTGCTGCTAAGTCGCTTCAGTCGTGACCGACTCTGTGCAACCCCATAGATGGCAGCCCACTAGGCTCTGCCGTCCCTGGGATTCTCCAGGCAAGAACACTGGAGTGGGCTGCCATTTCCTTCTCCAGTGCATGAAAGGGAAAAGGGAAAGTGAAGTCGCTCAGTCGTATCCGACTCTTCGCGACTCCATGGACTGCAGCCCACCAGGCTCCTCTGTCCATGGGATACTCCAGGCAAGAGTACTGGAGTGGGATGCCATTGCCTTCTCCGTGGAGGGAAGACAGACAAAGGGAAAGCCATTAAAAGCTCTTCAGCGAGCAGACACATGTGTTTCCACCTGCATCCTGAGCGGCTAGGCCAAGGAGCTAGGCCGAGCAGCTATTGGCTGGATGTATCGCCATGATGGGAAATCCAGCTGCATCTGGGCGTCTGCTGCTCTGAGTTCCGTCACTCTGATAGGGAAGGTTACGCAAGATGTGGGAGTGTTTGTCTCCATCCCAGGATTTCTTTGCGTTTAATTGTTGGTGGATTTCCTTACCTGAAATCATGTCGTCTGAGACACTGTTTGAGAAGATGGCGGGGCAGGAAGAGGGATGTGAGGTGTGAATTGGGTCTGGCTGAAGAACCAAATTTTGAAATCCCCTCAGAACTTCCTTACATTACAGACTATCCCAGGAATTAGATGAGATCCAATTTTCTCGTTAGAAACAGCAGAGCTTCTTGGCAGCTCCCTGTAAGTGGCTTTTCTCATGGTTCTTGGAGCTGGAAGGGATGTCCAAAATCATCTCAGCCTCATTTTGCAGACGGCTTCCCATTCCAGGGCTCCAAGTGACCAAGCAGAGACTCAGACCAGAGCCTCAGGCCCGGTGCAGTACCGTTCATACAGCTGAACCGATCGCATGCTGAGACCACGTGCTCCCCAAGTGTCTCTTCTGGTTCTGGGCTTACGCACATTTGCTGGGAAAGACTGCTGCTGCTTACCTAACTAGGGTCGTGTAAGCACTGTGGGAGACGGTGGGGCGTTCTAGCGTGCAAGCTTCTCCACAGATGGAGGAGTGCTCTGTTATGGATGGAGTGTTTGTGTCCCCCAAACTCCTATGTTGAGATCTCACCCCTATGATGATGGTATGTGGAGGTGGGGCCTCTGAGCAGTAACTAGCTCAAGAGGGTGGAGGAGCCCACATGAATGGGATTGGTGCCCTTCAAAGAAGAGGCCAGAGAGCTGGCTAGTTCTCTTTCTGCCATGTGAAAAAAACAAGAAAGCAGCCTCTGCAACCCAGGAAGGGCCCCCAGGACCCGACTGTGCTGGGCCTCTGACCTTGGGCTTCCAGTGTCTACTACTGTGAGAAAGAAGTTTCTGTTGTCGATAAGCCACACAGCTTGTGGTGTTCTGCTGTGGCTCACACATGCCCGCATCTCCCAAGGTATTTGGTTTCATGCCTGAAATCCTTGTTCATCCACTGCCCGCTGCTGATGGAAAATTCCAAAGGCCTGAGGGCAGCTGCACGTTCCCTTCACCCCTGGGAACTTTGCCACCAGCCCAGTCAACGGCAGTTCTGGGAAAGGGCCCTGATCTCCTTGTCCAGTTTTAGGCACCGAGGGCACGCTCCCACCTAGCCTGCAGGTGGTTTTGCCAGACGATGGCGGCGGCAGACAGGACCAGCAGAGGAGCTTGAAGGGGCCAGGGGAGCTGGAAATCATGGATCTTGTTCCTGATTTCAGAACAGAGAACAGTGGTTGTCAGGGGCCTGCATGAGGATCTGGGGATGGCCTCTCAGAGAAGATATGAATAAGTGGAAAGATATAGAATGCGGAAGGTTGTAACACTCCCCAGGGTCACTGGATGCCTGACAAAGGCCTCGTCTTAAGCACAGCCACGTTTCTGTGGTGTTTGAAGGGGCCTCTGTCAAGTGAGCCTGGTGACTCACTATCATCAGGAGCAAAAAGAGAATGAGAAGAAGGCGCCTTGGCCAGTTCTGAACTGAGCCGGGAAAAATCTTGGGGTCGTCGGAGTCCCCGGAGAGGCTGTGGCTGAGGTGGGCAGGCAGCCCCTGGAGAAGCTGGGCCCTGTGCCTTGGGGGACTGAAGTGTTATTGGGGGTGAACCTGCACCTCTATGAGGGCCATGGCTTCCCCAGCTCATAACCGGGTAGGTTGTTAATGAGAGGGGGTCAGAGAAACAGTGGTGGCTTTCCAAGTCAGACTTGTTAAATTGTCTCTCACACTAGAGCCTCCTGGGCCCAGCGGGACCTGTGCCACAGGGCAGCTTTAGACACACTGAGGACTCACCTGCTGATAACCTGCTCAGGCAGTTTGGTTTTCCGTCAGAGATGCCTTCCAGGCAGGAACACGTGCTTCCTGGGTAAAGGACGCCTAACCAGCCTGAGGTTGACTGCGTCAGTTGTCTGTGCTGGGGGAGCCCCGGGATGAATCTCCGTACCTGTGCTCTGCTTCTGCCAGGGAAGGGCGGAAACTGCTTTGGCCACAGGAGAGAGCTACCGTGCAGACAGAGGCGCTGGCGGCCGGCTGCCTGGCCCACGTGGAGCTTGGCTCACTCCGCAGAGCAGACTCCCAGGACCCATCTCTTACCTTGCCCCCCGACCTCACCCCACCCCAGCCTGATCTGTTCTTACTGACTTGGCAGCTGCCACCTGGAACACCCCTTTCCAATGCCCTGTTCAGAATCTGGTGAGGAAGAGTGAGGCAGCCCCGGGTGTGGAGCTACACCAGGGACAGATGGGAGAAGCACACTCACTCCTGCTGCATCCCGCCTTGTTCTGCAGAGAGTGGTCCCAGAAGCAGTAGCTGTCCCCTGGAACCTGTTAGGAATGCAGGGTCCAAGCCCAGCTGGGTGAGTCCTTTGCACGTGATACTTTGAGACCCCATCTCAGAGCAGTGCTCACTCCTAGCTATATATTGTACCTCTGTGTGTGTGTGTGCGTGTGTATACACATATAAACGTAGAGTTCTTTATATGGAGCTGAAATGAAAAAAAAAAACACCTTTTTTTTTTCATTTTTAAAATTTTGGTCTATGGGGAAGTTTTTAGAACAGCTTTATTGCCTTGACTTTGGAATCTTTTCTGTGTTCCCATTTTACCTGTGCTTCATTTACTATCCTTGCAATGCCAGCAGCCTCCAATAGCTCTTTACCAGGCTTCCAGAGTTGATGCTGGGTTTCCATTCAGCTTCCTCTGTACCTTAGAGACCAGCTTTCCTTGTCATGGTTGGTACATCCTACTTGTTAAAAGTGACCCCACTCTGCTGCCGCTAAGTCGCTTCAGTCGTGACCGACTCTGTGCGACCCCATAGACGGCAGCCCACCAGGCTCCCCCATCCCTGGGATTCTCCAGGCAAGAACACTGGAGTGGGTTGCCATTTCCTTCTCCAATGCATGAAAGTGAAAAGTGAAAGTGAAGTCACTCGGTCATGTCTGACTCTTAGCGACCCCATGGACTGCACCTACCAGGCTCCTCCGTTCTTGGGATTTTCCAGGCAAGAGTACTGGAGTGGGGTGCCATTGCCTTCTCTGACCCGACTCTAGTGTAAACATTTAATGTGATGTATCATAAAATCTGATAAATTTTGGGCTAAATATCAGACTGTCAAACTCATGGATGTCAACAGACCTGTTTAGGAACATGCTGATCAAGCAGAACTTGGTTTGCCTGTTCAGTTCAGTTCAGTTGCTCAGTCGTGTCCGACTCTTTGCAACCCCATGAATCGCAGCACGCCAGGCCTCCCTGTCCATCACCAACTCCTGGAGTTCACTCAGACTCACGTCCATTGAGTCCGTGATGCCATCTGGCCATCTCATCCTCGGTCGTCCCCTTCTCCTCCTGCCCCCAAACCAGCATCAGGGTCTTTTCCAATGAGTCAGCTCTTCGCATGTGGTGGCCAAAGTACTGGAGCTTCAGCTTTAGCATCATTCCTTCCAAAGAAATCCCAGGGTTGATCTCCTTCAGAATGGACTGGTTGGATCTCCTTGCAGTCCAAGGGACTCTCAAGAGTCTTCTCCAACACCATAGTTCAAAAGCATCAATTCTTCAGTGCTCAGCCTTTTTCACAGTCCAACTCTCACATCCATACATGACCACAGGAAAAACCATAGCCTTGACTAGACGGACCTTAGAGGAGAGTGAAAAAGTTGGCTTAAAGCTCAACATTCAGAAAATGAAGATCATGGCATCTGTCCGATCACTTCATGGGAAATAGATGGGGAAACAGTAGAAACAGTGTCAGACTTTATTTTTTTGGGCTCCAAAATCACTGCAGATGGTGACTGCAGCCATGAAATTAAAAGATGCTTACTCCTTGGAAGAAAAGTTATGACCAACCTAGATAGTATATTCAAAAGCAGAGACATTACTTTGCTGACTAAGGTCCGTCTAGTCAAGGTTTGCCTGTGAGATGAGATATTTCCATGAAGAAGATGGAAAGAAGCAACAGGAGTGAAACACTGAACAAAACTGTTAGACACTCCAAAAAGCCTCCAACGCGGTGGTCTTTGACATCCCCAAAGAGCAGCAGAGGTCCTTGACCTCAGGCCTTGAGATGCTGGCGTTCCTGTCTTTCCCCCTCCAGTCTCCCTTTCAGTTTCTGTTCTCAGTTTGGAGGCAGTAGCCGTTGTAGGAGAGTCAGTGCTTTTCCGAAGCGTGGCTTCTTCCCAGCCTCGCTGCCAGTGACCTGCGTGCACAGAGTCCATCCTGGCATTGCCCCATTGGTAGAATCACGCAGCAGGCAACTCAGTCTCCTAATTGTTTTTTGTATCTAATATCAAAGATGTTATTTTCCCTTTCCACATTTGCTCATATTATGCAAAGTCTAGAAGACAAGTGCAGCCCCCAGATGCTATGTGGAAAGGCCTGGAATATGAGAGTTTAGAGTAAGCCCTGAAATCCAGGCCCTTGGTCTCTTCTAGCTGCAACGTGAGTTGAATCACAGTGGCCTAGAAGCCCATCTGCCCTGGGGGTTTAAACTTATCAATGCCTGGCTTTGGTCTTCACAACTTCTTATTCTCTGGTCTTTGTTGTGCATATAACAACTCCTGCCAGGTGATTACAAAGATTGTTTCCTTGTGAAAAATGTCCCAGGGGAGAAAACAATGGGGGCTGGTTACCAAAGTGGAAAAAAAGTTTAAAAGTTCCCCAAAGCGATCCTACTTCCAAACTGGCAGATTTGCAGAGGGTTGTAAAGATATCCCTTTTGAAGGCCAAGGGCATGGTGTCTTTTGAAGAGCCACACCCCAAGGGACACTGGCTTTGGTAACTCAGTTGCCTTTATCACTGGGCATGCTCATCATGACCGAACTGCCCAGCGAGTCCCACCCAGTGTTCATGCGCTCTTTTAGAGGTTGTACACTACATGTTGTACCAGTAGGAGCTGAAGACTAGATAATGAAGGAGGTGAAAGAGATCAGTGGCCAGATAATGGAGGAGGTGAGAGAGATCAACGGCCAATAATGGAGGAGGTGAAGGTACTTCACATGATTCAGGCTTTCTTGGCCAGGCTGGGGAGACTTGTTTGCAAATGAGAGCACCGGCAATGAGGGAAAGCAGGGGTGCTAAAGACTAAAATAGGTAAGTGCTGTCATGCAAGAGGGGAATGAGACAAATGGCGTACATTTTAGACTTGGGATATTAATATTGTTTGGAGGAAAGATTCCAGAATGACTCCTCAAACATCATTTGTGAGCGCTCAGGTTTAAAAGAGGCAATCCTGGAAGTTAGCCGAGAACCTCCAGACAAGTCATCCCCAACAGATCCTGCAGAAGCAGAGAATGTAAAATGTAAATTTCACCCAGGTTTCTGCAAAACTCTTAACACTCTTGATGGGAAATATGTGGAACCATGGGCTGGATACTGCTGCAGTTAAATGAACTTACGCCTTGAACTTGACCCCAAGCATTGTTATTAGAAGAGAAATATCTGCCTGGGAGAGAGGCTTCTGGCTGCCCTGGGGCTCACTGATTTAGCATTTCTGTCATGAGCTGCATGCATGTGGAGAGAGGACACATGCCCATCAGACACTGAGATGGCACAAAGACAGGAGGGAGAGTGGTGTGCAAACATTCAGAAAATAGGAAGTTCTTGACCACCTAGAAAAGTGGGCCAAATGCTGCAATTCATGATTGCATTTCATTTTCACCTCCAGTCCTATGGTATTGTTATTTGCATTTTACAGAGAGGTCCAGGGACAGTCCACTGGTAAGTGGCAGTAGTCAGGCTTCAAGCCCTTTGTCAGTGTTGAAATCTGTGCACTAACCATATGCCTTGCAGCTTTCCAGATGGTATTTAATATGAGTTAAGCCCCAGATGAAGCAGATGTAATGCACAGGATGGTGGAAACATGGCTTAATGGCAGCGTGTGTAAAAAGATTTTGGCCCCTGCCAGCAAACACGTGTGTCTCTACTTCCGCATTGTACTCCATTGACAGACATTACTAATTGATCCCAGGACTGGTTTCCACTGAGTTCCAACTCATAATCCTCCCTAACTCTGCAGCAGCCCATAGAGTAAGATTGGCAAAGAGATGAAACTGATTTCCTATATGTAAGGGGTTACTGTTAGCTGGTGAGCTTTTCAGATGGTAAAAGCATCTACTTGCAATGTGGGAGACCTAGGTTCAATCCGTGGGTCGGGAAGATCCCCTGGAGAAGGAAATGGCAACCCACTCCAGTACTCTTGCCTGGAAAATTCCATGGATGGAGGAACCTCGTAGGCTACAGTCCATGGGGTCACAAAGAGTCAGACATGACTGAGTGATTTCACTTTCACTTTCATGGTTAGCTGCGTACTCATTAAAACACATGCATTCTTAGGCCCCATTAACAGGAGCCTCATCTCCAGAAATGAAGAAGGCAGTGATGGCTCTGCTCTGCCCTTCAGAAGTTAAGTGGCATCAGGAGTCTTGCATTCAGTATTGGGAAGTCTATTTTAAAAAAGACCACAGGAGGCAGGATTATGCCATGTGAAAGGGAAGGGGTGATGAAAGGAACAGCTGGAGGAACTGAGTGTCTCTGTGTTGAAGAGTAGGGCTGGGGACACAAGCACTTGGGGGCACATTAGAGGCTGCCAGGCAGAAGGAGTCTCTGCACAGCCCCTGAGAGAGAGCAGGGTAAAACCAGCATGCTCAAGACACTTGGAGAGTGGCTTCGACCCGACGAAGAAAGAAAGCTCATCAAATTCGAGTTCTCTAGCAGTGTTGATTTCCTGTACAGAGCTGGTTCCTTGCAGCCTAGGGATTGAAGGAGAGATTCTTGGAGCATGGGGAGAGTTGAGCTGATCTCTGAGCTCACATCAAACCCTCCCTTTGTTGATCCGTACATCCGCACAACATAAAGGACTAAACTAGGCCAGGATCTGGGCAGTGCCCAGACCCTAAGGCAGAACTGGCAGCAGAGATGCACCCATGTGGAGCAGTAGCCCCTCTCTGGGTTTACTCTCCAGGCTGGTTTTCAGTGTCTTTCATTCATTGGTTCTTTCGGTCCTCCCCACTACCCTGTGGGGTAAGCACTGTCATTCTCTCCATTCTGCAGGTGAGGAAGCTAAGCACAGGTTACACGACTCACCACAGCCCTGGAGCTCGTAGGTGATGGAACCAGGATTATCATGATATAAAGTTATGCCACATTTGGAAGTAGCAGGCTGTTTATTGTGGCATATGACGTGCAGGACGGCCCATAAAAGGGCCACGTTGAGGGTCTTCAGAGAGGAGGCAGGAGGGGGGCATGGGCCTTGAGGGAGGAGGTTGCAGAGGAGTCAGAGGAGGGGGATGCGTGGGGGCTGAGGGCGGCGAGCCAGGGACCCAGCGGGCAGGGTGCAGAGCCTCCCGTGGAAGCCACTGTGGCGGGGGTCAGGCAGGCCTGGCCTAGAGGTCACGGGGAGAAGGTGGCGACAGTCCAGGGAGGGAGGAGCTCTGACCGAGACCGTGTGCCTTGGCTTCTGTGCAGCCAGTGGCTGTCAAGCGGCGCAGGGGAAAGGCAGGGCCCGTGCTGGGCCCTAGGACGCAGGCTTCCGCAGTTCTGCCCAAGTGGATAGCCCAGGCCTGCAGCTTTAATTCAGGTTTTCAGGGAGAAAATCCTGAGGGCAGCTTTGCCACAGGTTGAGTCAGTTAATCTTCCTACGTCTCCAACTTCCCCATCTGTATAGTGGGCACACTGACTTTCCCTCCTCCATAGCATGGCTTGGAAGATTCAAGGAGCCAGTGCTGGCTTTGGTCCTGGCCTGAGCTGATGTAAACTCAGCTTTTCCCTACTCCTCTCCTTTAAATGCAACCACATGTATTTAGAATTATTCAACAGACAATAATAAAGGGGCTATGAAAGCTGGGAAAAAGAAGGCAGATTGGCTGGGGTCCTGAGGACCTGAGAAATGACAGCATGGTGAGTTCCAAGGCTTGCTTTTTACCTCCCATGTGTCTGGACTTGGGACCTAGAGGTCTGTGACCTGGAACCATCAACAGATACAAACATAAAACCCAAGAACAGCCTGCTCCTTGAGCGATGGGCTAGGAAAGGCAGAGGCCAAGAAGACCTTGTGGGGAGCCCGCTACACCCCCTTCCATACACAGATGTGTTGGGCTGGCTGAGCTGCTGGCTGCTGCACGGTGAAGCCCAGCTCGTGTCCCTCAGCCAGCACACAGCAGGCAGCAGCCCAGGCCTGTGCCTCCTCATCCTCATCCCAGTGGCTCAAGGAGCCCCAGCCCAGCAGCTTTCCATTCCCATACCCCTCCCGGCAGAGGGTGGCCGGGTGACACCAGACAGCCAATGGGAGTGCCTTCCACCCCACAGATGTCGCCACAGTTAATGAACAGGAGCTTGGGCAGCACTGTTTTCAGGTACCCAGGGTTCACTCACCAGACAGCTGGCCATACAGCCAAACACTGGCCCGGATGCAGAGGAACCAGGTCGCTCACGTATTGCTGGTGGGGAAGTAAAGTGGTATGGCCGCTCTGGAAAATGATCTGGCAGTTCCTTTTAAAACCAAGACCCAGTGGTTGTACTCCTGGGCATTTATCCAAGAGAAATAAAAACTTATTTTTACATAGAAACTTATACATGAATGTTTATAGCAGCTTTTGGGTTGTAACAGCCAAAAGCTTGAAACTACCCAGATATCTTTCAGTGGGTGAATAGTTAGACAAGCTGATACATCCATACCATGGAATACTATTCTGCAGTTAAAAAAAAAAAAAAAGAACAGATGATGAATGTAGCCATGGGAATGATACTGAGTGAAAAAAAAGCCAGTTCTAAAATGATGCTGCTGCCTGATTCCATTTACATAACATTCATGGTGTAATGTAGAGACGAAAGTGTTAGTCGTGTCTGAGTCTTTGTAACCCCCTGGACTGTACCTCTGTCTGTGGAATTCTCCAGGCAAGAATACTGGAGTGGGTTGCCATTTCCTTTTCCAAGGGATCTTCCCAACTGAGAGATTGAACCTGGCTCTCCTGGTCTGTCTGCAGGCAAACTCCTTACCATCTGAGCCACCAGGAAGGACATAGAGACAGGGGACAAATTAATGATGGCCAGGGTTTAAGGGGTGGGGTGGAGGGTGGCCATGGAAGTGTAGTCTATTGGTGATGCCATACTTCCTGATTGTGCTGTGATTATGGTTTGTAGGTAGCAGCGTGTATGAAGAAATTACCTAGAACTACACACTGAGAGTACGTATATGAGATCTGAAGAAACACTACAGGTTGCATCCATGTTCACTCCCTGATTTTGATTCTGCACTGTAATTATTATGCAAGATGTTACCATTGGGGGTGTGTGCATGGGGGTACAGAACCCCACTTCTTTATTTTCTTTCCAGCTCATATACATCTGTAGTTGTTTCAAAATTAAAAGTTTAAGAGAGAGAATGCCGTGAAGGTCTTCTGGAAATGCAGGTGTCCAGGCCACACCTCATAGCAATTGAATCAGGATTTCTACTGGTGGGATCCAGGCATCCAAAATTTTCTAAACTTCCTTAGGTGGTTTGAACACACAGCCAAGTTTGAGGACCTGCCTTCACTCCTCTGAGCAGTTATTGTGGACATCATCGGTACAGCTGCAGGAGCAGCGCCTCCCCTCTGGCTGGGTGCCGTTCGAAGCACTTGGCATCCATCATCTCATTTCACCATTGATAATGACCACTATTGTTTATGCAGTGCCAGGATCAGCTCTCCTTCCCCTTTCAGTTCTGAGGGCTCTGGAAGCCCAGCAAGGCAGAGCTTCCCCATCCTTAGCACACTCACCTCATTTTGAAAAGGAGCCTGAGTGGGTTCTGGTGCCATCTCCATGAGTCTTCCCTGTAATGCGAGAGAAAAGGCAGGGGGTTTGGAAGGGGATGGTGACATAACTTGGGTGTGTTCGTGCTTCTCAAGAGCTCTCTCTCCCCTGTTTCAGAAACAGGTCAGGATGAGTGGGCCTTGGGAAACCTTTGCCCGTTGTAGTCTTTGAGTTTTCACATTTGTCTTCCTCCTGCCCAAGAGGGTCCTCTGTGGTTTGGATGCATCTGTGCTGATGGGCGATGGTGCCCTAAGGAGCGTGGCCAATGGAGTGGGGGAAATGGGAAGCCGGAGAGCGTGGTCCGTTGGCCCCAGGGACCTGATCAGCTCCTAGGAAACGGCAGATAGGCTCCGAGGAGGCCCTCATGCACGTGACAGTCACAGACGTTTAGGGTGACACAGAAAGAAATGACAGCTTGGAAGCAGAGAAGTCCACACCTGCGTGGGTCTGTTTCCCCTTGTTTGACCTCAGGCCTGAGCAGTAGGGCCTGGAAGACGAGTCACAGGGCAGGCCGTTGTCCGAGGTCAGTCCTGTCATCTGTTGAAGGACAGTGCAGCCTTGTTGCAGGAACACTGAGCAGGGCAGGCCAGCCTGTCCCCGTTTCCTCTGCCTTCAGCGCTCGCGCTCTCCCCCCTCCCACTCCTGCTGTCTTCGTTCTAGCACTCTAAAAAGAAACTCTTTGGCTGAGAAAAATATTTATATGCCTGTGACTTTGACAAGAATGAGTCCGTGTTTGGGCTGGAGGGTGAGGAAGAGAAGCAAGCGTGTGAAGTCTTGCCCTCCTCTGGGGTGGGGTGGAGGGGGATAGAATCGTGCTGATGTAAGGTGGAAAGCACTCAGAGGGAGCTGGTGGTCTCACCGGCTGAGCATCAGGGGCAAAAGTGGCCCAAAGGGGAGGTGACCCCGAGGCCTTGAGTCCCCGTCCTGCCCCTGCAGGTCCGCTGCGACCCTGGCCTCAGGGTCCTGCGTGAAGAATCAGAGTGGTTCCTTTTCCTAAAGAATGAGCGTTCTCTTGAAGATCTCCAGGTGGAGGAGGGCTCAGCCTGTGGTGTTTGTCCTAGGTGAGCCTTCTGCTGCCTTCCGTTCCGTTCAGTGAGGTCACCCTGAGTGCCACCTGGAGGACACGCCTTGGTGGTGGGTGCGGCCCGAGTGATGCAGCCAGCTGCACCTTTGACAGTGCCCGGCTCAGACCAGCTAGACTGCCGCCAGGGCGGCCAGATGGGACACTAATCTCTTCTGTAAACACAAGTTGAAAGCAGACATTTAAATAAAGGCCAGTATCAGGATTCTTTTTTAAAAGGAATAGGATGACAGGGCACTTGGTACCCTTGCTATTTCTGGCTCCTCTTTCACTCCAAAAGCAGCAGAGTCCCACCCACCAGAGCCGGGTCGCCTGTGGTCAGAGGGGCGGGAGTGGAGAGTGGGAGGGGACCCGGCGGTGGGTGGGGGGGCGGCCACAGCTCCCTGGTCGAGGCCGAGGAGACCCTGGAGCTGGAGGCCGTCTTCCCTGCTGCTTTCTGCCGGGGGCCGCACATTCTGGAAGATGGAGGGCCTGCTGGAACCACCCTTTATTGACACTGAGAAGCATTTTGTCTGGAGCACCTCTTCCTTGTACATTTCAGATGGGATCCTGTGGGGAGGGCCTCTTTTCCTGTTTTAATAACCCATTATCAACTACAAAGTTGCCGCTAGTAAAAATATCAATTATCGCTTATGCAATACTTCTGGCATTACTTGAAACCACATTCCATCCTCTTAACATGATGGTTGCTCTGAGCCAGAATTCAGAGTGGGTTTGAGGACAAGTTGTGTACACAGTCATTTAGACGGCCAAAAGAATATATTTTTATCCTGTAAATTGAATGCCAGTTAAGCAGTAGTGATTACTGCAAGAAGCTATAATTTATACCAGGGGAAGTGAAGATTTTTTTTAAGATAAAAAATATTGCTTAAGTAAGGCCTAAAAAAAAATAAAAGGAAAAAGAAATAGTAGTGACAAAACCCTCAGTCTCAACATTGTAGAAACTTGAAGAGCAAACCCTTGTGTTAGAGACCTGTGAGTCCATGTATTCAGTTCCCAGGATACTTCAGAGAGCCACATAAACCACCATTTAATAATTTAGCACCAGGGTGATTACTGTGCCTGAAATTTGCTCCTTAGAATTTGCAGATGCAACACTCAGGTCATGTACTTTGTCTGTGTCCAGAAGCTACAGACACTAGTGTGCTCCCTGGTCTTGCCCCTCAATTGGGAATCTGGGCAGAAATAAAGAACAGTGTCAGAATTTTGACTTTAACTAACCGGGATGTAATTGTCCTAATCTTTTGCTTGGCTGAAAACGTGATGAGAACTCCTGCCATTTGTTCTGAACTTGGACTTCTCCTGAAATTTGTGGGCAGAAGGAAAGAAAAGCAGAGGGGGACAAGAATGTGAGCTCAAATACTTGAACTGTGGCACATCGTGATGGGAGGGGCTCAGTCAGTGCTCAGAAGTCAGGCCAGATCGTGTGTGCATGAAGGCCCGTTGTGGCTTGGAAGAGCTGGCCACCGGCTCCGCTGAGGATGGCCTGTTTCTAGAGGCACTGTCTTAGTCCAGGGGCTGCATCACACACTCCTGGGAGCCCCTGTACAACACAAGTGTCTGGCCTTTCCTCTAGAAATCCTGATTTACCTGGTGTGCAGTGGGCTCCAGGAATTGTTATGTTCAAAGTTTCCCGGGTAGCTCTCACCCATAGTCAGGGTGGGACGGTTACCAGGAAGATCATCAGCCGTGGCTCTCAGGTGTGCTCCTTGGACCGGCAGCTTCGGCATCTCTAGGGAACTTAATCGAAAGGTGAATTGTCATCCTGCCCTTGACCCCCACCCCTTAGACTGACTGAATCAGAAACTCTGGGGCAGAGCCCGGCCATCTGGGTTTTCGTGGTGCACTGGGGGTCTCTAGCTGGTGCTGAAGTCTGAGACCCACTGGTCAACACTAGCAGCAGTTCTCAGACTTTAATGGACTTTAGAATCACCTGGGAGCTTTCAAAAGTCCAGATGCTTGGGGTCATGCCCCATACCAATGGAATCAGAACCTCTGGTGGTGAGAGCCAGGCCTCGGGGTTTCTTCAGGATGAAGAAAGAGATCCTCAGGAGATCTGCAGGATGAGATCGAGTGATTTACAGGAGCTGAGTGACATCCCTCCTGGTTTAAGATTCTAGAATTTGCCTTTGAAATTCTGTCCTGTCTCTCTAGTGTTTCATTTAGGCAGGACATAACATGCCTTAGGTCAAGGGAGGGATGACAGAGCCCGTTTTGTTTTGATGGAGGGGGTGGCTGCTTGCTTATGAGACCACTGCTCAGAGAAGGGCTCCCCAGGCTCTGCCCTGAGGCTCCCAGCTCACCCTGCCCACTGCACGACAGGGCAGAGACCGTAGAGCCGTGGGGTGAAGACTTGCAAGAGGAGTTCCTAGATATCGCCCAGCTGACTGGCTTTGGTGCAGTCTGTTCTATCAGTTTACGAGTACTCATCAGCACCTTCTGTGTAGCTAGTGCTGGGCCTGACTGCGAGGAGGCTCTGGGCTGTTGAGGTGTAAAAAATGGCAAATTCTACCCCCAAGGAGGCCTTGAAAGAAGGGCCTTAGGAGCGGTCCCTCTTAGCTGGGAAGGGCTAAGGCTGCTGAGAAGGTGACCAGCAATCTGGGCCTTATGGGAAGGGGAGGATTTTGACCCACAGGGAGGGTGGGAAGGGGTGTCCACACTGAGGTAGTGGGCGGGCAAAGGCCCTGGGATAGAGGGTCTGGCACCGGGGTCACTGGGGGCAACACCCCCTCAGGCCTGCTGACCCCGTGGCGTGCATTTCACAGCTGGGAGCTGGGGTGGAGTGCACACCCCACCCCTGCACCTCACCCTACCCCAGTTCCTGGTCAGAGAGGAAAAGGCAGATCTAAGTAATGAGCCCATAAAGCCCCTGCTGATGTGTGGTTTCAGGGAAGGAAGGGAGTGAGGGTCATTAGGGGCAGGAAGCAGCCTGTCCTTAACTGGTCTTCTGTCTGGGGCATCCTGTGCCCTTTGATGTTCCTGAGGGGCCTTTGAACTTTGAGAAGCTGCAGGTTCTCTGAGCGGCAAGTCCCCCTGCAGTCAGCTAATCCTCTCCCGGCACCACCTTTGAAGGGGTAGGAAGTGCTGGGGGCTGCTTTCCAACACCCATTAAAACAGCAGCCCCTGGAGGAACTGGGGACAGAGACTGCCTCCAGGTCTGGGGTAGGGGAGTGATGGGGGCTTAGGGAGCTACTCTGGGGGAGGGGAGCTCAGGTTTCAGCTTATACTCCTTTGTCTCTTTGAGTTTCTGCCAGACACTTGTTTCAGCTACTCCACACCAGGGCTCCTCCTGTTGGCTAAGAAAATCCCTCCCTGAGAGATCAGGCAGTTGTTATTGTTTGTTAGGGAAAGCTTATTAAATCTACACTTCCAAGCAAAGTTGCTAAGTCTAAGGTGGGACTGAAAAGAATGTTGTCTAGTTAAGGGATATCAACTGTTAAAAAGGAAACAAACACTCACTGTCCTTTGGTTTCTTTGCAGTGGGGGAGGCGTGGGTGGGAGGATGGTGGAGGAAGGCCTATGAAACCAATGAATTTAGAGTATTTCTTTTAGTACTTTTAAAAGATGGTTATTTTGAAGGCGAACTATGAGGTTTTCCACAACCAAACCGAATTTCATCCTGAAGTCTGTAGATGATCTTTGAATGATTCCCAGTTTAAGCCCCTAGACTCTGGCCCAGTCTGCATTCACAGGGTAGCTGGGTTGGACAAAGGCAGAACTGGTGAAGTAGACCAGAAATCTGACTTCAGACCAGAACAAGGGAGACCCTTGGTTCTGGGAAGACTTGCTGCAACTGGCTGTGAGGTATTGGGTGGTCACCTCTCTCTGGGCTCCAGATTCCACACAGACACAGACAGAGGGGGCTTCAAGAGCCCTTGAAGTGTTAAACTCCTATAGTTCTTTAGAGTCTGAGTCTCCACTAGAAGAGGAATTAATATCCTGAGCATCAATTCCCTGGCAATTTGTTTTTAATGTGCAAATTTTTCAAGTACCCAAAAAGGAGAGGCAGGGTGAATATCATAGAGCACTTCAGGGTCCCAACCCTGCCCCCACACACTGGCTGTTATTCCCAGACCTCACTGCACCCACCAGCATCTCAGGGACCTGGGTATGTCTGTCTGTCTCCCTCTCCTACCCCTCAGCCTCCGAGCCTCAGGTATAGTTGGGAGGTGGGAGGGTAGGAACAATGCTATTAGGTTGGTGAAAAAGTAATTGTGGTTTTGGACCATGAATTCAAAATCATTATAACTAGGCTCCAATATAACTTTATTAATCAAAATAGGAACCATTAAAATCAACACATTTTTGCCAATGAGAGATGTTTGTTTATTCATCAAATGCATCGAGATTTGATGAGCTCTTGGAAACATTTTCTGCCTGCTGCTGGTTGTGAAAGCATTTTCCCTGCAAAAAGTTGTTGAGATGCTTGAAGAAATGGTCGTCTGTTAACAAGAGGGCAAGGGAATATGGCAGATCAGGCAAAACTTTGAGGCCCAATTCATTCAACTTTGGAAGCATTGGTTGTGCGGCATGCAGTTGGACATTGTCATGAAAAAGAATTAGGCCCTTGTTAACCAGTGCCAGCTGTAGGCATTGCGGTTTTTGGCACATCTCATCAATTTGCTGAGTACACTTCTCAGATGTAATAGTTTCACCAGGATTCAGAAAGCTGTAGTGGGTTAGATGGGCAGCTGACCACTAAACAGTGATCTTGACCTTTTTTTGGTACAAGTTTAACTTTAGAAAGTGCTTTGGAGCTTCTCAGTCCAACCACGGAGCTGGTCATTGCTGGTGGTTGTATAAAATCCACTTCTCGTCATATGTCACAATCTAGTCAAGAAATGGTTTGTTGTTGAGTAGAATAAGAGAAGATGACAGTTCAGAATGACAATTTTTTTGATTTGCAGTCAGCTCATGAGGCACCCACTTGTCAAGCTTTTTCACCTTTCCAGTTTGCTTCAAATGCTGAACAACCCTAAGATGGTCGACATTGAGTTCTTCAGCAACTTCTCGTGTAGTTTTAAGAGGATCAACTTCGCTGATCCTCTGAATTGAAGGCTGTCACCTTTCGTGGCTGGCCACTGCATTCCTCATCTTCAAGGCTCTCCTTTGCAGAATTCTTGAACCACCGTGGTACTGTACATTTGTTAGCAGTTCCTGAGCCAGATGCATTGTTGATGTTGTGAGTTGTCTCCACTGCAGACAGCTAACCCAGGGCCCCAGGACATGGCAGGGGCCCTTCTCCGCTTCACTGCTGTGCTCTGCTGTGTGGGTCCCAGAGGCCCAGGGGCTTTGACCTTGACCTTCTGAAGCACTCCACAGGGGGCAGTACAGAGGACTCGTGGGTGGCCCTGAAACTGAGAAATCCCTCCCTGTTTACACACTGTTCCCCGTCTGCAGTGCATAGGAGGTTCTGTCTTGACATCCGGAGCTGGGGGATAACCGAGACTGACTTCTTTGGAAGCTTTCAGCCATCTTTCTGTTTCCTGCCCTGTTCAGCCTGGTGCCCACAGTGCTTTTTGACAAATTACACTGTAGGCTAAGAAGCAGAAGGCACATTCTTCTGACTCTTACCCCATCACCCAGTTTCCTTCAAAAAATAAGTGCCAGCCCTCTGTTTAGGCAGACTTTCCTTGGCAGGACCTTGGGAGCACACTGCATGAAGGGAAACACTTTGTACTCTTCAGCTCCCTTGCTGTGTTCTTGCTTGACAAGCCAGAGAGCCGCCCTGGAACCAGAATTCAGAGTTGGTCCCCCCAGCCCTGCAGGATGCTGTTGGCAGGCCAGGACGGGTGAGTGGAGCCACGGGCTCAGACCCACTTATGCCGCATTAGCCTGAGTCCTCGGAACCCCCCCCAACCATGCTCCACAGTGCCCTCCAGCTAGCGCAGCCAGGCCTAAGGGAAGGCCCACTGCAGATTTGAAGGAGACTACGGGTGACTGCAGCCATGAAATTAAAAGACGCTTACTCCCGGGAAGAAAAGTTATGACCAACCTAGATAGCATATTAAAAAACAGAGACATTACTTTGCCAACAAAGGTCCATCTAGTCAAAGCTATGGTTTTTCCAGTAATCATGTATAGATGTGAGAGTTGGACTATAAAGAAAGCTGAGGGCCAAAGAATTGATGGTTTTGAACTGTGGTGTTGGAGAAGACTCTTGAGAGTCCCCTGGACTGCAAGGAGATCCAACCAGTCCATCCTAAAGAAATCAGTCCTGGGTGTTCATTGGAAGGACTGATGTTGAAGCTGAAACTCCAATACACCAGCCACCTGATGCGAAGAGCTGACTCGTTGGAAAAGACCCCGATGCTGGGAGGGATTGGGGGCAGGAGGAGAAGGGGACGACCAAGGATGGGATGGTTGGATGGTGTCACTGACTCAATGGACGTGAGTCTGAGTGAACTCCGGAGTTGGTGATGGACAGGAGGCCTGGCGTGCTGTGGTCCATGGGGTCGCAGAGTTGGACACGACTGCGCGGCTGAGCTGAACTGAACTGAAGGGGCGCAGTGAAGCCGCATGCGGTTTGGGAGGGAAGCTGGGCCTGAGTGCTGCTGCGGCAGCATCTTCATGGGCTTCACCGCTCTCACCTTCAGGTCACACAGGCCCTTTCCTGGCCCTTTCTGCACTCCAGGCCCAGGGCAGCCCACACCAGGGGTGTGGGGCCAGCTTGACATTCATGTCAGTGGTTAATCTGAGAAGAGTGTAGTGTTTCTGTGAAGTCTTCTTCTGAAATAAAAGTGGTTTCTTCAATAAATTATCTTTCTTTAAGAAGCTAAGGAGATCCTTGCAGAACTGTTTAGCATTAGAAATAACCTCCTTTGTTTTGCCTGGTTACAATCCACCATTCACTTTTTTAGTTAGCGAGTGAAGGCTTGTGATCTTATGCCACTCTTGAGAAAATTCATTTGCAACTGAGAATGTCCCAGATTTAATTGCATGTAAGAGGCCTCTGTGGGAGGTCATTTAGAGAATCCCTCTTTTCAGACATCGTGGTCTAAAGCAATTTAGACTGATATTCCTTCATTATCCTGGGTGTTCTGTAAAGCCTTTGTAGATCTCTAGGTTCTTCTCTTCTAATCCATCACATCACAGTCCTGCAATTTGAGGGCTTAGCTCAGATGGCACCGTCAGCACAACCATTTTAGAGGAAAAATAGGCATGAGGTCATACAAAGAGTCAGTGTGAGTCAGCATAGCTCCCTTCTCTAAATCCCCATGACTTTCAGCTTCTGATGTTGCACCTGGCACTGAGTCTTCTCCAGTTGTGTCATGAGGTTGTCTTATCTCTCTAAGTCTAAGCCTGTAAGTACTCTGTGGGCCTGAATATACTCTTGCACCAAAGTGATGACACTGGCAGTTCCTGGCACAGTGGGGGTACTCAGGTCATTGAATTAGATTCTTGTCTCTGCCTGTACAGTTCAGTGTGGTAGCGTTAGCCACAAGTGGACCTTTAAATTTATCTCAATTAAAATTTAATAAAATCAGAGTTTCAGTTCTCCAGCCATATTAGCACGTTTCAAATGTTCCTAGTCCACATGTGGCCAGTGGCTGCCTTACTGGATAGTCACACAGGGACTGTCGCATCATCACGATACTTGCCGACTTGTCTAAGATCCCTGCCAGACTGTGGGCTTCCTGCAGGCAAGGCTGTGTGTGCCCCTCAGTGCTGTGTCCCTGGTACCCCGAAAGTGCCGGTATAACAATAGGGCCCACCCAGCTCTTACTGGAAGAAAGAGTAACAGCTCTGCCTTACATTGTGCTTAGTCTTCTAGATCATGAATTATAAAATGGAATCATTTTGTGAACCCCTTGAATCCCTGGTTCAAGCCCCTCACTTCCCAGCTAGGAGAACAGTCCTCTGAGTTAGGAACTTTGCCTCAGCTCCCCCAAATAACTGGCGCAGGTCTTTAATATCAACCATGGCCTCTGTCTTTTTGGAGTATCACTCTTTCCACTGTTTTAGACTGTCTTTAGTGTTTACTTTGAGATGGTAGCAGGAAGGCCTCTTAAAATGATTATTTAGAAGAAAGTGTCCTTAAGCTGACCAAGTTTACCTACCTGCAAGCAGTCTAGAACAGATGTATCCAGTATGTGAATATTAGTAGTATGTCCATTGGTTTTTGGACTAGGATAAAGGTACCCATGTTCTAACTAACATTTTGCATTGTTTGAAAGTCTATCAAACTTCATAAGGTAAGGAACGAGGTATAAAGCTTGAAAGGGAAGAAGCAAAGCAGTAGTGGCTAGCTACAAAATGTAGCTAAGTACATTTTGTAAGGGCAAACTGTTTGAAGCAGTTAGTATTCATTGGATTGCAAGTCACAAGACATATAGTTATCCATGGTTTTCTTATTTATACACAAGCAGTTATCAGTTGTGGAAGAATAAAAAGCAGACCTTGCTCACAACTTCAACCAAAGATGTAGAATACCCAGGAATGATGCTGATAACAAAAGAAAAAAGGAAGACCTTGATGATACAAACTATAAAACTTTGCCAAAGGGCATTCAAGAAAGCCTGAAAGAATGAAAAGGTGCCTGCATGTCCCTGGATGGCGAGATTCAAAACTACAATGGTACCAGTTCTCTCCAAAGTAATCAGTACGATTCTGAACTAAAAGGTTGTTGTTATTGTTCAGTCGCTAAGTCATGTCTGACTCTTTGCAACCTCTTACAAAGGCTCCTCTGTCCTCCACTATCTCCCAGAGTTTGCTCAAATTCATGTCCATTGAGTTGGTGACGCTATCTAACCATCTTATCCTCCGCCACTCCCTTTGCTTTTGGCCTTCGATCTTTCTCAGTATCCGGGTTTTTTTCAGTGAGTTGGCTCTTTGCATCAGGTGGCCAAAGTATGGGAGCTTCAGCTTCAACAACAGTCCTTCCAATGAATATTTAGGGTTGATTTCCTTTAGGATTGACTGGTTTGATCTCCTTGCTGTCCAAGGGATTCTCAAGAGTCTTCTATAGCACCACAGTTTGAAAGCATCTGTTCTTCAGCACTCAGCTTTCTTTATGGTCCAACTCTCACATCTACTGGAAAAACCATAGCTTTAACTTTGCATACCTTTATTAGTGAAGTGATGTCTCTGCTTTTTAATACACCGCCTAGGTTTATCACAGCTTTCCTTCCAAGTAACAAGCATCTTTTAATTTCATGGCTGCAGTCACCATCTTAGTGATTTTGGAGCCCCCACCCAATAAAATATATCACTGCTTCTACTATTTCCCCTTCTATTTGCCATGAAGTAATGGGACTAGATGCTATGATCTTAGTTTTTTGAATGTTGAGTTTCAAGCCAGCTTTTTCACTCTCCTCTTTCACCTTCATCAAGAGGCTCTTTAGTTCCGCTTCACTTTCTGCCATCAGAGTGGCAGTGTAGTATCATCCGCATATCTGAGTTTGTTGGTAAATCTCCCAGAAATCTTGATTCCAGATTGTACACTTA
Source organism: Aepyceros melampus (assembly GCA_006408695.1). Classification (NCBI taxonomy): domain Eukaryota; kingdom Metazoa; phylum Chordata; class Mammalia; order Artiodactyla; family Bovidae; genus Aepyceros; species Aepyceros melampus. The sequence goes on from SJXQ01008845.1 coordinate 240,965, forward strand.
ATATGTCAGCAAATTTGGAAAACTCAGCAGGGCCACAGGACTGGAAAAGGTCAGTTTTCATTCCAATCCCAATGAAGGGTGATGCCAAAGAACGGCCAAACTACTGTACAGATGCACTCATCTCACATGCTAGCAAATGGATTCAAGGAATTAGATCTGATAGACGCAGTGCCAGAAGAACTACTGATGTAGATTTGCAACACTGGATAGGAGGCGGTAACCAAAACTATCCCCGAGAAAAAGAAATGCGACAAAGCAAAATGATTATCTGAAGAGGCCTCACAAATAACTGGGCAAAGAAGATAAGTGAAAGGCCAAGGAGAAAAGGAACGATCTACCCATCTGAATGCAGAGTTCCAAAGAATACCAAAGAGAAATAAAGCCTTCTTAAGTGAACATTGCAAAGAAATAGAGGAAAATAATAGAATGGGAAAGACTAGAGATCTCTTCAAGAAAATTAGAGATACCAAGGGAACATTTCATGCAAATATGGATACAATAAAGGATAGAAATGGTATGGACCTAACAGAAGCAGAAGATATTAAGAAGAGGTGGCAAGAATACACAGAATAACTATACAGAAAAGGTATTAATGACCCAGATAACCACGATGGTGTGGTCACTCACCTAGAGCCAGACATTCTGGAATGCGAAGGCAAATGGGCCTTAGGAAGCTTTACTACAAACAAAGCTAGTGGAGGTGATGGAATTCCAGCTGAGCTATTTCAAATCCTAGAAGATGATGCTGTTAAAGTGCTGTACTTAATATGCCAGCAAATTTGGAAAACTCAGCAGTGGCTACAGGACTGGAAAAGGTTAGCTTTGGTTTCAATCCCAAAGAAGGGCAGTGGCAAAGAGTGCTCAAACTACTGCACAATTACTCTCATTTCACATGCTAGCAAGGTAAAGCTCAAAATTCTCCAAGCTAGGCTTCAGCAGTGCGTGAACTGAGAAATCCCAGATGTTCACGCTGGTTTTAGAAAAGGCAGAGGAACCAGAGATAAATTGTCAACACCCGTTGGATCACAGCAAAAGCAAGGGTGTTCCAGAAAACATCTGCATCTGCTTCATTGACTCTTCTAAAGCCGTTGACTGTGTGAATCACAACAGACTGTGGAAAATTCTCAAACACATATGAATACCAGACCACCTGACCTGCCTCCTGAGAAACCTGTATGCAGGTCAAGAAGCAACAGTTAGAACTGGACATGGAACAATGGACTGGTTCAAAATTGGAAAAGGAGTACATCAAGACTGTATATTTTCACCCAGCTTATTTTACTTCTATACAGAGTATATCGTGCAAAATGCCAGGCTGGATGAAGCACAAGCTGGAATCAAGATTGATGGGAAAGTTATCAATAATCTCACTACCCTAATGGCAGAAAGCAATGAGGAACTAAAGTACCTCTTGATGAAGGTGAAAAAGGAGAGTGAAGTAGCTGGCTTAAAACTCAACATTCAAAAACTAAGATCATGGCATCCAATCCCATTACTTCATGGCAAATAGATGGGGGAAAAAATGAAAGCAGTGACAGAACTTTATTTTCTTGGGCTCCAAAATCACCTAGGATGGTAACTGCAGCCATGAAATTCAAGGACACTTCCTCCTTGGAAGAAAAGCTTTGACAAACCTAGACAGTGTATTAAAAAGTGGAAACATCACTTTGCCAACAAGAGTCCATATAGTCAAAGCTATGGCTTTTCTAGCAGTCGTGTATGGATTTAAGAGTTGGACCATAAAGGAGGCTGAGTGCCAAAGAGTGATTCTTTTGAACTGTGGTGTTAGAGAAGACTCCTGAGAGTCCCTTGAATAACAAGGAGATCAAACTAGTCATCTTAAAGGAAATCAACCCTGATTGATTGGAAGGACTGTTGCTGAAGCTGAAGCTCCAATATTTTGGCCACCTGATGCGAAGAGGCAACTCACTGGAAAAGACCCTGATGTTGGGAAAAGTTGAGGGCAGGTAGATAAGGGGGCAACAGAGGATGAGATGGCTGGATGGCATCACCGACTCAAAGGACATGAATTTGAGCAAACTCCAGGAGATAGTGGAGGATAGGGAAGCCTGGCTGCTGCATTCCATGCGGTTGTAAGGGTCGAACACACCTGAGCAAATGAACAGCAACATAGTTTGAAAATATGCTCAAAAAGCCTTCAAGCTAGGCTTCAGCAGTCCATGAACTGAGAAAGCCCAGATGTACAAGCTGGATTTCAAAGAAGAACCAGAGATCAAATCGCCAACATTTGTTGGGTTGTGGAGAAAACGATGGAGTTCCAGAAAAATATTCTCTGCTTCACTGACTACAGCAAAGACTTTGACTGTGTGAATCACAACAGACTGTGGAAAATTCTTAAAGAAATGGAAGTACCAGACCACTTTACCTGTCTCCTGAGAAACCTGTATGTGGGGCAAGAAACAGCAGTTAGAACCGGGCATGGAACCACTGACTACTTCAAAATTGGGAAAGGAGTACGGCAAGGCTGTATATTGTCACCCTGCTATTTAATTTCTATTCAGATTATATCATGCAAGATGCCAGAGTGGGTGAATCCCAAACTGAAAGGACTTCTTATGAAATATGATAAACCAAAAATCACATGGAAGAGTAAAGTTCTCCAAATAGACTAAGAAAGGAGAGAAGGAGAACTGACTTATTTCTTGTGCCTTGGTAGAGGCATTTGTTTCTTTATACTCTACAGCCTTTTCATCTGAATCAGTATTGTCCCCTCTGAAATAGTCACTCACCTTAGGAGGCTATATCCTTATTTTGTCAATGTAGCCATCATTCTAAACTTCTTTGGAATTTCTACCTGGAAATAGCTTCAGACACCCCCTCCACACGTCTATAGACTATTTTCCCAGGCAGGTCAGAAACCAACTTGGCTGTATGGATTTTTTTTTTTTCTTTTGGTAACATTTGCAAATGTCATTTGATTTCAGGTCTATGAAAGAGACATCACAGATGCTTGCATTCATAGGCTCCGGATGTGCTGTTGCAATGCTCTGAGCAGTGGGGGTGTCCGGGTAGAGGCCAGGAGCCCCCCGAGGAGGTGCTGCTGATTTGTGTGTTCACGCTGGGGGCCCTCCCCTCTGCCAATGAGGCCGTGGGGGAAGGGGCGTCAAGGGTAGCCTGTGTTCTGTGTGCTGGTAGGCTGCTGTGTTGACCTCGGTGCTCGTGTGCCTATGCCATTGCACAGCTATTAATTGAGCCCTGCCGTGGGCCCAGCCTGCTCTGGGAGTGAGTGGAGCAGAGGAGGACGCGACCGTCTCACCATGTTCCGACCACGTTTGTCTAGGGGCTGGTGAGCCATTCTGGGCCAAGACAGCTTCTTGCTGAGAGGACCCAGCTGCAGCCCTGGGGCCTGTGTCCCTCAGGTCTTCACCAGCGCTGGCTGTTGGACGCACCAGCCTGCTGCTGGGAGACGAGGAATGGGGGCTATGCCACAGGCCATCACCAGCAGCCTCTTCCCCTGGAGGCAGCACGTGGTGTGGACCGTGCATGTCCTCCTGGCCATCTGGATGGGGTGACCACCTGCCAAGAACAGCTGGGCTGCTCTGACTTCTGTGAAGCCTCTGTCCAGGGGTCCCATTCTCTGAGTTCCTGGGCCGCACTGGCCAGAACAGGCAGTTCTATTCAGTTAGCTTGTTGCAGGAGAGAAATGGAATTTAAAGGCACAGGATCAGTAAGATACTGTTCTGTTGGCCTTGAGCTTCCCTTCTCTTGTTTGTGGCCACTCTTGCCGCCATCTTTAACTCGAACTCTCTGAGGGCACCTGAGTTTGCAGCTTGGGTGCAGCCAGCCTTCCTTCGCTCTGGCATGTGCTTAGGAGCAGCGAGGCCCTCCTGTCTTACATGGGTGCAGCCAGCCTTCCTTCGCTCAGGCACGTGCTTAGGAGCAGCGAGGCCCTCCTGTCTTACATGGGTGCAGCCAGCCTTCCTTCGCTCGGGCACGTGCTTAGGAGCAGCGAGGCCCTCCTGTCTTATAGAGCCCGCGACCTGCCAGGCTCTTTGCTGTCTGCTGGCCCATGTAACCCTCATCTCCATTTCTTCAGGATGTAAACTCCATGGAAGCAGGGGCCTGGCCCATGCCAGCCCCTGGCACAGTGTCTGGTCTAGCATTTGAGCCATATTTGTTGAATAATGAATGAATGACATTAAGTACCATGAGCCCTATTCAGTGATAGACCAGGAAGCAGAGGCTCGGAGGGGTAACATTGCTCTCTCGAGGCAGAGCTGGAGTTTTCACCCAGGTCAGTCTGACACCAAGCCAGGCCCTTTCAAATACAGCACTCCTCTTCTTTGTGAGAAAGGGGAGTTTCATACCATCCTCTTTGACTATGTATTTTCATCAAAACTATTAGAAGATCAGAGCATGTGTGTAGATGTTGAAGCAGAGTCAGGGGGCGGGCGTGTGGGGACAGAAGGAAGCTGAACGGGGGAAGCCTCGGCCATGGGAGGCGTGGTATCTGCTATTGTTCACGGGCCCCAGAGTGGTAGTTTTGAGATTAACCTGGCGTGTAACCTCAAGCAGATAACTCCAGTTGTGTAGCCCCAAAAGGTACTCATCAAGAAGGAGGGAAATGACCTGGTTCCTCCTTTCCCTGTTCTATCCGGAGGCTGTAGAGACATAGCCGTGATGTAAATTGAAAGCACTCGGGTGAAATAATAGCCCTGTGTCGCTGCATGTTGTGCAGAGTTAGGTTCTGACATAAGGATGAAAGGTGAACATAGTTCATCAGAATTATCTTTGAAAATCACTTTGGAAGGACCACGTCAGATGCTGGACACAGCCTGTCTTAAGTTCATCACCCCAGTCTCCCCAGCCCTGTTGGAAGTGACAGCTGTTTCTCTGAGCATCAAACAAAATTTGAACTTCATGCGTCAAGACTCCACACCTTGTGCCCTTGTTGGGTGAAAAATTTGTTTCGTGAAGCATCAAAGTCACCCTCAGAGTGATGCTGGGCTCGCAGAGAGGGGCCCCCAGACCCTGAGAGAAGGGCAGATGGCCGGCTTGCTTCTGTCCTCCCAAGGGTGTGCGGCCACATGCGTCATGCATACTCACTAACCCAAGGAGGGGATAGAATCGCCTGTGCTTTGTTTTCTTTTCCTTTCTCGTTTCCTGTCTTCCATACCAGTACTTGAAATAAAAGTTTAAAGCCCATTTGAAATGTATCTTGTGTGTTTAGGTATATGTATATGTTTATACACTCACACATGGAAATCCTAGGCAAGAGTACTTTGAGGGAAAGCCAGATGTGACTCTACATCAAAAATCTGATCAAATTTTGACCTGACATCAAAATCCCATCCATGTAAACCCAAGAACATGAGTGCTTTTTTGATTTCAGTACTCTGGTTAGCTAAGAGGGATATGTAGTATATGCTATGATGTTCCTTATCCATTTTCACCTACTATGCTGTTATCCATTTTAGCCAAATGCACTTAATGTCTACACTATTTTGGTTATTCTTTATCCATTAGTGATTCAGAACTCCATCGTGTTTGAGGATTATTTGTATTCTGGGACCTTGGTGGAGGCCATAGGTCTGCTCTGGTAGTTGAAGTGCTCCTGAGGCCCTGCAAGTTGATGAGCTCAGTTTCCTAAATAAAAATAAAAACAAATTCTCTGAGGTGAGAGAATATGGATGCTGTGCTCCCTATAAATGGGGTTATTGATGATCATGACAATCAGCCCTATTGTTCAGCCTGTATAAATGCGTGCAGCCTGGTACCCCTGGTGACTTTAATCCTTGAAGGTAAAGTTTCTGAGTAGCTATAGGTTGAGGGTAGTCTGGTTCTTGGCAAATAGGTAGTGGTCGTAAAGAATTTCCCTTCTACAGTGATGTTGGAGGTGTGTTTATTATTATTTTATTCAGTTCAGTTCAGTTGCGCAGTCGTGTCCGACTCTTTGTGACCCCATGAATCGCAGCACGCCAGGCCTCCCTGTCCATCACCAACTCCCGGAGTTCACTCAGACTCACGTCCATTGAGTCCATGATGCCATCCAGCCATCTCATCCTCGGTTGTCCCTTTCTCCTCCTGCCCCCAATCCCTCCCAGCATCAGAGTCTTTTCCAATGAGTCAACTCTTCGCATGAGGTGGCCAAAGTACTGGAGCTTCAGTTTTAGCATCATTCCTTCCAAAGAAATCCCAGGGCTGATCTCCTTCAGAATGGACTGGTTGGATCTCCTTGCAGTCCAAGGGACTCTCAAGAGTCTTCTCCAACACCACACTTCAAAAGCATCAATTCTTCTGCGCTCAGCCTTCTTCACAGTCCAACTCTCACATCCATACATGACCACAGGAAAAACCATAGCCTTGACTAGACGGACCTTAGTCGGCAAAGTAATGTCTCTGCTTTTGAATATACTATCTAGGTTGGTCATAACTTTTCTTCCAAGGAGTAAGCGCCTTTTAATTTCATGGCTGCAGTCACCATCTGCAGTGATTTTGGAGCCCAAAAAAACAAAGTCTGACACTGTTTCTACTGTTTCCCCATCTATTTCCCATGAAGTGATGGGGCCAGATGCCATGATCTTCGTTTTCTGAATGTTGAGCTTTAAGCCAACTTTTTCACTCTCCTCTTTCACTTTCAACAAGAGGCTTTTTAGCTCCTCCTCACTTTCTGCCATAAGGGTGGTGTCATCTGCATATCTGAGATTATTGATATTTCTCCCAGCAATCTTGATTCCAGCTTGTGTTTCTTCCAGTCCAGCATTTCTCATGATGTACTCTGCATATAAGTTAAATAAGCAGGGTGACAATATACAGCCTTGACGTACTCCTTTTCCTATTTGGAACCAGTCTGTTGTTCCATGTCCAGTTCTAACTGTTGCTTCCTGACCTGCATACAGATTTCTCAAGAGGCAGGTCAGGTGGTCTGGTATACCCATCTCTTTCAGAATTTTCCACAGTTTACTGTGATCCACACAGTCAAAGGCTTTGGCATAGTCAATAAAGCAGAAATAGATGTTTTTCTGGAACTCTCTTGCTTTTTCCATGATCCAGCGGATGTTGGCAATTTGATCTCTGGTTCCTCTGCCTTTTCTAAAACCAGCTTTAACATCAGGGAGTTCACGGTTCACATATTGCTCAAGTCTGGCTTGGAGAATTTTGAGCATTACTTTACTAGCATGTTTAATCAACAATAATGATCTGGAAACTGCTGTGGCCTTTCCTCTTATTTCAAAGTCAGTAAACATTTATTGAAAAGGGACTGGCAGGCAGTGTTCCCTGAGGACATTTGAAGCAGGACTCAAGCCAGCCTCAACCCCTTCCCTGGAGAGACTGCCCTCATGGGAGCCTTTTTGGGGTCTTTCATTCCACCTGAGCATTTATTTCACAAACCCAGCCAAGTGTACTATAAAGGGTGGCAGCCCGGGTCACAAACCTAACATCAAAACACCGAAGCATCCAAGGGACAGGCTCTGACCAGCCCCAGAAGACCTAGTATCTCCTGCGCCTTCCAAGACTTCAGTGAAGCTAGCAAGGTGGGTGCATTGCCTTTCAGAATTCCCACATGGTGTATATTGGATTTCCTGAAGCAGATTTGGAAGCACCACGTTCTTTTGTCTTAAGATAAAGTCTACTCAAGGCCATGAAATCATTGTGTTTGACAAATGTGTACCACATGTGACATGAGACCCATCTATGTCCTTAATCTCTGTCACTGAGGGTTAAAGTTGCTTTAACTTTGTGCTTAATGCTACATGCTCTGTTAAATATAATGTTACCACAGACATCAACCTAAAATAACATGAAATTTCTTCAGCCAAGTGATCTTTAACTTAAACTAAAAATAGCCTAAACTGTAGTTTATGTAGACCTCAAATATCAAAACTCCTGCCTAAATGCGAGTTCCTCAGTTTGTGAGGCTCTTGAACATTTTAAACAGAAGTTTCATTTGAACATTTTAAACCGGACCAAGCACCATCTGTATTCGAGACAAGCTCCAGAAACCTGAGAACGGCACTCCTTGCTGATCCTGCTGACTAGAACATTCCTCAGGGAAATCCCTCTCTGGGGGCTGGTAGCACGAGCCACTAACACAGTGCCCTGTGGGCACACGGGTGTCAAGGGCACCGTCAGCTTTTCTGAGCACTTTGGTGGGCACAGCTTTGTCTCCAGAGAGACCAGGCTCTCTGGCCAGCAGAGTCTGGCATATGGGCGAACGAACCTCTTTGATTTTACAACAGCTTGACCACGGGGAAAAAAGTTGGAAGTAAGTCACAAGTGAAACATTCCTCCATACGTGGCGAAGCCATTCTGCCAGGGCTTGGCTGTCCTCCTGTGGTTTCCCAAACAGCAAGGAGCGTCTGGGGGCCGCTCAGGACATCCCAGCTTGGGATGTGGGAGGGGGGTTAGAATCCCAGGTTGAGTCTTCCTGGGATTGGAATCTCCCGGGCGGCAATGACACAGTTTGACCTACTCCATGTTCTGTGCTCACACTTTGTCCTTAATGATGGAGTTTGGAGCCACTTTTTTCATGAGACCTTGTATTTATATAACCTCTACACCAGAGTTCCCTGGAAGCCATCAGCATTTTCAGATCTACCCATTTGAAAGTCCTATCACTCATTTTATTTATAGATATCATATCAAACCCTAAATCAAATTTAAGGTGACTTAATATCTTTTGCAGTCAGTTTCTATCTTTCCTGAAACAAAGAGATGGATGTGTGTGTATGTGTGTGTGTGTGTATAGATAAAGGTATGAAAAGTGAAGTGAAAGTCGCTCAGTCGTGTCCGACTCTTTGCGACCCCATGGACTACACAGTCCATGGAATTCTCCAGGCCAGAATACTGGAATGGGTAGTCTTTCCCTTCTCCAGGGATCTTCCCAACCCAGGGATCGAACCCAGGTCTCCCGCATTGCAGGCAGATTATCAGCTGAGCCACAGATAACAAGCAGGAAAAAAAAGTAAAAACCTGAGTAATACCATTAATTACTCTTATTGGTCAGACGTATCTGATAATTTCTAGGCTCTCTACGTAACCCTAATTGGATGGATTCCTGGCATCTAGGCAGGAAAACAAGATTGCATCTACCCAGAGATGGTTTTCATTGTTCTGCTGAGCAGGCCGCTGCCCTGGACCAGCACAGCTACTGTGGATATGGATCCTCCAAGTTTTGGATATTTTCTCCTGTGTCAAATAGTTAATCCACCTGATAAATATTTATAGAGTACTTGCTCTGTGTCAGTAGTGGGTGGACGGCTGGGATGGAAAGCTGTGCTGAGGGCACCCAGTGTGGTGGAAGAGCCCATGGGAAATCCCAGGAGCGGACATTTTTCAAGGAGAGGTTTGGCAGGAGAGGCCTGGACTGAGGGGAAGGGGGTGCCGACGTGTAGGCGACACCGCAGAAGCCTTCCTGTCTGACAGGATAGCAGGGTAGTGGTTGGTCAGCTGAGTCATTAACCGAAAAACTAGGTCAAGAGGGGAAATGCAAAGAAATTATACTTAGGTTCTTAAACATTTGGCCCTTTTGTTTTGACTTAAGTAATGAAAACATTCATTTTGTCACCAATTTTGTGGTGGGGGGTGAAAGCCTTTTCTCTGAGGGAGGCTGACTGGACTTCCTATCACCTTCCTCACAGAAACCACAACTATAGCGTGATGAGCTTGAGTTCAGTGTCTTTTTTTTTCTTTTTTTAGATTCAGCAGACCTTGAAAGACCCTTGTGAAACAGTCTAAGGACAGATTTTTATGATTTTTCTCCTCAACTTCTACCGTTGTCTTGCCCACACCCAGCTTGGCAGCAGCCTAGTTTAGCTTCCAGCTAAATTGCTTCTCATGAAAACTTTACTTTTATGCTCATATTACACTGGTTAACATAACATGTAACCACATGTATTGATTGAAATAACAAGCATTACTATTCTAAATAGGTTGAGTATAAGCTCAGTTCACCTTTGGTATGCACACCCTCTGCTATAGGAACGGGCCCGCTGGGTGACCAGAGGGAGCAGGAGCTCAGGGGCCAGGCCCTGTTGTTCCAGGGATGGGAGCGGGGTCAGCTCCCCAGTTTCATGTGGGGTGGCCAAGGTAGCCTCTCTGTCCAGGAGCGCCGAGTGTTCCTGCAGTGTGCGGAGTGAGAACACAGAGGAACTGGGGAAAGACAGTCGGAGGCGCGTGAGGAGAGCTGGGAGAAATAAGACCGCAGAGGCGCGTTTAGAACCTCTTGGCACAGTCGTCTCTGGGTCCATCTCATCTCCCTGGCTGATTTGATGGCTTATTTGCCCCACTGTATCTTCTCTTTCTAGGCCGTTTCTGGCACTTGAGAATCCTCTCTTAAATATGTTTGAAGGAATGCGCATGTGTGTGTTGACAAAGAGTGAGCAACCCTTATGCACGGTGAATCTCTGCCCTGGAGGTCACAGGTCAGCAGACGGTGGGCCATCTGATCACGGGCGTTCTGTTTCTCAGCTTCCCCTCACTGGCAGCCTGTTTGTGAACTGAGATCGTTGTTCCGCTTACAGTTAGCCTCCCTCGTCTACATCAGCATCCTGTTGTCTTCCAGGTACAACTGGATGGGGAAGGAGATAGGTATGATCTTGGTGGACCCAGGTATAGTGATGTGAATCAGAAGCCATGAGTGTTCATGAGTTTTCATAAGTCAGAGTCTTGGCTGACACCAGCCCTTAGCTTAGTGACTTCTCTGCAGGCAGTGAGATACTGAAGCATTACCCCTGGATATGTTAGTGTGGAAAAGCAAATCTAACCATCAGAACTGTAATACTGCATTTAATAAAATTGGTTCACTCATTTATGAATCATTTGTTAGGTGAATGCTGTTAGTTACATGGTCGATCCGTTTCCGCTCACTGAGTAAGCGAGTCATCACCCTCGCTCTTTCTCTTTAAGCTCTGAGAATGGCAGGGAAGCAGGCCTCTCCTGTGCTCCCGTGTGTGACTGAGCTGTGATCTAGGCGGGCATGGGGTGCTGGCGTCTGGGCCAGGAGATGAGAAGCCTGTAACGAGCGCCCTCTCCCCCTCTCCCTCGGGCAGCTTGGGGATGAACCACGACGATGACCACTCCTCCTGCGCCGGCAGGTCCCACATCATGTCGGGAGAGTGGGTGAAAGGCCGGAGCCCCAGCGACCTCTCCTGGTCCTCCTGCAGTCGAGATGACCTCGAGAACTTCCTCAAGTAAGTCCTCAAATCGTTCTGTACCATCAGTATGGTAGAAAGTGCTACAGTACTTCCTAAAGCACAGTAGTCGGGGTATCAGCCAATGGGAGCAGAAGTGAATCTCTTACATTCAAATGGAGAGACTTCCTTCCAGGTGTGTGTCTGGTGTGGCGTTGGCCCCCTTCTGGTGATCACAAATTTTATCAACGGAAATGTCAAAGCAGTGACCATATCTTGGCAAGGTTTCATTTCACTTCTCTTCATTATTTTGGCCATGAGTGGGCACCACCCTAGTGGCACCCCTGGCTGCTGTAGAACTGGGTGCTTCCCCAAAGCTCAGGCTGCTTCCCTCGATGGAAGTCCATTTGCTGGGAAGAGGACTTGCTTACCTTCCTCACGTGTGGGGCTAGGACGGGTTTATCTCATAGCCGCTTTCTTTCCAGAATGTGTCTGCCTTACTCCATTACAGATTTCAGTGGAAGAATTAGCTATCTGATGTCAGACCTTTGTCAAATAGAGTCTGTACTCAAGTACTGTGTGCGTCCCTTAGTGTCAGGACCTCAGGGCTAAACTTATAGGCTTGACAGGCAGACCCCAATTGCTTCACCACTTAACTGCACCCTCTGCAACCCCCACAGAGACAGAAGGGGTCAGTGAGTCTCCACTATACACAGAGCTTTTATAGTCCTGTAGCACAGTGGAGTGCTCAGTGAACTCAGGAAGGAGGATCAAAGGGATCACTCTGGCTTCTGTCCTCATCCTGGGTCTTCTTTTATGATGTTTCCTGTAGCTGGGAAACTAAGGGCTTAAAAATGGCCTTGTTAGTTTTAATATAGTCAGCCTGTGTGTATTGCGTGCATGCAACTCTTTTCTTCAAGAATCTTGGCAAGAGGCTGGGTTTTCTTTTTCCTACCATCTGCCTTGTTTTAGGAATTGAAAAATAAAAGCATTCAAGTATTTAACTCCTAAAGGAGCCACAGCCATACCACCCCCCGGTTGTTTTTCAGAGCTGTCCTCAACATCTCTGAACATTTCTGTCCTGGTTGAAATCCTTAAGTCTTTTGCATGGTGTGCCGCCAGCCAGCTTTCATGGCCAGGCAGGACACCTGGAATAGCCAGTGTCCAGAGCCCACCCCTAGGAAAGTCTGCAGATTGGAAATAAGCTTGCTTGCTTGATTGTTTGCTTATTTATTTAAAAGCAAAATAACCCTAACTCCAATTTTTTCTTGATTCATTCTAAGAACATACCATAGCAATCTATTTCAAAAGCATTTCATCCAAGAAAGCACTCAGACTCCCCAAGAAAAATACATTGCTATGTGAGTGATATGCGCGGGGCCACTTCTTGTTGCCCAGATCTCGTGGCCTCCAGGGTCAAGATCTGCATTCAGCTATCTGGAAAAGAGCGAAAGGTGTAGTCCCCATGTCCGGTGCTTGGTCATCTCCCCATAAATAACTTGGAGAGCACTGCTGCTTAGTTACTGGCAGAGTAGAACAAAAATCTGGGAGGTACATTTGCAAACCCACTATCTTCTTGGCTGTTTCAGGTCGAAAGTCAGCACCTGTTTGCTGATCACAGACCCCAGGAGCCGGCACGCGGTGCGCCTGCCCCACAAGCTGCCAGGCATGCACTACAGTGCCAACGAGCAGTGCCAGATCCTCTTTGGCACCAATGCCACCTTCTGCAGAAACATGGAGGTAAGCTGCCTCGGGAGAGGAGGGCTGGCTCGGGAAGGAGCATCCGGCTTCTGTTGGTGGATACAGGTATTTACACTCCACACACACACACACACACATGTGTATACATGTATATGCATACGTGTGTGCACGGAGCACCCAGTATGAGTCACACATGCACACACACACACTCTCACATAGGCAGCTTTGCAAGGGGCTGGTTCAGAATTACGGCTGACACCAAGAGCCTAATATTTTGTTTTGTTTTTTAATATAGAGGTCTTTCTTGGTAATGTTAAGACACTAGGAAGAAAGTTAATCAGTCTGTTCCTCTTGGAGGTGATGCAATGTTGCCTGATACCAAATCCTCACAGATACAGAGAAAGCTAAAAACTACTGGATGTTGGAGGGTGTCATATGGAGAACATTTAGTGAATGATAACTTGATTATATGATAATAGCATTAATAGCCCCATTAAAATGTTACCATTTTTTGGCAGTGCCCACATGTTTTCCCCTAAAGCTTCCAACATGCCTGATCCCAGTTTACGATTACCACAGACTCCCCAGGTTACTCTCCCCAGGGTATAGATGGTAACGCCAAGCCTCAGGGGTGAACTGATCATTCAGAATGGCTTGGCCAGGAAGTAAGTAGAGGAAGGATTTGACTCAAGTCTGTTCACCCCCAGAGCACACACTTTCTGACCATGCTGCAGATAGCATGACCCCTTCTGTGGGTAGAAGTGCACCAAGAAGGATGTGCCGGGCCCTGGGGCAGGCAGTCTCTGTGCTGGGGTCCCTGGGGGAAGGCCAGAGCAGCCTGTGGTTCAGCCAGAAGTTGGCAGCTGGCTCAGGAAGGGGGGCAGAGCCAGAGTTGTTGTGGGGTGGTAGGACCAGCTTGGGATGAGTGGGACTCAGGAGCCACGCAGCAGCAGTGGGCCTGGAGCTCAAGGCAGTATCTAGTCCGAGGGAGGCAGCCTGCAGGGCTGGGCAAGTGCCCAGAGCAAGAACTCAGGATGGGAGCAACTCCAAGATAGCCCAGGACTGTACCTTCAGAATGAGACCTCGGAAGGGATCCTGGCCAGCACAGTAGGTCAGCCTGGATCCTGGGAGGTGGGCTGCTGCCTCTTGAGCGTTTCCTGGCTGTGTGTGAATTGGTTCAGGAAGTCTGGGTGGAACCCGCAGGGGGGACACTGCCTGCCGTTGTTCAGGGTGCGGCAGAGGGTCATGCCTCATGACCGGGCCAGCGCCTCCTGCCGGCTGTTTCCTCAAAGGGCATTTATCCGCAGGGTTGTCTAGAATCTTTCTCTCCCGTTCCTCTGTGGAGGTGTCAGCAAGGGTCCCTTCCAGGCCCTGGTAACAGGAAGCTGCCTCCCACTTCACATCCAGCCATGGCTGGGTTGAAGGCCACCTGCCTGGGAAGATGGGACCAGGCCCAGGATCCGATCAACCCCAGTGGTCTGCCACCGTGTCTGGCACTCACCATCTGCCTTGATGTTAAGGCCTGACTGTTCAGGTCCATATGCTGGCCAAGAGGCATCCTGTTTGCCTATCCCGACCTTCAATCCCTTAAAGTTCGTGATGGCACAGACTCCTGGAGAAGGCAGGTTTCAGAGGGCCCTTGGATGGTGCGGTGGCAGTAGGAGAGCTGTGTGCATGGTCTCCTAGAGGAGGACTCTGAGCATTCAAGAAGGGTAGGAGTCCCTGGGCACCCAAGGGGGAGAAGAGGGAAGCACCCAGCTGAGTCAGTGGGCATGCCGTGGCCACTCTGCCCACGGTGGATATTCCCTGCCCCACAGACCAGGCTGAACTGGCCCCACAGGTGGGCAGGATTGACAGATGGCAGCTGGAAACAGGCTGCCCCAGGATACTGGCTTCTAGCAGCCAGACTGTTGCATACCAGTTGGGTCAGTAGTGATGGGAGGAAGGGTGTACAACTCCTGGAGGCTCATGATCCCCTAGGCTAGACTCTTTCTTGGGTTGTCACATAATGCAAGACTGACTGCACCCCACGAGGGCAGGAGCTTTGAGCCCCACTTAACAGATAAGAAAACAGAGGCTGAGAGAGGCTGAGTAATGGACCAAGGTCACTCAGCCAGAAAGGGATGGGCTAGATGTGACTATTACTGCAGGAGAAAAGGCAGGCCCCATTTATTCAAAGACAGATTCCAAAGGAGAGGAAGGTGACTTGGTATTTTATTTTCTTCGTTGGCATCTTTTTGCTTGAAGAGGGCAGTGAGAGGTCAGCAAGTCATGATCAGCTTAGCTTCTCTCTTGAAGCTCAAAATATGACAACATAAAGGGAGATCTTTTTGCTTTGTAAGTTACAATGCAGCTGAGCATTTTTTCCTGCAGCTCACTAAGAATCATGAAATATGCTTCCCTGCTTGCCTTTTTTTCTGAGAATTTCACCAATACCAAAACAAAGTTGGCATTTTTCTCCCCAAATCCTAGCAGTGTTACTGACCAGAGTTTTTGGCCTCTTTAATCAATAGAAATTGATCAGAGGCCAGACGAGAAATTCAGGCAAGGATTCACTGGGCCCCTGCTGCAGCAGGGGGAGCAAGTAACAGGTTCCCAAGCTTGCTCGCTCCCTGAGGGTTCCGCATCTGGAGCGAGCAGTGTGTCCAGGGGAGGGCTGGAGGGCTGGTTCAGGTGATTTGCCCACCCTTAGGTGGTGCTGGGTGCAGGGGGATGTGCAGGGCCCTGATTTTGTTCTCGTCACCCTGTGTTTGCTCCTGGCTCTTCAGAAGTGGCAGTTGGGTTTTGTTTGGGGTTTTTCTTTAACAATTCTCTATCTTGCTGACCAATATGCTCCAGCTGCGCATATATGTGGTTATTTTTAGTCCCTTATACTTTTTGTATTTGGTGCTCGAGGAGACGTTTGTCCAGGTGCAGGCACTGCAGCAGAGGCTCCCAGGTGCCAGGCCCTAGCCTGTCTCAGCAGGAGCGACTCCTCAGGGGTGTGGAGGTGCTTCCACGAGCTCAGCTGGCTGGGCGTCAGCCTCAGCTGGTGCTGACCGTCCTGCTTACAAGGCTGGTGGTGCCTCCTTTGGCGTGACTCTACCACTTAGGAAGCAGTAACTTCTCACGCTGGAGGAGAGGTCACACTAATGCCAGAGGTGTGCTGGCGGAGGAGACAGACAGTTGCCTGCTGGGACCCAGGCCTTGGGGAACGCTGCCCCCAGCTGGGGCACCACCCTGTGGGGTTCTCAGGCTCACTTGACCAGCGTTTTGCTGTCTGTGCACTTGTGGGTCTGTTTCAGTTCATGTTCAGTGTGACAGGCACACATGTTGAACTGTTCCTTTCTCCCTGCAAAACTGACTCTGTGCTGGGGTAGGCCCCTCCCCCTCCCCTTCCTCCTGATCCTAGTCCCCTTGTTAACTGCCTTTCACCTACTCTGTTCCAGTTCTGCTTGCCTTCCTGCTCTCCCTCAAACCCAAAAGGCCTGCTCCTGGCACGGACGCACTGTGCTTCCTGCTGTTTCCTCTACCTGGACGCTCTTCTCCCAGTTGTCCACGTGCCTGAGCCCCTCATTTTGAGTTTGTTTGTTTGCTCAGAGTAACCTTCTCAGGGAAGCCTACCACCCTATATAAAATTGCCATCTGGTAATTCTCCCTGTCCTTTGGCCACCTCATGTGAAGAGCTGACTCATTGGAAAAGACTCTGATGCTGGGAGGGATTGGGGGCAGGAGGAGAAGGGGACGACAGAGGATGAGATGGCTGGATGGCATCACTGACTCGATGGACGTGAGTCTGAGTGAACTCCGGGAGTTGGTGACGGACAGGGAGGCCTGGCGTGCTGCGATTCATGGGGTTGCAAAGAGTCAGACATGACTGAGCAACTGAACTGAACTGAACTGGACTGAACTCTCCCTGTCACCTCTGCAGTACCCAGATCTCCTGATCCCCTGAGGGAAAACCCTGCTTTCATGAACTTATCTTTTAATATGCTATATAATTTCCTTGTTTACATGACTATTGTTTTTTAATATTTATTTATTTAGCTGCATCCGGTCTTAGCTGTGCCGCGTGGTGGAATGTTCTGTAGTTGTGGTGTGCAGGTTCCGTAAGTCTGGTGCACAGGCAGAGTTGCTCTGTGCTATGTGGGATCTTCATTCCTCAACAAGGGATTGAACCTGTGTCCCCTGCATTGCAGGGCGGATTCTTAACCACTGGACCACCAGGGATGTCTCCATGACTATTGTTTTCTATTGTTTTGATAATCTCCCTCGTCTAGCTTTTAAATCCTTCCAGGACAAGAATCTTACTTTTCCACACTATTATTTTCCAACTGCCTGGAACATAGTTGGTGTTCAACAAGTATAAGTTGTTCTGAGGTCCATTCATGACCCTAACGGTAAATTTATGTTGTTAACCCAACCACTGATGAAACTGTAGACAAGCTCACAGGTGAGGAAGAAACCCTTACAGGCCTCCTCATATAATGAATGGCTCTCTAAGCCCAAGTCCACATTTATCCATCTAGTTCCCCAACATACATGTTAGACTCTGCCAAATGTCTTGCTGGGGTTTGTACAGACCTTTCCTGTGGCTTCCTCCCAGGACAGTATAAATCTGGTATGAGGAACTGCAGCTTGCTTCTTAGTGACCATCTCTCTTTGTGCATTCATGAAAACCATTGTTAAAATCTGAGACTCCTGGTGAGTTAATACATGTAAGATGCTGAGAACTGGGTCTATCACAAAGTAAGTACCCAATCGTTTGAGCTGATACATATGTTGCTGTTACCTTTCTGGATAACCCTGGTTCCTATCTTGGGTGTGTAGAGGGGGGAGCACAGAACTAATCTGTCTGTGTATCTCTCCAGGATCAGCACTTTTCTATATTGAATTCCTCAGGGTCATGAAAATTTAAGCATTATGTAAAACTCCAGAGACATTCAGCACCAACCAGCAAGGTCTTGTGATCCAAAGCCAAACTGATCTTTATAACCATTATTATTCTTAAATGCCCTTGAGGATTGAAATGAATGTCATATAATGAAATGATCATGGTCCCAACATTGCCTTTAAATTTGTCATCCTGACATCTGCCTTTGGTGAAGATGGAGTATCAGGGACCAGATTTATCTTCCCACCTGAAGCAACTAAGAAATCAGACAAAATATATGAAATAATGATTTTCAATGGCCATCAAGCAAGGAAGGGCCATGATCCTTGGGAGGTACGAAACAAATGAGATTGTCCTGGCTTACTGCCTGGGCAGTCTCCAGGCTGTGGCGTGGAGGGGTTGGGCTATGAAGAAGCAGCAGGCTTCATGAGTTGAAGAAACAGAGCCAGGAGTCCTAGGAGGCTGGGGCAGCTAGGATTCACAGAGCAGAGTATCATTGACGAAGCAGCGTTACAGAGAGAGAACCTCAGAGGTCTGCCAGGATCTGCACGGATCCTCAGCTTAGTGCTGAGAAACACGTGTGTGTGAGAAGCTACCCAAGGCCAAGAAAAGAGCCATCTGAAAGCATTAGTGGGAACAAGCTCTGAGGCACACAGGGGCATGAGGTAGAGGACACAGAAGCGTGCTGTATCAGCAGCGTGGCAAAACTAACCCCACGCTAAATGCTGACCTGCTCCTACCCAATAAACCTTAAAGCAAAATCTGAAAGGATCAAGCTGTTTCCAAGTAACTTAGCCAAGTCCTAGAACAAAGCTCAGAAGCATTTATAGAAATACAAAACCAACACTCAGTAAAATAAAATTCACAGTGTCTAGCATCAAATTAATTGGAGAAGGAAATGGCAACCCACTCCAGTGTTCTTGCCTGGAGAATCCCAGGGACGGGGGAGCCTGGTGGGCTGCTGTCTCTGAGATCGCACAGAGTCGGACACGACTGAAGCGACTTAGCAGCAGCAGCATCAAATTAAACAATCACCAGGCCTTCAAAGGAGAAGGAGAATACATCCATAATGAGTAGAAAAATCCATCAAAACTGACCTAGAAATGACACAGGTGATAGAATTAGTAGAGAAACATAAAACAATAATTATAACCATATTCCAGATTCATGAATGTAGCACAAAGAAAAATTGAATGTGTTAAGCAGAGATATGGAAGATATGGAAAAGATCCTCCTGGGACTTCTAGAAATGAAAACTGTAATATTTAAGTTGAAAGATGCCCTGCTTAAGATTTCTAGCAAATGAAAATTGCAAAAGAAATGACTGCTAAAGACAAAACATTTGAAACGACCCAAAGTGAAACACAAAGAGAAAAAAGACTGAAAGCAAAAAGAACTGTGGGGCTTTGAGTGGCCTAAGAAATATGCAGTTGCTGTTCTGAAGGAGGTGAGACAGGATTAAAATCATATTTGAAGAAATAACAGAAGGAGGACCTTCAAGATAGCTGAGGAGTAGGGCAGGGCAAACTCCTCCTCCACAAATATATCAAAAAATCACCTGCATGTAGAATAACTCCCACAGAATTGTCTTCTGAACACTGGCAGAGGACTCCAGACTTCCAGAAAGGCAAACCAGTCTCATGGGGTGAGGTAAGGCACAAGATAGAGACTAAAGGGGAGACAAAGGATTTGGGGATGGGGTCCTGTGCCCCGGGGGAAGGAAGTCCTGAAGGAGGGGAGGTTTCCACATACTAGGAAACCCTCTCTCACAGGAGGGTCGGGGGGAGCTTTGGAACTGCTGACGGGAGGACAGTGCAAGACAGGTGCTCCAAAGGCAAAACAGAGAAAATTCATCACAGGGGTCGCACCAAATGGCATGTCCCACCTGGGAACTGGCTCAAGCGCTCACTTCTGCCCACAGTAACTGGGGGCTAAGTGTGGAGGCCCAGGCTTCGGGGGTTGAGCCTCAGGGAGAGGGCATGGGCCGACTGCCAGGGAGGTGCTCCAGGGGGCTGGCACAGCACAGCAGAGGCAGGCCAGGGAAACTCTGCGTCCACCACAGAAACAAAGGCTCGTTCCCACGGGCAGGCTCCAATGCTGCGCTGTCACAGAGCGAGGGACCCTGCCCAGGCAGATGCCAGAGAAGGGCGAGCTGGCTGTGGTCTGTGGTCCCAGAGGCAAACAGGCAGGCGCAGTGCCAGAGGCCGAAGGCAAGGGACCTCTATGAGCTCGACCCCAGAGATCACAACCACCACCACGCTGTGAGCAGCTGTGAGTTGCCCCCAATGTCTTGCTGGGAGCCTGAGTGGCTTGGCTCTGCCAAGGGCCCCACAACTTGGGACCAACTTCCCTGGGGAAGTGTACGCCTCCCTCAGACGGGGGAGACACCCTGCGCAGCCCCACCACAGTGAACATTACCAGCACACTCCTCTCCCCAGCTCAACTGAGCAGCTGAGCCCGAATAAGCAGCTACTTTCACCTGCTCGTGTCTAGGCAGTGAACAGACATGGAATAGAGACTTGAAAGCAAAAGAGGGCTCAAAACCAAAGCAGAACACCAGGGGCTGAATGAGCAAGGGAAAGAAAGGGAAACCATCCCAGAATTTACAGCTGCAGCGATTTGGATTCCAGCATTTAGCCTGAGACTGTCCTTTAGGGACAGCTATAGACTTTGAGTGAAAGTGGAGAGTGAAAAAGTTGGCTTAACGCTCAACATTCAGAAAATGAAGATTATGGCATCTGGTCCCATCACTTCATGGAAAATAGATGGGGAAACAGTGGAAACAGTGAGAGACTTACTTTTTGGGGCTCCAAAATGACTGCAGATGGTGACTGCAGCCATGAAATTAAAAGATGCTTACTCCTTGGAAGAAAAGTTATGAGCAACCTAGATAGCATATTCAAAAGCAGAGACATTACTTTGCCAACTAAGGTCCATCTAGTCAAGGCTATGGTTTTTCCAGTGGTCATGTATGGATGTGAGAGTTGGACTGTAAAGAAGGCTGAGCGCTGAAGAATTGATGCATTTGAACTGTGGTGTTGGAGACTCTTGAGAGTCCCTTGGACTGCAAGGAGATCCAACCAGTCCATTCTGAAGGAGATCAGCCCTGGGATTTCTTTGGAGGGAATGATGCTGAAGCTGAAACTCCAGTCCTTTGGTCACCTCATGTGAAGAGTTGACTCATTGGAAAAGACTCTGATGCTGGGAGGGATTGAGGGCAGGAGGAGAAGGGGACGACAGAGGATGAGATGGTTGGATGGCATCACTAACTCGATTAATGTGAGTCTGAGTGAACTCCGGGAGTTGGTAATGGACAGGGAGGCCTGGCATGCTGTGGATTCATGGGGTCACAAAGAGTTGGACATGACTGAGCGACTGAACTGAACTGAACTGATAGACTTTGAGAGCAAGTACAAACTGGACTAAGATAAGACCTGAGTCTGAGCAGACCCCACACTGCCCAAAACTCATCCACAGATCTTCCTAGATGTATTGGAGGACTTTCTGAGTAGACAAATCAACTGGACCAGGAAAACAGAAATTAATTGGACATTTCTCTCACTACAACTGTCTATATATTCTGCCCCCTGCCTCTGTTTTTCCCCCTTTATATTTTATCTTCTCAAACTGTCCTGATGTGGTTCTTTATTACTCCTTCAATTTTTAAAAAATGTATTTATTTTTTAATTGGAGGATAATTGCTTTAAAGAATTTTGTTGTTTTCTGTCAAAACTCAACATGAACAAGCCATAGGTATACATATATCCCCTCCCTTTTGAACTTCCCTCCCATCTCCCTCCCCATCCCACCCCTCTATTGAATACATGTATCTTTTTCAATTTTTCTTTCCTCAGGGTATATGCGTAGGAGTGGGATTGCTGGATTATATGGTGGTTTTATTCCTAGTTATTTAAGGAATCTCCATACTGTCTTCCACAGTGGCTGTATCAATTTACATTCCTACCAACAGTGCAAGAGTGTTCCATTTTCTCCACACTCTCTCCAGCATATATTGTTTGCAGACTTTTTGATGATGGTAATTCTGACCGATGTGAGGTGATACCTCAGTGTAGTTTTGATTTGCATTTCTCTAATAATGAGCAGTTTTGAGCATCTTTTCATGTGTGTGTTAGTCATCTGTATGTCTTCTTTGGAGAAATATCTGTTTAGGTTTTTCCCCCACTGTTTGATTGGGTTGTTTGTTTTTCTGGTAGTGAGTTGTATGAGCTGCTTGTATATTTTGGAAATTAATCCTTTGTCTGTTGTTTCATTTGCTATTATTTTTGCTCATTCTGAGGGTTTTCTTTTCACCTTGCTTACAGTTTCCTTTGCTGTGCAAAAGCTTTTAAGTTTAATCAGGTCCTACTTGTTTACTTTTGTTTTTATTTCCATTACTCTAGGAGGTGGGTCATGAGGATCTTGCTTTGATTTATGTCATCGAGTGTTCTGCCTATGTTTCCCCCTAAGAGTTTTATAGTTTCTGGTCTTACATTTAGGTCTTTAATCCATTTTGAGTTTATTTTTGTGTATGGTGTTAGGAAGTGTTCTAATTTAATTCTTTTACATGTAGCTATCTAGTTTTCCCAGCAACATTTATTGAAGAGGCTGTCTTTGCCCCATTATACATTCTTGTCTCCTTTGTCAAGAATAAGGTACCCATAGGTTCATGGGTTTATATCTAGGCTTTCTGTCTTGTTCCATTGGTCTATATTTCTGTTTTTGTGCCAGTACCATACTGTCTTGATGACTGTAGCTTTGTACTATAATCTGAAGTCAGGAAGCTTGATTCCTCCAGCTGAATTCTTCTTTCTCAAGACTGCTTTGGTAATTTGGAGTCTTTTGTGTTTCCATATGAATTGTGAAATTTTTTTATCTCAGTCAATTCAGTCGCTCAGTCATGTCTGACTCTTTGCGACCCCATGAATCGCAGCACGCCAGGCCTCTCTGTCCATCACCAACACCCGGAGTTCACTCAGACTCACGTCCATTGAGTCCGTGGAAGATGTCATTGGTAATTTGATAGAGATCACATTGAATCTGTAGATTGCATTTGGTAGTATAGTCATTTTCACAATATTGATTCTTCCTACCAAGGAACATGGAATATCTCTCCATCTGTTTATGTCATCTTTGATTTCTTTCATCAGTGTCTTATAATTTTCTCTGTACAGTCCTTTTGTCTCCGTAGGTAAGTTTATTCCTAGATATTTTATTCTTTTTGTTGCAATGGTGAATGGGATTGATTCATTAATTTCTCTTTCTGATTTTTCATTGTTAGGATATTGAAATGCAAATGATTTCTGTGTATTGATTTTGTATCATGTGATTTTACTAAATTCACTGATTAGCTCTAGTAATTTTCTGATAGTATCTTTAGGGTTTTCTATGTATAGTATCACATCATCTACAAACAATGAGGGCTTTACATCTACTTCTGATCTGGATTCCTTTTATTTCTTTTTCTTCTCTGATTGCTGTAGCTAAGACGTCCAAAACTGTGATGAATAATAGTGGTGAAAGTGGACACCCTTGTCTTTTTCATGATCTTTGGGGGAATGCTTTTAGTTTTTCACTATTGAGAATAATGTTTGCTGTAAGCTTATCATATATGGCTTTTACTATATTGAGGTAGATTCCTTCTATGCCCATTTTTTTGAAGTTTTAATCATAAATGGGTGCTGAATTTTGTCAAAGGATTTTCCTGCATCTGTTGAGGTTATCATATGGTTCTTATCTTTCAGTTTGTTAATGTGGTGTATCACATTGATTGATTTGCATATATTGAAGAATCCTTGTGTTTCTGGGGTAAACCCAACTTGATCATGGTGTATGAGCTTTCTAATGTGTTGTTGAAGTCTGTTTGCTAAAATTTTGTTGAGGATTTTTGCATCTATGTTCATCAGTGATATTGGCCTATAGTTTTCTCTTTCTGTGTTGTCTTTGTCTGGTTTTGGTATTGGGGTGATGGTGGCGTTGTAGAATGAGTTTGGAAGTGTTCCTTCCTCTGCAATTTTTTGAAAGAGTTTTAGAAGGATAGGCATTAGCTCTTCTCTGAATGTTTGATAGAATTCTCTTGTGAAGCCATCTGGTCTGGACTTCTTTTGTTTTGGGGAGATTTTTTGATCACAGCTTCAGTTTCAGTGCTTGTAATTGGGTTGTTCATAATTTCTACTTCTTCCTGGTTCAGTCTTGGAAGAATGAACTTTTCTAAGAATCTGTCCATTTCTTCCAGGGTATCCATTTTATTGCCATATAGTTGTTCATAATAGTCTCATGCTGCTAAGTCACTTCAGTCGTGTCTGACTCTGTGCGACCCCATAGATGGCAGCCCACCAGGCTCCCCCGTCCCTGGGATTCTCCAGGCAAGAGTACTGGAGTGGGTTGCCATTTCCTTCTCCAATGCATGAAAGTGAAAAGTGAAAGTGAAGTCGCTCAGTTGTGTCTGACCCTCAGTGACCCATGGACTGCAGCCTTCCAGGCCCCTCCATCCAGGGGTTTTCCAGGCAAGAGTACTGGAGTGGAGTGCCATTGCCTTCTCCAATAGTCTCTTATAATCCTTTGTATTTCTGCATTGTCTGTGGTAACCTCTCCTTTTTCATTTCTAATTTTGTTGATTTCATTCTTTTCTCTTTTTTCCTTGATGAGTCTGGCTAAAGGTTTGTCAATTTTGTTTATCTTCTCAAAAAACCAGCTTTTAGTTTTGTTACTCTTTACTATTGTTTCTTTCATTTCTTTTTCACTGATTTCTGCTTTGATCCTTATGATTTCTTTCCTTCTCCTAACTTTGGAGAATTCTTTTGTTCTTCCTTTTCCAGTTAAATTAGGTGTTAAGTTGTCTATTCAGTGTTTTCTTGTTTCTTGAGGTAGGATTGTATTGCTGTAAATGGACACGAGTCTGAGTGAACTCTGGGAGTTGATAATGGACAGGGAGGCCTAACGTGCTGCAATTCATGGGGTCGCAAAGAGTTGGACATGACTGAGCGACTGAACCTGAACCTGAAACTTCCCTCTTAGAACTGCTTGTGCTGCATCCCATAGGTTTTAAGTTATGTTTTCATTGTCATTTGTTTTTAGAAATTGTTTTATTTCCCCTTTGATTTCTTTAGTAGCTTGTTAGTTATTTAGAAACATATTGTGTATTGTTTAATTTCCATGTGTTTGTGTTTTTTACAGTTTTTTTCTTGTAATTGATGTCTAGTCTCATAGCATTGTGGTTGGAAAAGATGCTTGATACAGTTTCAATTTTCTTAAATTTATTGAGGTTCAATTTGTGACCAAAGATGTGGTCTATCCAGGAGAATGTTCCATGTGCACTTGAAAAGAAGGTATATTCTTCTGCATTTGGATGGAATGTCCTAAAGATATCAGTGAGATCCATCTCATCGAATGTATCATTTAAGGCTTGTGTTTCCTTATTAATTTTGTTTTCATGACCTGTTGATTGGTGTGAGGGGGGTGCTAAAGTCTCCTACTATTATGTGTTACTGTCAATTTCTCCTTTTATGTCTGTTAGTGTTTGTCTTATGTATTGAGGTGCTCCTATGTTGGATGCATAGATATTGTAGACAGCATATGTATGGGTCTTGTTTTGTATCCATTCAGCCAGTCTGTGTCTTTTGGTTGGAGCATTTAATCCATTTACATTTAAAGTAATTATTGATATATATGTTCCTATTGCCATTTTCTTAATTGTTTGAGGTTTGATTTTGTAGATAATTTTCTTCTCTTGTATTTCTTGACTATATAAGTCCCTTTAATATTTGTTGTAAAGCTGGTTTGATGGTATTGAATTCTTTTAACTTTTGCTCGTCTGCAAAGCTTTTGATTTCTCCATCAATTTTGAATGACATCCTTGCTAGATAATCTTGGTTTTAGATTTTTCCCTTTCAGTACTTTAAATATATCCTGCCATTCCTTTCTGGCCTGCAGAGTTTCTGCTGAAAGGTCAGCTGTTAAATGTATAGGGTTTCCCTTGCATGTTACTTGTTGCCTCTCCCTTACTGCTTTTAATATTCTTTCATTGTGTTTAATCTTTGTTAGTTTGATTAGTATGTGTCTTGGCATGTTTCTCCTTGGGTTTATCCTGTATGGGACTCTTTGTACCTCTTGGACTTGATTGACTATTTCCTTTTCCACATTGGGGAAATTTTCAAATATAATCTCTTCAAAAAATTTCTCATACCCTTTCTTTTTCTATGCTTTTGGGACCCCTATAGTTTGAATGTTAGTGTGCTTGATATTTTCCAGAGGTCTCTGAGACTATTCTCAATTCATTCTGCTCCTTCAATTATTATTTTTTATAGCCTACTTTTTCCTCTTTTTCTTAGAAAAAAAGCCTTATTTTAAAAACAAATTCCATGTTTTTGATTTTTGTTTTAGATGTTTTATTTGATTTTTTATTTTTGAGAGTTTAACTTTTTCCATGTTTTTGATTTTCTTTTTGATCTTTTACCTTTGATTTTATGTCTTTGAGAATCTATTAATAATTTTTAGCATCCATTTCATTTAGAGGTTTTATTATTGGCTTGATTGCTGTCTTCTTTTTTACTCTTTTTCCTTTTTTCTTTTTCTCCTTTTCCCCTCTTTCCTTCTCTGTATAAGTGTGTGACTCTCTTGGAATGAATTTTGGCTGTTGAAACGTAAAAGTGTTAGTTACTCAGTCATGTGCGACTCTCTGTGAACCCATGGACTGCGGCCCATCAGACTGCATGGAATTCATGGAATTCTGTTCATGGACTTCTCCACACAAGAATACTGGAGTGGGATGTCATGCTCTTCTCCAAGGGACCTTCCTGACCCAAGGATCGGACCCAGGTCTCCCACAATGCAGGCAAATTCTTTACTGTCTGAGCCACTAGGAAAGTTCACCATTATGAGAGGTATTTCACCATTATGTCCTCTATGCTGTGTGGCCTGTGAAATCTTGATGCTATAGTAGGGTGTCATACCTGAAGCCCAGAGGTAGGAGACTCCATGCTAGGATTTGGACCACAAGAGCGCATTAGAGACCCCATAGAACATTAATAGACAAACGCCCTCACAATGGCCTCCATTTCAACACTAAGACCAAGCCCCACCCAAAAGCCAGCAAGCTTTGGTCCCAAGTGTCCCACACCAACCCTTCAACAAAACAGGAGCACAACCCTGCACATTAGCAGACAGGCTGCCCAAAGCCATACTGAACCCATAGATATCCCCAAATACACTGGTGGACACAGTACTGCCTTTAAGAGAGACAAGATCTAGCTCCATCCACTAGAACACAGGCACAAGTCCCCCAAAGCAGGAAGCTTTCAGAAGGCATTGGTTCAGCCCCACCCAGGGGAAGCACACTCCACAATTAAGAGAAACTACAACTTTCCAAACTGCAGAAAGGAGACCCCAAGCACAGGAAGTTAAACACAATGAAAAGACAGAGAAACATCCAGCTAAGGAAGGAGCATGGTAAAAACTCCTAAGACGAAACAAATGAAGAGGAAGTAGACAATCTTCCTGAAAAGGAATTCAGAGTAATGATAGTAAGGCGGTCCAAAATCTTGAAAATAAAATGGAGGCATGGATAAGTAGACTAGAGGCACAGATTGAGAAGATACAAGAAATATTTAACAAGCACCTTGAATAAAGAATAGACCATCAACAATGAACAATGCAATAATTGAGTTTAAAAATATACTGGAGGGAACCAACAGTAGAGTAACTGAGGCAGAAGAATGGATAAGAGAGATGGAAGATAGCATGGTGGAAATAAGTGAAACAGAGCAAAATAAAGAGAAAAAAGAATAAAAGTGATGAGGACAGTCTCAGAGGCTGTTTAACAGACAGCATTAAACATAACAACATTAGAATCATAGGAGTCCCAGAAGAAGAAGACAAAAGGAAAGGCCATGGGAAAATATTTAGGGAGATTATAGTTGGAAGTTTTCGACTTCCCTGCAGGCTGCAGTCCTTGGGGTCGCAAGAGTCAGATACAACTGAGTGACTTTGACTTGACTTTACTAAAATGAGAAGGGAGATAGCCACCCAACCTCATAAAGCCCAGACAGCCACATACAACATAAATCCAAGGAGAAACATGCAAAGACAGATATTAATCAAACTAACAAAAATTAAACACAAAGAACAAATGTTAAAAGCACCAAGGGAAAAACAACAAATAACATACAAGCAGGTCCCCATAAGGCTAATGGCTGATCTTTCAACAGAAACTCTACAGGCCAGAAGGAAATGGCAGGACATACTTAAAATGATGAAAGGGAAAAACCTACAACCAAGATTACTCTCTTCAGCAAACATCTCATTCAAAATTTATGGAGAAACCAAGTTTTACAAACAAGAAAAAGTTAAGAAAATTTAGCACCACCAAACCAGCTTTACAACAGATGTTAAAGGGACTTCTGTAGGCTGGAAACACACAAAAAAGAGGCCTACAAAAAGAGTCCCCAAACAATAAAGTAAATGGTAACAGGATACCAATAATTACCTTAAATGTAAATTGGCTAAACCCTCCAACCAGAAGACACAGATTGGCTGAATGGATAAAAAAATAAGACCCCTATATATGCTGTCCAGGAAAAAACCCACCTCATACCTAGTAATGTTTACAGACTGAATTGAGGGGCTAGACCTAAAGTCGGGAACAAGACAAGGGTGCCCACTTTCACCGCTACTATTCAACATAGTTCTGGAAGTTTTGGCCACAGCAATCAGAGCAGAAAAAGAAATAAAAGGAATCCAGATTGGAAAAGAAGAAGTAAAGCTCTCACTGTTTGCAGATGACATGATCCTCTATATAGAAAACCCGAAAGACTCCACCAAAAAATTACTAGAGCTAATCAATGA
>SJXQ01008845.1:270141-437923 GCA_006408695.1 Aepyceros melampus
CCATGTCAACGTGTAGCAAAACGAATACAGTATTGTAAAGCAAAACAAACTAAAAAATAAAAATTAATTAAAGAAAAAAAAAGAAATGAGGGGCTAGAAAAAGATATTCCATGTAAATAGAAATCAAATGAAAGTGGGAGTAGCAATACTCATATCAGGTTAAAGAGACCTTAAAGACCATTACAAGAGACAAAGAAGGACACTACGTAATGATCAAGGGATCAATCCAAGAAGATATAACAATTATATATACACCCAACGTAGTACCTTAATACATAAGGCAAATGCTAACATCTATTAAAGAGAAAATCAACAGTAAAACAGTAGTAGTGGGGGACTTTACTATCCCACCCACACCAACGGACAGATCATTCAGGTAGAAAATAAGGAAAAACAGGCTTTAAATGATACATTGGACCAGTTAGACCTAATTGATATCTACAGGGCATTTCATCCAATAGATTTCACTTTTTTCGTAAGTGCACGTGGAACATTCTCCAGGATAGATCACATTTTTGGATCACAGATGAAGCCTTTTCAAGACTTTTTGGTTACCTTTACCATAGTTTGGCCTGAAGGAGTCAAACTACAAGGAGGGAACACAGCCCCATCCATCAGCAGAAAGTTGGATTAAAGATTTACCTAGCATGGCCCCACCCACCAGAGCATTACCCAGTTTCCTCACAGCAAGTCCCTCCCATCAGGAAGCTTCCACAAACCTCTTATCCTCATCCATCAGAGAGCAGACAGAATGAAAGCTACAATCATAGGAAACTAACCAAACTGATCATATGGATCACAGCCTTATCTAACTCAATGAAACTATGAGCCATGCCAAGACAGATGGGTCATGATGGAGAGTTCTGACAAAACATGGTCCACTGGAGAAGGGAATGGAAAACCACATCAGCATTCTTGCCTTGAGAACCCCATGAGCAGTATGAAAAGGCAAAAAGATATTACACTGGAAGATGAACTCCCCATGTTGGTGTTGGTGGTAGTGGTGGTTTAGTCGCCAAGTTGTGGCCAACTCTTGCAACCCCATGGACTGTAGCCTGCCCCTCCTCATGGAGATTCTCTAGGCAAAAATACTGGAGTGGGTTGCCAGTTCCTTCTCCAGGGCATCCTCCTGACCCAGGAATCAAACCCAGGTCTCCTGCATTGCAGGCAGATATTGGAGAAGAGCAGAGAAACAGCTCCAGATGGAATGAAGAGGCTGAGCAAAGAAGAAAGCACACCTAGTTATGGATGTGTCTGGTGGGGAAAGTAAAGTCTGGTACTGTAAAGAACAATATTGCATAGAAACCTGGAATTTTAGGTCCATGAATTAAGATAAATTTTAAGTGGTCAAACAGGAGGTGGCAAGAGTGAACATTGACATTTTAGGAATCAGTGCACTAAAATGGACTTGAATGAGCAAATTTAATTAAGATGACCATTATATCTACTACTGTGGGTAAGAATTCCTTAGAAGAAATGGAGTAGCCTTCATAGTCAACAAAAGAGTCCAAAATGCTTGGGTGTACTTGGGTGTAATCTCTAAACAACACAGTAATCTCTGTTCATTTCTAAGGCAAGCCATTCAGTATCATAGTAATCCAAGTCTATGCCCCAACCACTAATGCTGAAGAAGCTCAAGTTGAACAGTTTTATGAAGAACTACAAGACCATCTAGAATTAACACACACACACACACAAAAAGATGTCCTTTTCATCATAGGGGACTAGAATGTAAAAGTAGGAAGTCAAGAGATACCTGGAGTTAACAGGCAACTTTGACCTTGGAGTACAAAATGAAGCAGGGCAAAGGCTTGCAGAGTTTTGCCAAGAGAACGCACTGGTCATAGCAAAACCCTCTTCCAACAACACAAGAGATGACTCTACACATGGATATCACCAGATGGTCAATACCGAAATCAGGTTGATTATATTCTTTGCAGCCAAAGATGGAGAAGCTCTATACAGTCAGCAAAAACAAGACTGGGAGCCTACTGTGGCTCAGATCATGAACTCCTTATGGCAAAATTTACATGTAAGTTGAAGAAAGTAGGGAAAACCACTAGGCCATCCAGGTATGACTTAAATCTAATGCCTTACAATTATACAGTGTAAGTGACAAATAGATTCAAGAGATTAGATCTGATAGATAGCCAGAAGAACTATTCATGGAGGTTTGTAACATTGTACAGGAGGTGGTGATCAAAACCATCCCCAAGAAAAAGAAATGCAAAAAGGCAAAATGATGATTGACATTTTAGGAATCAGTGAACTACAAGTAGCTGAGAAAAGAGAAGAAAAAGGCAAAAGAAAAAAGGAAAGACACATGCATCTGAATGCAGAATTTCAAAGAATAGCAAAGAGAAATAAGAAGGCCTTACTAAGTGATCAGTGCAAAGAAATAGAGGAAAACAATAGAATGGGAAAGACTAGAGATCCCTTCAGGAAAATCAGAGATACCAAGGGAACATTTCATGCAAAAAAGAGCACAATAAAGGTCAGAAAAAATATGGGCCTAACAGAAACATAAGGTTTTAAGAAGAGGTGGCAAGAAGACACAGAAACTATACAAAAAAGATCTTAATGACTCAGATAACCATGATGGTGTGATCACTCACCTAGAGCCAGACATCCTGGAGTGCAAAGTCATGTGGGCCTTAGGAAGCATCCTGCAAACAAATCAAGCCTGGTATATTTTAAAAATTGAAATCATTTCAAGCATCTTCTCTGACCATAACATTGTAAGACTAGACACCAACTGCAGGGGAAAAAATAAAAACTATATAAAAACACATATGTGTGGGGCTTCCCAAGTGGTGGTAGTGGTAAAGAATTCTCCTGCCAATGCAGGAGATGCAAAAGATTCAGGTTCAGTCCCTCTGTCAGGAAGATCCCCTGGAGGATAAAATGGCAACCCACTCCAGTACTCTTGCCTGGGTAATCCCATGGACACTGGAGCCTGGTGGGCTACAGTCTGTGGGGTCACAGAGTCAGACACAACTGAGTGACTGAGCATGCATGGAGGCTAAAAAACACTTCTGAATAACCTACATATCACTGAAGAAATCAAAAGGAAAATCAAAATTTGCCTAGAAACAAATGACAATGAAAACATGATAACTCAAAACTTATTCCCAAGTGGTGGTAGTGGTAAAGAATTCTCCTGCCAATGCAGGAGATGCAAAAGATTCAGGTTCAGTCCCTCTGTCAGGAAGATCCCCTGGAGGATAAAATGGCAACCCACTCCAGTACTCTTGCCTGGGTAATCCCATGGACACTGGAGCCTGGTGGGCTACAGTCTGTGGGGTCACAGAGTCAGACACAACTGAGTGACTGAGCATGCATGGAGGCTAAAAAACACTTCTGAATAACCTACATATCACCGAAGAAATCAAAAGGAAAATCAAAATTTGCCTAGAAACAAATGACAATGAAAACATGATAACTCAAAACTTATGGGATATCGTAAAAGCAATGCTAAAAGGAAATTTATAGCAATACAAGCCTACCTCAAGAAACAAAAGAGACATAAAAAAAAAAACCTAACCTTCTATCTAAAGCAACTACAAAAAGAAGAATTAAAAAAAAAACACCAAAATTAGTAAAAGGAAAGAAATCATAAAGATCAGAGTAGAAATAAATGAAAAAGAAAGGAGATAATAGCAGAGATTAATAGAACTTAGAATTGTTTCTTTGAGAAAATAAATTTTACAAATCATTAGATAGACTCATCAAGAAAAAAAGGAAGAAGCCTCAAATCAATAAAACTAGAAATGAGAAAGTAGAAGTTACAGACAACACAGAAATACAAAGGATCATAAGAGATTACTTTGAACAACCATGTGCCAATAAAATGGACGGCCTAGAAGTAATGGACATATTCTTACAAAATTTAACTTTCCAAAAGTGAACCAGGAAGAGAGAAAATATGAACAGACCAATCATAAACGTGGAAACCTCCCAACAAACAAAAGCCCAGGGACAGATGACTTCACAGATTAATTTTACCAGAAATTTAGAGAAAAGCTAACAACTATCCTGCTCAAATTCTTCCAGAAAATTGCAGAGGAAGGAAACTTCCAGCTCTTTCTTTGAGGCCACCATCACCCTGATACCAAAACCAGATAACAGTGCAACACAAAAAAAGAAGATTACAGGCCAGTGTCACTGATGAACATAGATTCAAAAATCCCAAACAAAATTTAGCAAACAAAATCCAACAACACATTAAAAAAATCATATGTCATGAATCAAGTGGGCTTTATACCAAGGATGCAAGGAGTCTTCAATTTATACAAATCAGTCAGTATGATACACCGTATTAACAAATTGAAATATAGAAACCATGTGATCATCTGAATAGATGCAGAGAAAACTTTTGACAAAATCCAACACACATTTATGATAAAAATTCTCCAGAAAGTAGGCATAGAGGGAACATACCTCAACATAAGAAAGGCCACATATGACAAACCCATAGCAAACATTATTCTCAATGGTGAAAAAATTGAAGGCATTACCTCTAAAATTAGGAATAAGACAAGCATGCCCACTCTTGCCACTATTATTTAACATAGTTTTGGAAGTCCTAGCCAAAGCAATCGGAGAAGAAAAAGAAATAAAAGAAATCCAGATTGGAAAAGAAGAAGTAAAGCTTTCAGTGTTTGCAGGTGACATGATTCTTTAAATAGAAAACCCTAAAGCTGCCACCAGAAAATTACTATACTAATCAATAAATATAGCAATGTCACAGGATATAAAATTAATACACAGAAATCCTTTGCATTCCTATACACTAACAATGAAAAATCAGAGAGATTAAAGAAAAGATCCCATTCACTATTGCAACAAAAAGAATAAAAATATCTAGGAATAAGCTTACCTAAAGAGACAAAAGCCCTGCATGCAGAAAACTATAAGACACTGATGAAAGAGATTAAACTTGACACAAACAGATGGAGAGATATACTGTTTTCTCAGATAGAAAGAATCAATGTTGTGAAAATGAATATACTACCCAAAGCAATCTATAGGTGCAGTGGAATCCCTATCAAGCTACCAATGGCATTTTTCACAGAACTAGAACAAATAATCTTACGTTTGTATGGAAGCACAAAAGACCCTGAATAGCCAAAACAATCTTAAGAAAGAAGGATGGAGCTGGATGAATCAACCTTCCTGACTTCAGACTTTACTACAAAGCTACAGTCATCAAGATAGTATGGTACTGGCACAGAAATAGAAATATAGATCAGTGGAACAAAATAGAAAGCCTGGAGATAAATCCATGCACCTAAGGGGACCTTATCTTTGACAAAGGAGGCAAAAACATACAATGGAAAAAAGACAGTCTCTTTGTATAAACCCCATGGACTATAGCCCCCCAGGCTCCTCTGTCCATGGGATTCTCCAGGCAAGAATACTATAGTGGAATGCCATTCCCTTGTCCAGCAGACCTTCCCGAACTGGGGATCGAACCCAGGTCTCCTGCACTGCAGGCAGATTCTTTACCATATGAGCTACAGGGAAGCCCTTGGGTTCCCTGGTCAGCTTTGTATAAAAGAATGAAATTAGAACACTTCCTAACACCATACACACAAATAAACTCAACATGGATTAAAGACCTAAGTGTAAAACCAAACCTATAAAACTCTTAGAGGAAAACATAAGCAGAGCGCTCTTTGACATAAGCCAAAATAAGATCCTCTATGACCCACTTCCTGGAATAATGGAAATAAAAACAAAAATAAACAAATGTGACCTAATTGAAGTTAAATGCTTTTGCATAATGAAGGAAACCATAAGCAAGGTGAAAAGACAACCCTCAGAATGGGCAAAAATAATAGCAAATGAAACAACTGACAAAAAACTCATCTCTAGAATATACAAAGCAGCTCATGAAGCTCAATACCAGAAAGACAAACAACCCAATAAAAAAGTGAGCAGAAGACTTACACAGACATTTCTCCAAAGAAAACATACAGGTGGCTAATAAGCACATGAAAAGATACTCAACATCACTCATTATTAGAGAAATGCAAATCAAAACTACAGTGAGGTATCATCTCACACTGGTTGGAATGGCCATCATCAAAAAGCCCACAAACAAATTCTGGAGAGGTGTGGAGAAATGGGAACTGTTTTGAACTGTTTGTAGGAATGCAAATTGGTATAGCCGCTGTGGAGAACAGTGTGGAGGTTCCTTTGCTAAGTCACTTCAGTCGTGTCCGACTCTGTGCGACCCCATAGACGGCAGCCCACCAGGCTCCCCCGTCCCTGGGGTTCTCCAGGCAAGAACACTGGAGTGGGTTGCCATTTCCTTCTCCAATGCATGAAAGTGAAAAGTGAAAGTGAAGTCGCTCAGTCAGTTCCGACCCAGCGACCCCATGGACTGAAGCCTACCAGGCTCCTCCATCCATGGGATTTTCCAGGCAAGAGTACTGGAGTGGGGTGCCATTGCCTTCTCCGGGGAGGTTCCTTTAAAAACTAGGAATAAAACTACCATATGAACCAACAATTCCACTACTGGGCATGTACCTCAGTGTTCATTGCAGCACTATTTACAACAGCTAGGATGTGGAGGCAACCTAGATGTCCATCAAGAGATGAATGGATAAAGAAGTGGTATATATACACAATGGAATATTACTTAGTATAAAAAGGAATGCATTTGAGTCAGTTCTAATGAGGCAGATGAACCTAGAGCCTTCACTTATACAAATAAAGTTAAAGAATAATGCATATATATGGAATCTAGACAGATGGTACTAATGAACATATCTACAGGCCGCAAGGGAGATGCAGGCATAGAGAAAAGACTTTGGGACACCTTGAGGGAAAGAGAAAGTGGGGTGATGAGAGAGAGTTGCACTGAAACATACATTACCATATGTAAAGGAGAGAGCTCTTGGTAATTTGATGTATGACACAGGGAACCCAAGGACTTCCCTGTAGCTCATATGGTAAAGAACCTGCCTGCAATGCAGGAGCCCTGGGTTCGATCCTCAGATCGGGAAGATCTGCTGGAGAAGGGAATGGCAATCCACTGCAGTATTCTTGCCTGGAGAATCCCATGGACAGAGCAGCCTGGCGGGCTATAGTCCATGAGGTTGCAAAGAGTCGGACACAACTAACTGAGCAACAACATACAGGGAACCCAAAGCTAGTGTTCTGTGACAACCTAGAAGGGTGAGATTGAGAGGGAGATTTAAAAGGAGGGAATATATGTATACCTATGGCTGATTCCTGTTGATATATGGCAGAAACCATTATAATATTTTAAGGTAATTATCCTCCAATTCAAAGTAAAGTAAAGAAAAATGGCTGAAAATTTTTCCATATTTGATGAAAACACAAGCCCACAGATCCAAGAATTTCAGTGAATCCCAAGAATCATGAAGAAATCCAGACCAAAGCTCATCATAATCAAATTGCTTAAAAGTGGTGATGAAGAGAAGATCTTCAAAGAGCATATTTCTCATTAGAAACAATGCAAGTGATGAAAGACCGTGGAGCAGCATCTTTAAAGCACTGAAGGAAAAAAAAGCCTGCCACCTTAGAATTCTGCACCCTTTTAGTAGGAAAAAAAAAGAGAAAAATACTACCTACTAGATGCTGTGAAAAAGAAAACTCTTATAGCCAGGAGTTTTAGGGGAATGAATATTATGAAGACATTACAACTCCAAAAATGTGGAGGGATCTCTTGAAAACTCCACTCATGCATGCCAGTTGGGAACACTCCCTGAAGTCCTGGCTCCCTCAAGGCTGTGTCCATGAGGAGGACTTCCTTGGCAAGGAATGTAGCTTGCATTCCTACACGAGCCTTCAGGGGGTAGCTTGGAAAAGCACAGAAACATTAATGAGACAAGTGGGCTGTGTGTGAATGCATATGTGCAAATCTTTTGTCTTAAAATGTTCTAGAACTTTAAGCCTGTTATAGAAAAGAAAATAATAATGAACTGTAACAGCATGGACGCTGCCAGGGGAATCAAACGACGAAATCCATCAGTGTTTCAGGAGTTGAACATTTTCTTTTTCTGGAGAGCAGACTGTAAAAACAAGGAGAAAAGAAACTGGGTAGATTATATTTTGAGAAGAGTACTAACCACTGTGACTACTGGTGGGCAGTTCTTATTTTGCTGCTGCCTCTTATAAGGAACAAAATCTTGTCCTTGGCGGAAGGTAGAGGCTGCGGGCTCAGGGGATCACACTCTCACGGATGCTCCTTCGTTACTGTGTGCAAGCAGGGTTCTGAGCTAGGCTCTGCTGATGGATTTCAGAGGATTTGTAAACAGGGATAGGGAAAAGATCACATCTTTTTTTCTCCAGTCTGTAACCAAAATGAGTATTCCGTTTGATTATGAGAGTCAGTGATAAGCCACAGGAGCCTCAGCAGTACCTGTGACGTCATGTGATCAGGAATCACAGATACATCTTAAACTGCATGACTGTTCTAGCAGCTATTTGGAAGTATCATTTATTCTCATAACTGCTTCAAAATTTTAATGGTTACTAGATCTAAGGCCAGATCTTCTTATGTAATGTGTTGACAAGGAAACACATGTTTCACTTACTATATCAAAAATTTGTATTTTGAATTACATTTGAACTTAATTGTTTGATTGCTAACTTTATGTATTTTATAATCACGCACTGACAAGTATTATTCCAAGAAGGGTTCACAGGCTCCACCGTGTGCCTCAGAGCACAAGGCCAGTTGCTTAGTGCTAGACAGCGACCAGTCAAAATTTACCCACTGAGGGATGAACTGCCTTTCTTTGACTGTTCCTCTTCTTTAGGTGTAATTTCCAATATAGAATATCCTTCTGATTGGACTTCCATGGAATGTTCTTCTTTTGGCATTCATAATTTGTAGCCATTTTAAGACCAATCAGAATTAAGAGCCACTTCCTTCCCCAAGGTTGTAGGGTAACTTTGGAAAAACATTGCTACAGTTGCTTTGGGAGCAGCCTGGCTTCAAATATTTCTGCTTTCTTAAACGTTTGCATCAGGGAATGAAGAAAAATTAAAATATAGTCCATTTTCATTTCTAGGGCCCTGGAGATCCCCACACCATCACCATTGCATCTTTCATGTCTATCTGGAGAATATGGGTATTGTAAGGCTCAAAGCTGTCTGTGGAAATATGAACTACCAAAAGAAAAAAAATTGGCATCAATAGCTGGCATTTGTTGCAGAAGTTATTGGCAAATATAGCTGTCTCCTCTTTTAGCCAATGGTAATGTGATGTTTTTAATTCAATAAAGCATTTCAAGAAAGTCCAAACATAAAAGTTATAAACATTAGATGGTAAATATTTATTAGAAAGGGGAAATGAACTTTATGCAATTAGCCCAATCCATCTTTTTTTATGATTACAAGTTCCTCCTGTCTCTGTCAGCAAAGTTACTTACAAAGTCATTATTTAGCAAGACCTTAAAGCTATTTAAGCTCAGATATTCTGCCAGGTGAAACAAGGGTGAGAAGGCCAGAATAGGATTGTCAGCTGAAAGGAAGAGTGAGGAGTTAGGGCATCGTTCTGCCAATGATCATGGCCTCACAAAGCCCTCACCCCATTTCAACATAAAAGAGGAATTTTTTTATTATTATATATTATAACATAATTCTATTTAGTACCCAAAAGTCTTAAAAGAGGAATTTATCTGCCCCCGCCCCTCACCGGGTTCCTAGAGATTCTCAGTTGAAAGGTGCATCCTTCCACCTTTTCTGTGTCTCAGCAACACGTTCCACCACCACTGCTCCAAGTCCATGCCTGGCTGCCCCACAGGGAAAGGAAGGCGTCGGGAAGTGATGCACAGCGGCCTCACTGGTTGACTTGAGCAGGGGTGTCCCAGCGTGTGACGGTGTTGTGTCCATCTTGTGCGTCCATCTCACAAAGGACTGAGATGTGCATATTCTGCTATTAAAATATCTATCTATCTATCTATCTATATATATATATATATATTGAGCTTGGAAGTTGTAAGCCAGTTGTTGCAAGGAGGCAACAGTGTCTAGAATGGTGTCATTAGAGAGTCATGCATTCTTTTCTACCTAATGTTTGCTCCTTTGCACTTTTCCATTTAATTCTCTTGGGCTTCATTCAGCACAGGGTGGAGCTGCTGTCCATATCACACAGTGGTTAAGAAGATGAGTTTTGCAGTCATGCTTATGGTCTCTCTATGCCTCAGTTTTCTAATCTGCAAAATGAGAAAATTCTATTTACACAGCATAGGGTTGTTATGAGGGTTAAGGAACAAATTAACTAGAGCCCTTAGCACATAGTAGATGCTCAGTAAGCATTAGCTATATTGTTTTTTTCCATCAACTCATTTCCCAGAGTCAGTGGCAGAGGAGATGTTGTTTAGCCGACAGTCTCACTGGCTGGTCCTCTCCTGCATCTGTCCTCAACACTCCTCCTTTCATCCCGGGAGCCTATGACCTCTAGGAGCTGCTCTCCAGGGTCCAGCATCTGTCTCTCTCGGTGTGCTTCCAGTGCCCAGACTGGGAAGCCTCCTTCTGTCCTTCCCCGAGTCCCAGGGAGGTTCTCATGGTCGTCTTGATGGACGGAGATCCCTGTGGTGGGCAGAGAGTGCATGGTGTCGGGATTCCACCTTGGAACCAGCAATATTCTTTTCTCTGATGCTGGTTATTTCTAACCCTGGTGGATCATTGGCATCTCCTGCAGGGAAGAGCAGCAGTGTGTTTGCCCCACTCCGGATCTTCTCTGTTAGGATCACTGGGGGATGGCCTTCAGCTGTTTCTTTTTATTCAGCTTCCCCGGGGTCACAGGGTGGAGCTGCTGTCCATATCACACAGTGGTTAAGAAGATGAGTTTTGCAGTCATGCTTATGGTCTCTCTATGCCTCAGTTTTCTAATCTGCAAAATGAGAAAATTCTATTTACACAGCATAGGGTTGTTATGAGGGTTAAGGAACAAATTAACTAGAGCCCTTAGCACATAGTAGATGCTCAGTAAGCATTAGCTATATTGTTTTTTTCCATCAACTCATTTCCCAGAGTCAGTGGCAGAGGAGATGTTGTTTAGCCGACAGTCTCACTGGCTGGTCCTCTCCTGCATCTGTCCTCAACACTCCTCCTTTCATCCCAGGAGCCTATGACCTCTAGGAGCTGCTCTCCAGGGTCCAGCATCTGTCTCTCTCGGTGTGCTTCCAGTGCCCAGACTGGGAAGCCTCCTTCAGTCCTTCCCCGAGTCCCAGGGAGGTTCTCATGGTCGTCTTGATGGACGGAGATCCCTGTGGTGGGCAGAGAGTGCATGGTGTCGGGATTCCACCTTGGAACCAGCAATATTCTTTTCTCTGATGCTGGTTATTTCTAACCCTGGTGGATCATTGGCATCTCCTGCAGGGAAGAGCAGCAGTGTGTTTGCCCCACTCCGGATCTTCTTGTTAGGATCACTGGGGGATGGCCTTCAGCTGTTTCTTTTTATTCAGCTTCCCCGGGGAGTCTTATGCTCAGCCTGATCTGGAACTGCTGATCTAAGTGAAACCTGCCCCTTTCATGCCAGCTTACCTGGCCAGGGTTGAGGGCTCAGGTGATGGCTGGCAGAACAGGAGCCTTGCCCTGCCGCTCTCAGGCAGACAGGGCCCTGTGGTAGGACGCTGGGCTGGGCGCCAGGTTGAAAGCTGTCTTGCCTGCCTCATTCTCAGCTTCCTGCCCAGCGTCTGCCGCCTCTCTCAAAACTGTTGAACTTTGGCAGCAGATGGCCCCAATTTTCCAGAAGCGTTTGAATGCAAGCAGTGGACTGCCTCCTCACAGTGCTCTCCAGACTTAGCAAGTTGTGTGTTATCCTTCACTTCTTGCCCACCCTCCTTGCCAGTTCAGTGCCCGGTGCCCCGGCCCTGGCCTCTCTCGGTGGCCCCCACACTAGGTGTCCCCAGCCAGGTGACAGCCTCTGCAACTTTGGGAACATGGAGGAGGTGACCAGCCTTCCAGAAGTGGGGCTGGCACACCAGCCTAGGGGAAGGCTTCAAACCTTAAGTAGTATGTGTGGAAATTTTGGATGAGTAATTTTTTTCATCCAGCTCTTAGTATTTCATTTTATCTCCCTTTTGGCTTGTGTTATCAGCAACACATTTCTGAGAGTTTTTGCATAACCTTCCCATTCAGTATTGTTCTGAGCCAGAGCTCCTCTCCAAACAGTGCATGAAGAGGGTCAGAATGGCCTACGAGGGACACCACCAGGTGCAGGAAAGGACAAAGCCTTGACGGCATGAGCAGGAGTGTCCTTCTCCTGGGACATTCAGGTCTTCCGCGTGTTTCCATGGTATTCCAAGGAAGCCCTGCCCAGGCTTATTTGTCACGCTGCACCTTGAGGAATTGTGCAGCAAAATGTTCTCAGCAGACTTTCACCAAACCTTAAATGTGGCCAGTGAGCTAACAGATGCTAGACCCCGGGAAGTGGGGAGGGAAATCAGGGACCCATGGGCAGTATAACCAATGGATAAGAGTGTGTTCTGGGGTCAGGACAGATCCTGGCCCTGCAGTTTAGGCAAGTCACTTCATTCTGTTTCCTCTTCGCAAAATGTGAGTGGTGAGAGTTTCTGTCTCGTGGCATTGTGTGAGGAGTGATGAGGAATCCAGGTAGAGGTCTTAGCCTGATGCCTGGGCTGGGTAAATTCTTAGAACGTGTCACCTTTCTCTGTGTCTGCTCAAGCCTTGCATTGCTTGACATGTGAATTTGTTCATTCATTCGTGCCCTCACTCAGCTCACGGACTTTGCATCTGTACCCTGTACTGCCAGTTGTGTGCGAATGAGATGAGGAGGCAGACACAGCTGCTGCTCCCCGGGAGCTCAGGATGGAGAGGTGGAGGGTGGGGGGTGAGACCCCTGGGCCTGTCACCCTCAGGACCGGTTAGGTGGGAACTCTCTTAGAGCCCCGATGGGTTCTTCCTGGGGGGAATGGACAAGAGGAGAAAAAACTTCACAACGGTGGGGAGGAATATGGCAAGTGATGTCCTGGCTTTCTGTTAAGATAACTTAGCTCTGGTCCCTTCCCTGGCCTGAGCTCTCTGAGGACCACTGGGACTCCACACCTTCTCCTAGGCTGTCTGAGCTGTGTCAGTCTGAACATTCAAGAAATGAGCTTGTTGTGAGTTAAAAGTCATTTCTCTCATAATAAATTTGAGCATCTCTTCATATATTAAAAAGTCAGGTGTGTGCTCTTTTCTGTGAACTGTTTTCTGAAACCTTTTTTTATATTGGATTGTTGATTTTTTTAAGTAATTTGTTGGAAGTTTCAATTATTAAGGAAATTGGTGCTTTAGCTGAAATATGAGTTGCAAATGGTCTTTTTTTTCAGTTTGTGTTTTACTTTATCTTATTTTATGTTAGGCAGAAGGTATGTGTGTGTGTGTGTAAAGTGAAATATATAAATCTCTTTTTAGGGCTTCTGGGTTTTAAACCATGTTTAGAAAGGTCTTTCCCACTCTAAACTATAAATAAGTTTAATTTTCATGACTTCTAGTATTTTTGTTGTTTAATTTTTATGTTTAAATCCTAATCCAATGATCATTTATTTTAGTGTAAGGTGTGAGGTAGGGGTCTAACCTCACTTTGCTTCCAGATAGCTACTCAGGTGCACCATACTATTTATTGAATAATTCATTTCTCCCCATAAATTTGAAATACTATTTTTATTATATACATTTCTGCATATCTTATATTTTAAAAATATTTCTGGATTTTCCAGTCTCTTCTACTAATGTAATCATATGCGTCTTAATATTTACATGACTGTGACTTTATAAAATATTTTAATACACTAAACATATACTGTTTCAAAATTTTACTGCCTGTTATTTCTTGTTTGTTTTTCCATGTGGTCTTTAGAATCTGCTTTTATAGTTCTAAATTACACTGGTATTTTAAATTGTTACATTATTTTATAGATTAACCGAGGGAAAATATAAATTTTATATATACTGTTCCTTTACATCCACTCAAGATGTAAAGGAATCCACCCCTCCTCGGGGGAATTTTGAAGTTTTTTTTTTTATGTAGATCTTACAAGTTTCTTAATATATTTGACTTTCAAAAGTTTTTTCTAGTTTTTTTCCCCAAATTTGCCTGATCATATTCAATAGTATCTTGCTGCTAGCTTGTTTATGTGCTCTCATCTTCTATTTTTTTAAGATATTTTATAGAGAGTTAATTTATATTCTCTATACAAAGAACTGACTCATTGGAAAAGACCCTGATGCTGGGAAAGATTGAAGGCGGGAGGAGAAGGGAACGACAGAGAATGAGATGATTGGATGGCATCACCGACTCCACGGGCATGAGTTTGAGCAAGCTCCAGGAGTTGGTGCTGGACAGGGAAGCCTGGCATGCTATAGTCCATGGGGTCACAGAGAGTTGGACATGACTGAGTGACTGAACTGAAATTCAGTATCTGACAGTTCTATTACATAAACACTTTGAAAATTTAAATCTTTTGCTTATTGTTTCTGTGTCACTCATGTTTCTATGCTTGACTGTGAGTTTACCTTTATTGAAGGTAACTGGGAAATTCTGAGAGCTTGAGTGATAGTCGTTTCCTTCAGGGAGAATTTATATTTATCTCAACCAAAGCCAGGAAAGGCCACCAATCCTTTTGGTTAATACTGGTTAATACTCTTCCAGATTCCCTGGTGTAATCTGGGTGTCTCAGGTAGATCTTGTGACCTTGCCACCAGTCCAGAACTTATTCTTCCAAGTCTAGTGTGAAGATCAGAGCTGGGCCTCAGGGCAGCATACCTCTTGTATGTGCTTACCATGGATTGGAATATGTTTGTAACTATGTATAACCACAGATTGGAGTATGTTTGTATGTATAAATAGTCATGTGTGTATTCTGTGTTTGCTTCCTTGAATAGTTCTTTTTACTTCTGGTGAGCTCAGCGGTAAGAATTATGTTTTACTACAATACTTATATTTGTATAGTGGAGGAACAGCCCTGCCTCCCACAGGGTATCTATTCTGACATTTGCTGGAAGCAAAAGTGCCTCAGGCACACTTCTCTTTAGAGTTTATACTGTTTCCTCACTCCATGAACATGATGAAATCAATGCCTTTCCACCTCCTTTCCATTCCTTCCACCACTCAATTTTATTATTTTTATTAGTGGCTAACATTTTACCTTTAAAATTCTTATAAGTTCACTTAAAAGTCTTATAAGTCACACAGTCATGTCCAACTCTGTAATCCTATAGACTATAGCCTGCCCATCTCTTCTGTCTATGGAATTCTCCAGTCAAGAGTACCAGAGTGGCTTG
This sequence comes from Aepyceros melampus, assembly GCA_006408695.1. Classification (NCBI taxonomy): domain Eukaryota; kingdom Metazoa; phylum Chordata; class Mammalia; order Artiodactyla; family Bovidae; genus Aepyceros; species Aepyceros melampus. The sequence continues at coordinate 285,415 of SJXQ01008845.1, forward strand.
CCATTTCCTTCTCCAGATCTTCCTGACCTGGGGATTAAACCAGGTCTCCTGCCTTGCAGGCAGATTTTTAACCAACTGAGCCACTAGGGAAGCCCTTAAAATTCTTATATCTCAGTTATTATGTTTATCTGTTACCTTTTGCTCCTTCCCCAGCTAGAAAAGTTGACAAAATTGGGAGATATGGACAATCTCCTATTGCCCCCACCCCTCTGTACCTTTTTTCCAGCCTGTTTTTATCAATATTTTTCTGCCTCACCTGGATTTGTATCTGCATTCTGTTCTCCAGCTTCAGTCCTCCATTGGTTTCCTTCAATGCTGTTATCAATGTTTACTTCCAATCCTTTAATTGTGAGTTTTCCATTAATGTCTTTGTTGAGTGAAGTTCATCCTCTAGTATTTTTTCCAAAAGAGGACTTAACTCTTTATACGTTCAAAGATGTTTTCCGGTTACCTAAATATATGAGCAGATGTTTAGTTATTAGACACTTCTTGAGTTGAATTTGTTTCTTTGTGTTTGTCTAAGCGTTGCTTTACTGCCTCTTGGCAGTGAATGCTGCTGTAGAGGAATGTGCATTTAGCCTAATTTCTTTCTCCATTATCTGTGAACTGCTCCCTCTTTGAGAGGGTGGGGAAGAGTCTCTGGCTGCCTAAAATGTATTTTTGCTTTATCTCTGAGATCAACTTTATTAGGACTTGCCTCTGTATTCATCATTCTTAGCCTTTTTTCCCGAAACAGAACTTTGTCTTTCAATCTGAGACTGAGATCTTCTTTCATTTAAGGATAGATCTTGAATTTATATTCAAATACCTTTCCTGTTGTATTGCTTCAGTTCTACTCTTTAGCAGGCCCATGCTCCTGATCCAGCTTGAGGTCCTTGACCTCAATAATCATCTGCCTCTTCATTGGAAAAGTAGAAAAGAGAAAGCCCCTCCTCCCTGCCTCCCAGTTATGCTTATGTCAGCTCTCCTTTGTGTGTCTTCCATATCTGTTGTTTCCTCTTACTTTTTAAAAAGTACTTGTTCATTTCTATTTCGTTATATTCACTTTTTCTCAACCATTAACTCTGTGTGCCTCCCTGTGTGTTCAGTGGTATGTCTCTTCTTCATGCTTCTTTCAACCAGTCATCGTTGGTCATCTGACTTTATTTTCTCTTACATTTCTTGATCCAATAGCTCATATTTTATCTCCTTTGACAAGACCATCTTTTTCCTGAGTTCTTGTGTATTGGCTTTTTGCAAAGCAAAAAAAAAAAAAGACACGACTACTGTGTTTTAAAACCTTTAATAGTACTATGCTTGAACATTAATTAATTTTAGCCATTCCATGATCATATTGTCTGATGAGTATTCATCATCTGCTTTCTCCCTCCTGCTTTTTCTCTCTTTTTTATTTGTAGTATCTTAGTTATATCCTGCACTGCTTCTTACCTTCTATTGTTCACTCTGAGTTATTCCTGGACCAGCTATTTATAGGATGTTCATGTCAGGAACATCCTGCTTTCATCCTAGCAGGAACTCTCCTTATGAGAAAAGAGAGAGAGAGAGAGTAAGATTGTGTGTGTGTGTGTGTGTGTGTGTGTGTGTCCCAACTTACAAGGACTGCTCAACATTTAGAGTCTCTTTCCAGCTTTGAGATATGACTTCCAGCACATATGGTTTATTTGTATTTCCTTGTGAGGCTCTGATTTACCTGCTTCTCCCTGTGATAAGTCTAGATAACCTTCCATCACCAGTCTAAATATTTATTTATGTAATAGTCTTATTGAATTATAATATGCATATAGAAAAGTACACAAATCCCTAAGTTTAGAGCTTGATTAGTTTTTATAAGGTGAATGCACCTGTGTAGGCACCACACGGGTCAAGAATGAGAATATAAATCTTGATAAGTTAATTCCCAGTCCTGTGTTTCTGACCCAGCTCAGAGCCCTTAAAGTCTGCAAATGTCTACCTCTTCATTGGAAAAGTAGAAAATATACAAATAGCTCACACAGCTCAATAAAAAAAAAAAAAAAAAAAAAACTCAAGCAAAAAAAGGGCAGAAGATCTAACTAGACATTTCGCCAAACATACAGATGGCCGAAAGGCACATGAAAAGATGCTCAACATCACTAATTATTGGGCTTCCCTGGTGACTCAGAAGGTAAAGAATCTGCCTGCAATGCAGGATACCTGGGTTCAATTCCTGGGTCAGGAAGATCCCCTGAAGAAGAGAATACCGATCCACTCCAGTATTCTTGCCTGGAGAATTCCATGAACAGAGGAGCCTGGCAGGGTACAGTCCATGGGGTCGCAAAGAGTTGGACACGAGTGACTAACATATTATGTATCACTAATTATTAGAGAAATGCAAATCAAAACTACAATGAAGTATCATCTCACACTGATCAGAAAATCATCATCAAAAAAATCTACAAGCAATAAAAACTGGAGAGTGTAGAGAAAAGGGAACCTTCTTACATTATTGGTGGGAATGTAAACTGGTATAACCATAATGGAGAACAATCTGGAGTTTCCTTTAAAAACTGAATATAGAATGTAAGGTAAAGAATCTGCCTGCAATGCAGGATACCTGGGTTCAATTCCTGGGTCAGGAAGATCCCCTGAAGAAGAGAATACCGATCCACTCCAGTATTCTTGCCTGGAGAATTCCATGAACAGAGGAGCCTGGCAGGGTACAGTCCATGGGGTCGCAAAGAGTTGGACACGAGTGACTAACATATTATGTATCACTAATTATTAGAGAAATGCAAATCAAAACTACAATGAAGTATCATCTCACACTGATCAGAAAATCATCATCAAAAAAATCTACAAGCAATAAAAACTGGAGAGTGTAGAGAAAAGGGAACCTTCTTACATTATTGGTGGGAATGTAAACTGGTATAACCATAATGGAGAACAATCTGGAGTTTCCTTTAAAAACTGAATATAGAATGACCATATGATCCACAGTCCCATTCCTGAGCATATATCTAGGGAAAACCATAATTTGAAAAGATACATGCACCCCAGTGTTTATTGCAGCACTATTTACAGTAACCAGGACATGGAAGCGACCTAAATGTCCATCAGCTGAGGAATGGATAAAGAAGATGTGGAACTTATATACAATGGAATACTACTCAGTCATTAAAAAACATAATAATGCCATTTGCAGCAACATGGATAGACCTAGAGGTTGTCATACTGAGTGAAGTAAGTCAGAGAAAGATGGATATCATGTGACATCACTTTATATGTGGAATCTAAAAAATGGTGCAAGTGAACTTATTTATATAACAGAAATAGAGTCATAAGTGTAGAAAACAAACTTATGGTTACTAAGGGCAAAAGTGGGGATGGCCAAGTTGGGAAAGATTTATACACACTCCTACATATACAATAGATCACTAATAAAGACCTACTGTATAGCACAGGGAACGCTACTCTGTAATGTATACTCTGTAATGTATACTCTGTAATGTATACTCGATACTCTGTAATGTATACTCGATACTCTGTAATGTATACTCTGTAAAGTATACTCTGTAATGTATACTCGATACTCTGTAATGTATACTCTGTAATGTATACTCGATACTCTGTAATGTATACTCTGTAATGTATACTCTGTAATGTATACTCGATACTCTGTAATGTATACTCGATACTCTAATGTATACTCTCTGTAATGTATACTCTGTAATGTATACTCTCTGTAATGTATACTCTGTAATGTATACTCGATACTCTGTAATGATCTATATGGGCTCAGTCGAGTTCAACTTTTTTGTGACCTCTTTGGACTGTAGCCCACCAGGATCCTCAGACTATGGGATTTTCCAGGCAAGAATACTGAAGTGGGTTGTCATTTCCTCCTCCAGAGGATCTTCCCAACACGGGGATTGAATCCATGGCTCCTATGTCTCTTGCATTGCAGGCTGATTATTCCCTACTGAGCCACTGGGAAAGTCCAAGCTATATGGGAAAAGATCTAAAAACCAGTATATATATGTATAACTGATTACTATACACCCGAAAGGAACACAACATTGAAAATCAACTGTATTCTGTCTGCATCTTGACTTGGCCTCGCAGAGTGAACCCTTAATGCTTACTACTAATTACTGCAGGACTTATGAATAATAAACCCATCTACTAAAAAGAGAAAAAGAAGGGGAAAGTGGGAAAAAATAGAGAAAGCTCTGTCATACTTGCCTCCCGGGGCTGTTGTGAGCCTCAGGATCACAGATGTCAGAGCATTTTGTCATTTGTAAAGCATGCCTTCTGTCCATCTAGAAGGCATCACAGTGACAGTCATGGGGTGGTCCACCCCATTTGTCCAGCTGTGAAAAGGAATCACAGAGGGTGATGGCTTGGCTTGGGCACACAGAGCGATGCTGGTGGCCAAGCTGAGGTCAGAGGCTGTAGCTCTAAAGTCATTTTTTTCCTGCTCATCCTCCTCCTCTGTTTTTAACCTGACCCCCAACACTACAGTTTTCTCTCAGTCATTTTGAACTTCATATTAATGAGATCTAATTGTGTCCCCTTGTTCTAATAGACCGTTATTTATCTGTTCTGCCTTGCCAGGTGTTTGGGTTGTGGGAACTAATGCAGATACTGTGCCTGTGAACATTCTTGACAGTGTTTTTGGTGAACATACACACACAGCTTTGCCTGACCTCATTCTCCTTTTGCTTTGATGATTAGAAAAGTTAAGATTAAACTTAAATTGCATATAAATTGCATAATAAACAGTTTGCACCAGGCTTCCTCTCTCCCCTAAGGGGCAGTTAGGTCTCCTAATCCCAAACACTCCTACCCCATAAATTCACCTCCTGGGCCTGTCTTGTCTCATGAACACGTGTCCACACACTGACACCACCCTCTGGAAGAGCTCTCAGATCAAAATGCACGAGATCACACATTTAACGAGATGCTGTCAGTCTTTATGGGACCAGCCAGTGCTGGGCTCCAGCCACTCATCCTGTTACTGCTCCATTGCGGGGCAGACGTGAGGGGAATGTAGGGGCTTTTCCGAACCCAAGTGTGCAAAATTCCGCTCAACTCATCAGCGTCTTTAAGGTCACAGAGCAGCTCCGACATAGTTGAAAAATGAGAAAGGGCCGTGGGCTGCTCTGAGCTCATTGTCAAGCCCCGCAGTTCTGCCTTCCCTCCCTTTGCTCCTTTGTTTCTGTCCTTTCAACATCTAAACATTTTCTGACTTTGGACAGCACAGTTGTACTCTCCTCTGAGCAGATGTTCACGATTACTTGGAACAGCCGGCCTCTGTACTGAGCCCCCACACCCTGGTGAGCCCGCAAGGGAACCCTTAACCGTCACCCTGCCTGAGGTGTGCCTGCAGGTCTTGGGTCAGGTCCCGGAAGGGGACTTCTCCCACTGCCCGCAGACCTTGTCGCCCTGATTGGCTCTGACATCGTGGAAGTACTGCGTCTTTCAAGAGCCTTCAGTACATCTGTTCTCAATTTTCAGACCACAGGACGAGGGTTTGGGTGCAAGGAGTTTATCTGGGAACTGATCCCAGGACACCCTTGAGGGGACAGGAAAGTGAGGGGGGACTCAGGCAAGGTGCACTGATGTGTGGACAGCAGGCCACCCCTGGAGCCCTCGGAGCCTCTCACCCAGGGGATGGGTGTCCTCCGTCCCTTGTGGTCGAGGTTGCTCCATGGCCAGAGGATAGCTCTTAACAACTGGGAAGTTAGGGAGGCAGCAGGTCGTGCAGACACTGTCCTGCAGGGGAGACCAAGGCAGACGGGGAGGACACTGGCCTAAGCCTACTCCAGTTATTTTGATAAATTGTCTCCTTCTGAGCACTTTCTTGTGTCTGAGTTTCCCATTAATACAAATGGGAGTCTGTGCTTTTAAATGCCTCTTCCTGTTTCAGCAGAATTATTTTCATTATATATTCATGGATGGTGAGACATTTCTGTAGGTGCAATACTATAAGAAGTCACACATGGCTCAGCTGAGCTAGAAAGCAGGTGACCTTGGGGAGGACTGAAGCTTGCCTCTTTAGCCCAGGGCGGCCTTGAGCCTGCATTGCCTGCTGGACTCTGTCTCCTGAGGTCACACAGCTGCTGCACCAGCCTCAGCTCCAGAGCCAGCCCGCCCTGAGGAGGCTTGGTTGCTGCAGTTCTTTTCCTGTGTGCTCTGTGTGACGTGTGGGAGTCTGCCTTGTATTAATACCTTCCTACATTGAATGTGTCTACTTGTTAAGAGCTTCCAGACTCCAGCCTGTGCCAGACACCTCCTAGGCCCTCAATAGCTAGTTCAGGAACTGCTGAGCTCAACCCCCATGAGACCCACCCTCCTAGGAGTAAATGCACGGAATTTTGTCGAGCTAAATGATCTAGTTGAAATGAAGCATCTATTTTTTTGACATGCAGATTTATGACCCTTCCTCCTCCCCTCATGTTTTGTATCCCAAGTCCAAACCCGTCAGGGGGCCCCGCCTCTGACCCTGCTATGACCTGAGTGCAGAGTTCTCGGCAGTCACGTTCCTTCCCTTGTCAGCAGCATCTGATGTGCGCTGGACTGTGGTGCCTGGTGGAAGGAGATACGTCCTGCAAGACCAAACTGGACCCTCCCCTGGATGGCACAGAGTGTGGGGCAGACAAGGTAACCCTGATTCCCACTGTACCTAGTGGGCAGCCAGTCCCAAGTCCCCTGCACATTGACACCTCTTCTGAAAAGTGCACTCAGGAGCCCCTGACATGGCCCGGGCTACCTCAGAAATGCGTTGGAGCCCAGTTCAGGCATGGAGGGACACATTCACCTCTCTCCTTTTCCTCTTATACAATAATCATTTACTCAATGTTTTTATTAAATTAACTCCTTTTGTTACATGAGTGAATTTACTTAAAATGTTTATATCAGCAGACCGTGTGGGAAAACAGGATTACTTGCCATGCACAAATCACTGTCATGAGATGATTTTAATGAGAATAGTGTTGGAGGTGAAGTGCACCAGCCTTCACACCGATCTTTAACAGGAGAGATTGAAGTGTCAGAGGTGGTCAGGGCCAGCCGCCACAGTCGAGGCTTTCTCTTTAGTCTTACTGTAAGAATTGAAAGAGAGGCTGTAATCACGACTGTTTAATCACATCTTGTGCCCCAGGGGTTGTGCTGGACACTTTGGGAAATTATTTTTGAGGATTGGCTTTCTCTTATCCTCAGAAAGAGCCATGGTTCTCTCACATGGCCCCAGCTGTGTCATTTCCCAGCACCAACCCCAAATCTGAAGTTTAAAACTACAGAGCCAGGAAATACTGCCTCCAGAAAGAGGCTCACACTAAACAGTTTGCAGAAGGTGAAGTATCTCTGTGAGCCCGTGCATTCAGCCTTTTCTTGTGGGAGTTCTGAGAACCTGCACTGGACACATCAAGTCGTTTAGGGCAAAATCCAAACCCCAGAGCCTTAGAGGTGTCAGGTTGGATACGGAAGGAATGTTACCAAAGTTAGCAAATGTACATACCCCCAAATAGTCTGCGTTTGTGTAAATTGTAAAAATTGGGGGCTTTGGGGGGCATGGTGTTTTCTCACGTGGAGGGGTCAGTTACCTGGGAGTGAGCAGCTTTGCCGCCCTGCTGTGTTTCAGTGGTGCCGCGCGGGGGAGTGTGTGAGCAAGACACCCATCCCGGAGCACGTGGACGGAGACTGGAGCCCCTGGGGCGCCTGGAGCATGTGCAGCCGCACGTGTGGGACGGGAGCCCGCTTCCGGCAGAGGAAATGTGACAACCCTCCGTAAGTCCCCCTCCAGCCTTCTCCCGGGTGCCTGGATCAGGGTGTCCAAAGCGCAGCTCTGGCTGCCTTACCAGAGCAGTCTGTCTCCACTGAGGCTTTGAGCTGAAAAGGAGTGAATGCGAACCAAAGGTCCCGGGTACCGGGCCTTGTGTACTTCAAATGGCATCTCAGCGCAACAGAGCTCTCTGTGACAGGGAGGCAGTGAGTCCTGTGGGGAGCTGGCTCGTCTCCCTTGCGTGGGCCGTGGCAGAACCGTTTCCCGAGACAGCTGGATGACAATCCCTCCTGGCCTGCTTCGAGGCTGCCCTAGAGGAGGTCATCCAGGGAAGCCGGCAGACCTTCGGAAAAACGGGGCTGACTTTCAAATTGGCTAAGAGCTGAACTGGGAGCAACCTGACTGTTGAAAAGTCACAGAGCATTTGTGCATTTCTGTGTTCTGCTCTTGTGTATCCAAATATCTTTTACCTGTCCTGTTAGAGCTGATAGAAGATAACATTTTGGGTTGTTTTTTCCCCCTCATAGGCTTCCTTTTATTGACTATAATGACACTTTGTTCACCTATGATAACCCTTGTTCACCTCTATACATTTGATCTGAAAAACTCAGGGCTAGATCTTATCCTCAGTTATAGCAATTCCTTTATCACAGGTTTGGCATATTTCTTCTCTTGAAATTTCCATCTTCTCTTGAAATTTCCAACTTTTAATGTTTCTTTAAATAATCTGTTTTGTATCTTGTGTGCCATTAACTACATCACATTAAGTTTGAAAATGAGAAAGTTATAAATTATGACTAAAAGGAAATGGTTTATATCAACAGTTAAATTGCAGTAATGAGTGATTAGCATACCTTTCTTGTATTTAAAAATTCTGACACCCAAGGTATATCCCAGACCAATCAAATCACAAAGCCTGGAGGTGGAACCAAGGAGTCATATGTATGAATCTCTCCAGGTGATTCCAATGTCCAGCCAAGGCTGAAAATCTCTGGATTAAAGGAAAACTTGCACTCACAGTTGAGGCAATGCCGAGAATACTGTACTCTCTGGTAGTGCCGTAAGAATTAGCATTATGTACCATGTCTTATTAAAACTTCTTCCAGCACCTAGCAGAGTGCCTGATGCATGGTAGGTAGGTATTTAAACTTTTAGAAGTGAGTTCTTAATTAAAAGCATAGGTGGTATATTACGATTTTCCAGAGAGGCAGAACCAATATCCATATATATATGATTTATTATCAACTCACATGGTCCTGGAGGCTAAGAAATCCCTTGATCTGCCACCTGCAAGCTGGAGGCCCAGGTGTAATTTAGTATGAAGGCCAAAGAACCAGGGAGCAATGTGTAAATATCACTCCAGGGGCCGGAGAAGATGCGAGTAGTCACACCAGCTCAAACAGTGAGGGCTTTTGTTCTCATGAGACCCTCAGTTGGTTGGGAGATGCCCACCCGCACTGGGGAGGACATCTGCTCTAGGAATCCACTGATCCAGAGGTGCATCTCACCCAGAAATACACTCCCAGACACTCCCAGGAGTAGTCTGTGGCACCCCATGGCCAATCAAGTTGTTACGTAAAATTAGCCATCGTAGGTGGGTAGATGATTAGAAGAGCTATTGAGCTAAGTGGTGAGAAATTAATAGTGGTTTCTGTTTTTCCATTGCTCTGTGATGGTGTTGAAATAATTCCACCTCTGGCCCAGAAGAAGAGAGTTCTGGGTCTGAAATCACGGTATGGAGATTTGGGCCTGGTCTGGTTGGTTATCGGTCCTGTGACCTCAGTTTCCTACGTGAGAGGACGTAGAGTATAGTAGGCATAGTAGGAGGAGCTAGGCTTCCAGTCCCGGGGCCACTTTCTATAGCAACATGTGACTGTTACCTGCTTATTTACCTAAAAATTGGAACAGTCCCTGGGGATCCACATGGAGTACATGGCCTATATTTAATTCATGACCCCTCTTGATGTTAGCACTAAGAGAAGAACAGGAGCAAGACCACATGCCCTGCCTCCTACCTTGCTGTTTTGAGGCTCAGAGGAGGAAAGGTTTTGTCAACTGCAGAGCACAATTTGCAAAGGCCGTGGCTGTCATGGGTGTCCCATGTTTCTGATTGGCGCTTAAGTGCCCTGATCGAAGACTGCTGTCCTTTGGCACATTACATACTTCATCTCAGGTCAGGTGGCACCAAATAAACGTCATAGTAGAGGAGTATCTGACTCTTTAAATACCTCTGAAAGGACTCTGTGTCCCAACAATACAATTGCATTTAGGTAAAGGCTCTGTTTCAAGAATAAGATGTTATTTCGAGCATGCATGCTAAGTCGCTTTAGTCATTCCAACCATTTGTCACCCCATGGACTGTAGCCACCAGGCTCCTCTGTCCATGGGATTCTCCGGGCAAGAATCCTGGAATGGGTTGCCATGCCCTCCTCCAGATCTTCCCAGCCCAGGGACTGAACCTGCCTCGCTTCAGTCTCCTGCATTGGCAGGCAGATTCTTTACCACTGGCGCCACCTGGAAGCCCAAGATGTTATTAATGTTGATTAACTGTGTTAGGCACAACTTTCATGGGACCAGATTTTGTATTTTGTGAAGATGATGTCGGCTAAGGTTGCCCACATGCTTTGTCCCCACCCCCAATGCTTTCTCTGCTCTGGGACATTCCAGGGGCATTTTGTGTTGCCCCCAAGTGTCCAGGGAAGCTGGCATCTGGTGAGGGTCCCTTTGTGCCCTGTTTTTATCTTAGTCCCACCAGCCACAGTCCTTGGTTTTTCTCCTGGACACCTCAAACCTAACACTTCCTAAACTTTCTTCCCCTTTGTTCCCCTCCCAGCCCACATCCCTGCCAGTAAATAGCACCGCCAGCTGTTGCATAGCTTGAGTTCAAAGCCCCGAAGTCCATATGTGTCCCTTTGTCCCTTCCCTTCCTCCTCCGCATCTGATTGTGATAAGAACAGGGCACACAGGCTTTTACCAGGTGCCAGCTTCACTTCTAGGCATTTGCCCGTAGTAAATCACCTAAAGCTGCCATAAGGGAGAAGCATTCTTTTTTTAATCCCCATTGTACGTGTTAAATGACACTGAATCGTATGGAAGTTAGGTGACTTGCTCCAGGTCACACAACTCGGCAACAGCAGGTCAGGTTTGGACCCAGCAGAAGTGTTGCAGGGTCTTTTCAAACCATCAGCATCAGCCTCCCTGTTTCCCCTGTGCTCTCCCTCCCCAGATTCATTCTCCACAGCAAGCCAGAGACATCCCCTCTCTTGTAAAGTCAATTGCAATCTCTTCTTGCTTCAGCCCTCCTGGTCACTCCCCTCTGTACTCAGAATGAAATCCGTGCTCTTCACCGTGGCCTCGGAATTATTTCCTGTGGCTGCCATAATAAATACCAGCACTTGGTGTCTGAAAACAACACAAATGTATCCTCTCCGAGTTCTGGAAGCCAGGAGTTTGAAATCAGAGTGTCAGCAGGGTTGATTCCTTCTTGAAACTCTGAAGGAGAAGCCCTCGCTGGCCCCTCACCCACCCCAGCCCTCCCCTGGCAGCTGCCAGCCTTCTCTGCCCCGCAGACACACCGCTGCTCCTCTGACTTCACAGAGGCATCTTCTCTATGCGTCTCTTCACTTCCTTTTCTCTTCTCAGGACACTAGCCATTGGGTTTAGGCCCACACTAATCCAGGGCAAGCTCAAATTCAGAGATCCTGATGATACCCATCAAGACCCTTTTCCCAGATAAGGTTGCATCTGCAGATTCTGGCCGGGTTTATCTTTGTAGGAGAAGGTGCCCCCCTATCCAGCCCTCCTTTCTGTGCTCAGACACCAGCCCCGACTCCCTCCCCTGAGTCAGTGCCCCTTCCTTCCCCCAGCTTCCTCTGCCCTCTCTGTGTCGTCTCTTTAGACTGGCCTCTTCTTCTGACCACCGGGCTGGAGGCGGGTACCTGCTCTGCACGCTCCCTCCGTACCCTTCCCTCACTTTACAGGTATCACGATTTATACTCGTGTGCATTTGCTCCCTTGTTTTCCTGTGCCCTCCCCCGCTGGCCTTTGAGCTGTGGCGCCCCATCCTCCTCCTATGCCCGCAGCAGACCAGCCCTCTCTAATGTGTGCTTGAGCACCTTACTGCCTGTCTGCGTGCTTGCTGAGAAAAAGTGGCTGTTCCAATCTTCTAGTACTGCAAAACACACACCTAATCTTGTCTTACCCCCAAAACACAAGGGTTATTGTGAATTATTAGCCAGAAAAGAGGATCACCAGGTAGGCCCCTTCCCTTGTACCGTCTCGTGTCATGGAGGCCCACAGGCTGTGAACAGCCAGGAGTGGGATCCAGGTGTCCCGGGACCCGGGGTCATCTTCTTCCAGCCTGGCCTCCCATGAGGCCGTGTCACAGCTGAGGTGCTCAGAGCCCTCTCAGAGCAAGCTCCAAACATAATCCAGCCTTGTTTATTCCAAGTGAGAGAAACAATATGTTTTTGCTCCTATAATAGTTACGCCTTGGTCGTCAGCTCAGTCTTTCACAATAACAGTGTGGCTCCATCTCCTGTTCTGAGCAGAAGGGACAGGCTCTTTGTCGTCTGTAGTTTTCTACAGGGTTTCCCACCTTCGTAGAGCCACCCAGGTGAACGGGAGGAGAAGAGACTGGCCTCCGGGGCAGCTTCACAGCAGGCCTGGGTGCTTCCTGGGAGGAGCAGGAGCAGGGAGGGTTTGCTCAAGTCCAGGCAGCAGCTGTCAGCCTGTTTTTGCGGAATGGCCTGAGGTGGTGATTGTTACAAAGCACAGCTGATCGCGGCCCTGAGCCAAGCTCTGACCAAAACAGCATCCTCTACCCGGCTCACTCCTTAAATCACCACGCTCACTGCCTTGAGAGCTCCCAAGGATGTCCAAATCTCATTGCTATGTGCGTCTCAGACTTGGAGCACTCCCACCACCATCTCCCCACCCCCTTCACTTTATATTCCTGGCACCTTTCCCATCTTCTGCAGCTGGTTTATTCACTGTCCAAAATACTGGCAAAAGAGTCCCCCCATTTTTTCTCTAAGTCTTGGTCTTTACAGCTATTGGAATTTTTATTTCTTGCCAACTGACATCAAGGCTTTGGGGACCATCTGTGGTTTCATCCAGCTTCCTAAGCTTGTCCTTTCGTGCCTTAATTTGTGTCACTGTTAGTGCCAAGACTGTGAGGCAGAGAGCTCATCTCTGATGCGAATTCTGGTACCCCATTAAGAGGCTGTGTGTCGGGGGGAGGGCAGAGGAGTAGGGTAAAGAGAAAAGGCTCCACTGATCTTGTGTGAAGAGCCGGCTCTGCACAAAAATGACAGGGATGTGAATGGATCTTAGAAGCAGGGGTGCGTCAGGGTTCACCATGCAGCATCCACCCCCGAGCATCAGAATGGAAAACAGCCTGCCTCCTAAGACCCAGAGGAGTGAAGTTATGGCCTGTAATAGCCTTTTGCTTCCACAGTGAAACCCCTGTATGTGTGCTTTTAACATACCTGGTGTTCACAGCGAAAGTTTTTAAAAGTCCCAGTTTTATTCACTTGAGCCTAAATTACATGTGTTACTTGGCACCTTTCCAAGGCAGCCTTAACACTAGGACGGCAGCTGCCCTGGGCAGGGGTCGTTGGCAGCCTTGTGGCACTTTGAAACCCTACCTTGCTTGCTCCTCGGAGCTTTTGGTGCAAGACCAGGAGGCGAAGCTGACTCTGCCGTGTCTCTGGGTGGCGAATGGGTGTCAGCCACTGTGACTTTATCTTCTCATCTGCCTTCATTCAGTCGAGCAGAGCAGAAAACCAAACTTGCCTCTGCTCAGCTGCTGCTTTCTTTTCCTTCCACTTGAATGCTGCCTGTCACTCAAGGAAGGGGCACACCTGCCCCCTGTGACTCTGAGCAGCCCTTCGGCCTCCCCTGTCCTGCCCTGGGTCTACCCGAGGCCCTTGGGACCCACCTGGCAGGAGCTGGGCCCACCCTCACAGGAGCTCAGAAGGACTCCGCTTTCTGCCCGCTTTCCGATTTCCCCCGCCGGACCGTCCCTGCCTTGTGTTTTTTCCCTGTTTTAAACGTCTTTCTGATGGTGTGATGTGCAGAAAGGGTGTCTACCCCTGAGTGCGTGGCTCCCAACATAGCCCCACTCGCCGTGGTGGAACGCGTGTGCTGGGTGTGTGCGCAGGTCCGTTGACTCGTGGTGCACGTGTGAGTGGCTGAGGGCCTGGTTTGCAGAGTGGCTGTGGTGTGCCCCTGCCCTGAGCAGCGGTGGCCTCCGCCAGCCCGCAGCCTCCCCAGTGCTCTCCATCTGGTTGGTATGTCAGTGAGGTTGTCCTGTGCGTCTCCTTCATAAGCAGTCAGGCTGAGCATCTGAGTGTGTCTGTAATTGCCACTTGGATATCCATTCCTGTGACCTCCCTGTTCCAGTCATTTGGATTTATGTCTGAATTCTTACTTTATTTATGTTTGTAAAGTCTGATAGAGTACAGATAGAAATTGGGGATTGATATTGGAGAATCATCTTGAAAATCCATCACGCCCCTAAAGCCTGTCTCGGTGAGTCAGGCTGGCCTTCCTGGCCCCACGACAGCCAGTGGGTGGCCCCCTTCCACAGCCTGCTCCTGCTGCAACCAGGAGTGCTTGTGAGTCACACTTTCTTATCTCCACCTCTTACTTCCCTGCTGAGAAGTTGAATAGTTGCAGCTTTGGTTTCCTCATCTGAAGGGTGCAGTCAGGACCCCCCATCTGATTCTTTCTGTCAACTTAATGAGGTAATGAGTATCAAGAGCGGGCAGAGGGTGTGCCCTCCGGCATATTAGCCTGTGATCACAGGTGATGTGAAAGTGCCTCTGGCCTTGCCTCTGTCCTCAAGGATGAGATTTCAAAGTGCCGCTGCCTCCCCTTCCATTTACATGAGTCTTCATGGAGCCTTCTGGCCCTTCCAGCCCCTGTGGGAAAGACTGAGGATAGACAGCTATTCTACCACAAATCCGACCAGGTTCACCATCCTCCATTTTAGCCATGTCCAGCTTGGTTTCTATTGTTTGAGCCTTCCTCGGTGCTTTTTATTTTATCTACAGTGCATGGCTCGAGGTAAATGAGAACCCCGGCCCTCTGCTCCTCAGACTTTGGGAGGGTTATCTCTCCTGCCTGTGTTTACAGGTCCTCTACAGCATCTCCTGAAGGCCCGTGCAACTCAGATGTGGTCCACTCTCCCGTGTGCCTTCCTTGGTTAAGCTGGTCCCTCCTCCAAGTCCTCCCCCCGAACTTCTGTTCGTGAGCTACGGTGGACCTTCTCATCAGACATGCCCTCCCTCCACGAAGATTCCCATGCATCTTCTTCATGGCACGTACAAAGGGCCTCCTTCTGGGGCCTCGGCACCACTGTGTACCCAGGAGGCCCTCACTGGTGTCGCAGTAACCCCGATGGCCTGTATCATTGGCAGCATCTTAAAGAGTGAGTCAGCTGAGCGCAGAGCCCTGCCACAGATCAACCGCCACAACTCGGACGATGTGGGTAGCAGGTCATGCTGCTTGTGGATTGCTTCTTCCTTTTCCCATGAAAACTGAAAACACCAAATCTTTTAGTCATTTTTTTGAACACAAAAAGCTTAATGTAAAAAAGCATTAACTACAAGAGGTGGTTGGAGTATAGGGGAATTAGCTGCTAAGAGACAAAGAACTCTAAAAACACAGAAAGAGTAGATACAGGAAGCAGCCTCTATCTTCAGGTGTGAGGCAGGGCACCCAGGGGCAGAACAAGTATGGATGAGGGTGCCCACCTCACACACACACACACCCAGGGCTGAAATTCCTTGGACCTGTTGGGGAGCGTACGCCCAGGGCCCACTGGATAAGGGAGAGGTTTGCAGAGGTGCTGCACTGGTAGCACTCTCTGGAAAGCCATCCTTAGGGATGTCAGAGAAAACTGTCCGAAGGTGAGACTGCATGTGATACCGGACTGAGAATTTCCCCAAAGTGTGGTGTGCTTGGAAGCTGCCTAGAGGAAGGTGGGCATCATGGGCCAATAGGAGCCTGCTGGGGAAAATCACATACCAGAGTCGGAGACAAAGCCTGTCCCTCCTCTAGTGTGTTGTTCAGTTGCTCGGTCATGTCTGACTCTCTGCAACCCCATGTACTGCAGGATGTCAGACATCCCTGTCCTTCAGCATCTCTCAGAACTTGCTCAAGCTCATGTCCAGTGAGTCAGTGATGCCATCCAGTCATCTCATCCTCTGTTGTCCTCTTCTCTTCCTGCCTTCAATCTTTCCCAGCATCAGTGTCTTTTCTAATGAGTCAGCTCTTCTCATCAAGTGGCCAACATATTGGAGTTTCAGCTTCAGCATCAGTCCTTCCAATGAATATTCAGGAATGATTTCCTTTAGGATGCCCTGGTTGGATTTCCTTGTAATCGAAGGGGTTCTTATGGGTCTTCTCCAACACCACAATTCAAAAGCAGCAGTTCTTCAGCGCTCAGCCTTCTTTATGGTCCAACTCTCACATCCATACATGACTACTGAAAAACCATAGCTTTGATTGTACGGACCTTTGTCAGCAAAGTAATGTCTCTGCTTTTAAATACACTGTCTAGGTTTGTCTAGGGCTTCCCTTATGGCTCAGCTGGTAAAGAATCCACCTGCAGGAGACCTGGGTTCAATCCCTGGGTTGGGAAGATCCCCTAGAGAAGGGAAAGGCTACCCACTTCAGTATCCTGGCCTGGAGAATTCCATGAACTGTATAGTCCATGGGGTCGCAAAGAGCCAGACACAACACAGTGACTTTCACTTTCACTTCTAAGTTTGCCATAGCTTTTCTTCCAAGGAGCAACCGTCTTTTAATTTCATGGCTGCAGTCACCATCTGCAGTGATTTTGGAGCCTAAGAAAATAAAATCTGTCACTGTTGCCATTGTTTCCCCATCTATTTGCCATGAAGTGATGGGATCCAATGCCATGATCTTCATTTTTTGAATGTTGAGTTTTAAGCCAGCTTTTTCACTCTCCTCTTTCACCTTCATCAAGAGGCTCTTTAGTTCTTCTTCACTTTCTGCCATAAGGGTGGTGTCATTTGCATATCTGAGGTTATTGATATTTCCCCTGAAAATCTTGTGCTTCATCCAGTCCAGCATTCTGCATGATGTACTCTGCATATACGTTAAATAAGCAGGGTGACAATGTATAGCATTGATATATCCTTTCCCAATTTGGAACCAGTCTGTTGTTCCATGTCCAGTTCTGACTGTTGCTTCTTGACCTGCATACTGATTCTCAGGAGGTAGGTAAGATGGTCTGGTGTTTCCATCTTTTTAAGAATTTTCCGCAGTCTGTTGTGATCCCCACAGTCAAAGGCTGTGGTGTAGTCAATGAAGAGAAGGTGTTTTTCTGATATCTCTCTATCATAAAAGCTGGTTCTTAGCATCATGCTATCCTGAGAGCTTCAGTTGTTCATATGGCTTTAATTGTTCACACAGCTTTGAGTTGCCATCTTGTCCTTTCATTTGAACTTGAAGCATTTATTGTGGGGCATGTCTGATGCTAAAAAAACTTCCTCAACTTTTGCCTATCTGGGAGTATCTTAATTTTCCCCCTCATTTTTGTGTGAAACTTTTGCTGGGTACAGAACTCTTAGGTTGCTAGATTTTTTCTTTGAGAACTTTGAATGTATTAATCCACTGACATCTTGCCTCCAGGGTTTCTGACTAAAAACTGACTTGTAATTTATTAAGGATCTCTTGTCTGTGATAAGTCTTGCTTCTCTTTTGCTGCTTTCCAAATTCTCTTTTTGTCCTTTAACAGTTTAATTATAGTGTATCTCAGAGAATTTATTCTATTTGAATTATAGATTCATGTCTTCAAATTAGGGAAGCTTTCAGCCATTATTTCTTCAAATAATCTCTCACTCCTTTTTCTCCTTCTGAGACTCCCTTAATGTGTTTATTTGTCCCCTTACTGATTTTCCACAGAGCCTCTCTGCTTACTTGTCTTCTTTTTTTTTTTTTTTTTACTTTTCATTCCCTAGACTCAATATTTCAATTCAACAAATATATATATTCCTGATTTTTTTCTCCTGCCCTTTCAAATACGCTTTTGAACCCACCTAATAAATTTTTCATTTCAGTTATTGTACTTCTCAACTTCAGAGTTTTTATTTCAGCATTTTTGTTTCCTTTTTGTAATTTCTGTCTCTTTATTGATATTCTCACTTTTTCATATCTCATTCTCTATCTTAGTCGGTATACCTTTAGCACTTAGAGCATCTTAAAGACCATTATTTTGTAATCTTTGTCTAATAAGTCCAGCCTCTGGGCTTCCTGAGATACAGTTTCTACTCATGTATTTTGTACCTTTCAATGGACCATGGTTTCCTGTTCCTTTGTATGACTTTTGACTGTTTTATTGAAAACTGGACATTTGAATCTTACAATGTACCACTAGGAATCATCTTTTTCTCCTCCTCAGATTTGCCATTTCTTTGCTCTTGAAAAGTTTCTCTGTGCTGGGATCAACCTGAAGAAGTATAAGGTCCTTTCTGGCCTTTTCTGAGCCTTCATCTTTCCCTGAGCATCCTAGTGCCTTTCTAAGTATTCCCATATGTGCAATTGCTTCTGAATAGCCTCATCCTTAAATATCTGGCTCCCAAAAGGAGATAAAGAATTTTTTTTAATGTATTGCTCATTGAAAACCCCTCTGGTATTGGTTGCAACAGTGGTGGCCAGCTTCTATGCTTATACCTCAGAAATCAAAAGCAGCACTGTGCAATCAGAACACAGAACTTAGAACACAGATATTTGGAAGACAAGGTCCTTATGAGCCACACTGACTCCAGCAAGTCACACCAGAAATGCAGGCACAACTATTTGCTATGTGACTGGGACATGGGGGATAGATAGCCCCTATCACGCTCAAGATTGAAATTGACCAAAATTAACCATAACTTAATAGCCAAGCTTTCTCTTGGAGGCTGAAAGCTTTCCAGTAGACTCCAGAGTTGCAAAATAGTTATTTCAGTCAGTTTTTGCCAATTGCAGTTGTCTGGGTGAAGAGACAGATTCTTGGTGCTTCCTACTCCACTCTCTTCCCTGACATTGCTTTCTCTTTTGGTCCTTTGAAGATAAATTAGTTCAATTTATATAGATCAGTTCAGTTCAGCTCAGTTGCTCAGTTGTGTCTGACTCTTTGTGACCCCATGGACTGATGCCAGGCTTCCCTGTCCATCACCAAGTCCCGGAGTTTACTCAAACTCATGTCCATCGAGTTGGTAATGCCATCCAACCATCTCATCCTCTGTCACCCCCTTCTCCTCCTGCCTTCAGTCTAATTCAGTCTAACTACTGTTTATTACAGAGCAGCCTGTGTGAGATTCTCTGCTGAAGACTGCAGAGCAATAGGAGGAGAAAGAGAACTCAGTTCACCATTTCACAAGGTTGATGATAAGCAGCATAGCAGAGACCCAAGCAGGGTCAGGAGGGGTTCCAAGAAGGAGAGAAAAATAGGCTACATAATGGAGGTAGCCTTAAGGATGAGCAAAGAGTTAGGGATGGGGGAATGGGGAAGATGGGGTGCAGTGAGCCAGGTGGGAGCTGAAAGAGACTTCCCTATAAGAGAAGATTGGACCTGGAGAAGAGACAAGATAAGCAGAATTCCAGAGGGAAGCCCTCTGAGGCACATGTGGTATCACATGGGCTGCCCCTCCCAGGCCCGCTTGCTGCCGGATCCAGGAGCTCTCTTCTGTCACATCTGATCTCCTTTCCACCTACCTGCTGTGAGGCGTAAAGGTAGTTGGTATATGAGGGTCAGTCAGACATAAAGCTGGAAAAATCAACTGATGAAGGAAACTAAAATGAAACTTAATTGCAATTCCAGAAGTTAATTACATGATGTGTACAAACCTTGGTCCACACCCTAAGGAAGGTATATAAAAAATGTAGCTTCTTTTATTTTTTTAGCAGCCAGCCTAATTTGCTTCTCTTAACTCCATTCTAGTCCATGTTGGATTCCTAATCACTTCAAGTTTTTTGCTCCATTTTTTCCTGAGTTTGCATCTAAGTTCAGTTGAGGATGCATCAAGTTACTGTGATGTCTGGTTTATCCATCTCTAGGGCCGCTGTAACAACCCTCTAACTGGTGGCATAAGTAACAGACATTTATCCTCCCAGGTCTGAAGGCTAGAAGTCCAAGATCAAGTTATGGAAGACTTGGCTCCTTCTGAGGGTAGTAAGGGAGAATCTGGTGGTTTACTGGCAATCTCTGGTATTCCATAGCGTATAGAGACACCATCCTCATCTCCGTCTCATCTTCACGTGGCATTCTCTATGTGGGTATCTGTCTCCAGATTGCCCCCTTTTTATAATAATACCAGTCATACTGAATTAGGAACTCATTCTGCTCTAGTATGACCACATCTTAACTAATTATGTCTGCAGGGGTCCTATTGTCAAGTATTCTGTCATCTCTCAAGGCTGCCTCCACTTCAGGGCAAGAGAGATTTTGCCTGGTGTGTTTGAGGTAGGCATGGAGGAATGAACACACCTTTCCTCCCATTCTCTGAGGGTTAAGACTGCAGCACATGAATTTTAGAAAGGACACAGTTCAACCCACAACTTCTTACATAGAGCATCTCTGCCTTCTGGTCCCAGCCATGGGATGTTTAGCTCACCTGTTGCAGAAAAGATGTCCTTCCTGCAGGTCCACATGGTTCATCAGGGCAAGCCCCTCGCTGTCCCTTCCACACCATGGTTTGTGGCACAAAAATACATTTACCTACTCATGTTTCGGCCTAGGGTTTGTGGGGAGGTGGTCTGAGGCTCCATCTACCTAAACATGCCGTATTGTCATTCTCCCTGAGCTCTAGCTTCCTCCCTGGTACTCTGGGTGGAAAGAAGAACAAAGGATCCCTCTCTTCTCAGATCTCATAAGCCTTAGAGAGGTTTCACTGTTCCCTGTTGAAACGTTTCTCTGTGCTGGGGATCAGCCTGAAAAGGTGCCAGGTCTCGTCTGGCCTTTGAGATCAAAACTCAGAACACTCTGTGGAGCCACCAGCATCTGTCATCTCTCAAGGCTGCCTCCACTTCAGGGCAAGAGAGATGTTGCCTGGTGTGTTTGGGGCAGGCTTGGAGGAAGGAACACACCTTTCCTCCCATTGCAGGTGTTTCCTCAAACACGTTTATGTAGACCATGGGCTGGCTAGCTGTGGACTGTGAGCCAAGTCTGGCCCACCACTGGGTTTTATAAATAAAGTTTTATTGGCACACAGCCACACCCTTTTGTTTATACGTTATCTTTGGCCGCTTTTGTCTTAGAGTGGCAGAGTTGAGTACGTGCATGGACCATAAATCCAAAAAAATTGACTGTCTGGGTCTTTGCAGAGAAAGTTTGTGGATTCCTGGTGTAGACCATTGTGACACAAAAGCTTAAAAAGTTTCCGTCTTCTACTGTCATATCTCTTCTATAAGGCAGTGATCACAGGGTGGTCTTACAGTGTGAAGGCAAGAAATGGCAAAGAGAGGGAAAAGAAATATTCAAAATGAAATGGCTTGGGTGTCAGAATGTCACCTTGCTAACAGGACTTTATAGTTTGTGGAAAGTCATTGAGCAGAGCACCTGTGATTTGTGCTGGATTTCAATAAAAAAGAAAAATGTGCCCGGGGAATGGGGGAGGCAGTCTCACCCCATCATGATGTTCTTGGCATCGTGAAAGTGAAGGGCACCATTGAGGTGGCCCCCATCAGAATCCTGATGACACCAGGGCCATGCAGAAGAGCTGGGCAGGGCCAGCTTCAGCCAGCCGGGCCAGGGTCCTGCTGCTCCCCAGTGCCCTTCCCACGTGTAGACGTGGCCCCAGGACACATCTGGGTCTGCAGAACTGGTTAAACTCCCAGCCTCAGCACAGAGCATCGAGGACCCGAGACTGCAGTCTTGAGCACATGTGGTCTCACGCTTGTCTGGTAAAGGGTGCAGAGCTGAGATCTGGCCCGTCTCTGCCCAGTCATTGAGCAGAGCAGCTGTGATTTGTGCTAAAAAATGTGCCCGGGGAATGGGGGAGGCAGTCTCACCCCATCATGATGTTCTTGGCATCGTGAAAGTGAAGGGCACCATTGAGGTGGCCCCCATCAGAATCCTGATGACACCAGGGCCATGCAGAAGAGCTGGGCAGGGCCAGCTTCAGCCAGCCGGGCCAGGGTCCTGCTGCTCCCCAGTGCCCTTCCCACGTGTAGACGTGGCCCCAGGACACATCTGGGTCTGCAGAACTGGTTAAACTCCCAGCCTCAGCACAGAGCATCGAGGACCCGAGACTGCAGTCTTGAGCACATGTGGTCTCACGCTTGTCTGGTAAAGGGTGCAGAGTGAGATCTGGCCCGTCTCTGCCCAGAGCCCATGAACAAGTGAGTTAATAGTTCTGATTCTTTCCATTATAGAGTAAATGAGAGCTGTTTATTTACTCAATGTGAAACTTAGTGACCTCTGAATTATAGCTAGCAGCCATTTAAAGGTCTTCATTCTGTGGAAGAAAAAAAAAAATCAAAAAACCCACACACGCCAAAAATTCCCCTTGAGGTTTTCAGTGTTACAGATGGTCAAGTTTTAAGTTCAGATGAAAGACAATTCTGGGATCTTGCTGAACTGATCCATCCCATATCCTGTTTCCAGATGACCTTGATTTACAGTTCTTGGATGTATTTTTCTCATGGCTTACTTAACATGTCGTCATCGTGGGGCCGGGATTGCTGAGAGATGGTGTGTAAGAGGAGAGGGGGTGTTGCTTTGGAAACCCTGCATGCCTTTCCCCCTCCTGGAAAGAGAAGCCACCTGTGAGCTCCCCTGCTGTTTCTGCAGCCTGTCTGGTTAACGTGACCCCTTCTCTTCCTTCTAGCCCAGGACCAGGAGGCACGCACTGCCTGGGTGCCAGTGTGGAGCACACAGTCTGCGAGAACCTGCCCTGTCCCAAGGGCCTGCCCAGCTTCCGTGACCAGCAGTGCCAGACGCACGAGCGGCTGAGCAGCCAGAAGAAGGGCCTGCTCACTGCAGTGGTGGTTGACGGTAAAGGCACAGGGCACATCCTTTCAGGAGAGCATCCCTCTCGCCTCCCCCAGCGCCGTAAACACCTGGGAAAACCCACAGGCATCCCCATCCCCCAAATCCACCCAGCCCCGCCCGACTCAGCTGTGAACCCACTTCTTGAGCCATGGGTTGAGCTTGGATGACCCAGCTCGGTGAGATTTCCCAAAAGCAGCCGTGAGGCAGGCAGCGGACCTGATCTCTCCTGCCCGGGTGTGCTGGCAGCCTGCCGTCTCGTGCCCTGTGCTGCCAGGCCCGGGCCAACCCTGAGAACACAGCTCTGCAGGAGCAGGCCAGCGGGTTTGTGCATCGCTGCTTCTCTTTCCAGTGGCGAAGCTTTGCATTTCTTTACTTGGTGCATCTTGGATTGGCTCTAACTCCTTGAGTAGAGTGTTTGGGAAAAGGTTTTGTTTTTTTTTTAATTGAAGTAACGTTGGTTTGTAACATTATATAAATGTCACATGTGCAACACTATATTTTTCACTTGTGTACAGCTACGGTGCGCTCCCCACGAGAAGTTCAGTTCCATCCGTCACCATACAGTTGGCCCTCTTTACCCTCCCCCTCCCCCCTTCCCCGCTGGGAACCGCTGCCCTGTTCTCTGTATCTGTGTGTGTTTGCATTTTGTTCGAGGGACAGTTTACGGCTTGGCGAAGATGACAGTAAGCAGAGGTCGTCTTTTCTTTCCTATGCTTTTCTCCCAAATCAAGAGACTCTGCCCGCTGGGCCATTGCAAGTATTTCCAGTGACTGATAAAGTTCTAGGTGGAGCATCATGTCTGTCGAATTTGTGATGTTTATTTATTGTCTACAAGGATATCCTATTGGAGGACTATTTGAGGGTTTTTTCATTCTTAAGATTCTGTTCATCTTTAGGAAACAAGAGTGCATTATAATAATGACAGCATGGTCCCATTTATGGAGTATACCACGTGCCAGGCTCAAGTCAGCTCTGCACGCATCATGTCATTTAATGTGCAAAACAAGCTGCATGGAAGGCGAGAGGTTACAGGTTATGTGACATGCCTTAGCTTCTGCAGCTGATAAGGAGCTGGGAGGGAGCTGACCCCAGTTCTGGAGGAGCTGCTGACTCAGAAAATAACCAGCTGGCTTCTGGTACTCGAATAAGAAAAAAAAAAAAATTTCTGAGTGCCGAGCGAAGAGCTTTAGTAAGAACTCAGGCAACTGGGCCTGATTTTTACACAGTCTCTGAAGTATTTTGCAGGAAAAATGAGGTTCCTGTTTCAGGACTTAGGTTACTTCACTGTCATGTGAACAACCTCTGAAATCTACACTCTGTTACATGCTCAAGTGTGCATAGCTGTGCTGGGGGTGGCCCAGGCAGTTCAGGAAATAGTGAGCCCAGACCTACAGCTTTTAACCCAACAACCTGACCCATTAGTTTCCTTTGAACTCATGTGGGATGTTCTAAGTCGTCGCAGAGAACGTCAGCTCAACCTGCGATGGGCTCATTTTAAAGCACTGGGGAGTCCTCCAGACGTTTTCCTCTTTCACAAAGACCACTACCTTTGGGAGCTGTGTGACTGTCACCGCCCTGTTGCCTAACCAGCAGACTTCCAGGGGGATGGCCTTCACACTCTCTGCTTTCCCTGCGGTCTAGGGAGAGAGGAGACCTGCGCTCCCCAGAGGGGGACAGGCAGCTGGAGGCCGAGGCTCACAAGAGCCTCTCAGCTCTGCCGCGGCATCCGGCATCCGGCATCCGGCATCCGTCTGATGCAGGCAGACGCTCGAGGCTTCTAGATCCCAGGCACCCTACTCAGGAGGGGGACAGTGCCGACAGGGGCTGCCGT
Organism: Aepyceros melampus; assembly: GCA_006408695.1. Taxonomy (NCBI): domain Eukaryota; kingdom Metazoa; phylum Chordata; class Mammalia; order Artiodactyla; family Bovidae; genus Aepyceros; species Aepyceros melampus. Next base: position 309,997 of record SJXQ01008845.1, read on the forward strand.
GTTTCCAGCGCGTTTGCACACCTTCAGCCCCATCCCCAGACTCCTTGATAAATGGGTTCAGGTCCCTTGCCTGTCCTTTCCCTAGTCTTGGGAGAGAGAAGAGGTCGGCTCTGGATAGACGCGGCCCACTCTCGTTTCCCCTCGGCCTTTTGCACAGCCTTGTTATTCTTTCCTTGGTCTCTCGCTCCAGTTTGCAGTTTTCCTGCCTCATTTATTCAGTGCAGAAATCCCACTGAAATGTCTGTTTTTCCATAGATTTCTCCAAGTCCAGATTAAACTTCTGTTTTCCTTGTAACCGCTTTTGGATCACTGAGCCGCTTGGTTCCTTATCATCACAGTGGCTGAGGCTGATGTCTGCCCAGAGCCCCCTTCAGGGAAGCCTCCGAGTACAGCTATCGGGGGAAGCTGGCTGGGTTCAGAGTGTGTGTTGACCCACTCACTTTTGGTTTCTGCCAAAGCAATGAATAATTACAGCCAGAGTGCCCCTGCCTTTGATCTGAAAAGTGCAGCCCTATGTGATAAGGCGGTGAGCACTCTGCCTCTGAGGACAGACCTCAAGTTCAGGGCTCTGCCGGGGTAGCTGGGCACGGCGCCCTCGGGGGTGGGATTGTCATGGCTTCTTGTGCCTTTGGTTTCATTTCCTTCTCAAACAGAAACAGAAGCCAGCTTTTTTTTTTTTTTTAAGGAGTGTTTCACAAGGATAAAAGCAAAATAATAAATGGCCAATTCAGAAGGTAGGAGGAGAATACAGATTATAAGTGTTCCCCTCACAACTCCATTTATAAAAGGCACAATTCTAGCTCAGCCATGAGAGGAACGATTCCTGTGGTTGGGCTCTGGGCTCTTCTGAAGCCCATTATGACTGCCCCATTCATAGCATCGCTATCGCTGTGGAATTCTTTGGCGAGTGACGCACAGTTCAAGAAAGGGGAAGCTATATATATATATATATATATATATATATATATTTTTTTTTTTTTTTTCTCATTGAAAAAAAAATGAATTCTTGCAGAGGTAGATTTTCCAAGGGAGAGCTCAGGACCACAAATTCATACCACCTCCAAAAGAAGACAAAGACTCTCCTTAAAAAATATTTCTAAGTGGAAAAGCCTTTAGACAGAAACCCAATGAGGTGGCCTGTTGCCAAACCCACCCCTTTTCTGCCTTCCCCATGGAATCTCGTTGAAGCAGAAACCTTCAGGAGGTTAGTCCTCCCTGCCCAGGCCAGCAGGCCACATGCCCACTGAAGTGTCAGAGGCCGTGGCAAAGGCCCTGTCTGGATGTGGAGGTGCTTTTCAAACTCACTCCCTGCAAGATGGCAGGACCCACTGTGGATCTGAGCCTCCCAGGGGATGGAAGGTCCAATGGTCAGGGCTCTCTCACTCCAGCTTGACCAAGCTGGCAGCTAGAATTGCTTAATGAAAAAAAAAAGAGTGGTTGCAAAGGTAGAGGGTGTCTCACAGGTCCTCAGGGCCAGGAGGAAGTTATGGGCCAGGGTCTCTGAAGATGTCAGGACTTTCTGTCTGTGTTCAGCACAGCTTGTGTTTGTGAGGCATGACTTTCTGTCCTGCTGCAGACTGGCTTTCTCACAGCTTGTCCACGAGCAGGCTCATGGGCAGCCCACAGCACCTTTTATTAAGTCCCCTTCCTGTATCCAGATCCTTTGGGGTCAGATGTGGTTGGAAGATCAGAGCACTTCAGCTGATAGAAGAAAACCAACCATACATCAACCATGTATTACTTAATACCCCAGCGGTGTCCTGGGAAGCACCTCTCAGTCAGACACATGGACACCTCCAGGTTGCCAGGGAACAGCCTTTAAGTGGGTTGCTGTATACTACCAGCAGTCTCATGTCAGTCAAGGCTAGTTTTGCAGCCTTTTGTGTCTACTGTGAATGTTTAAAAAAAAAATAACTGCAGTTTTCAGAGCTTCTGGATTTCTGAATTGTGGATGAGGGAGTGTAGACTTCTTAGAGATCCATCCACCTTGAGCAGATATAACCTCTCTACCTGAATATTCATTGGAATAACCTTTGTACCTGAGTTTCTTCAAGAAAATTAGAGTTACCAAGAGAACATTTCATGCAAGGATGGGCTCGATAAAGGACAGAAATGGTCTGGACCTAACAGAAGCAGAAGATATTAAGAAGAGGTGGCAAGAATACACGGAAGAACTGTACAAAAAAGATCTTCATGACCCAGATAATCATGATGATGTGTTGACTAATCTAGAGCCAGACATCTTGGAATGTGAAGTCAAGTGGGCCTTAGAAAGCATCACTACGAACAAAGCTAGTGGAGGTGATGGAATTCCCGTTGAGCTGTTTCAAATCCTGAAAGATGATGCTGTGAAAGTGCTGCACTCAATTTGCCAGCAAATCTGGAAAACTCAGCAGTGGCCACAGGACTGGAAAAGGTCAGTTTTCATCCCAATTCCAAAGAAAGGCAATGCCAAAGAATGCTCCAACTACCGCACAATTGCACTCATCTCACATGCTAGTAAAGTAATGCTCAAAATTCTCCAAGCCAGACTTCAGCAATATGTGAACCGTGAACTCCCTGATGTTCAAGCTGGTTTTAGAAAAGGCAGAGGAACCAGAGATCAAATTGCCAACATCCGCTGGATCATGGAAAAAGCAAGAGAGTTCCAGAAAAACATCTATTTCTGCTTTATTGACTATGCCAAAGCCTTTGACTGTGTGGATCACAGTAAACTGTGGAAAATTCTGAAAGAGATGGGAATACCAGACCACTTCTCCAATGCATGAAAGCGAAAGGTGAAAGTGAAGTCGCTCAGTCAGGTCCGACCCAGCGACCCCATGGACTGAAGCCTACCAGGCTCCTCCATCCATGGGATTTTCCAGGCAAGAGTACTGGAGTGGGGTGCCATTGCCTTCTCCGTAGGTTATATGGCAAAGGGGAATGAAGATAACAGATGGAATGAAGTTTGCTAATCAGCTGACCTTAAAAAGATTTAAGCCAGATTGTTCTGGGTTACCTGGATGGAACTAATGTAAGCACATGGGTGCTTGGAAGTGGAAGAAGGAAGAAGAGGAGTAGGTCAGAGAGCTACAGTGTGAGAAGGATTAATTCCACTACTGCAGGCTTTGAAGGTGGAGGAAGGTGGTCTGGAGATAAGGAAGGTAGGCAGCCACTAAAAGGCGAGAAAGACAAGGAAATGCTTTCTCCCCTGGAGCAAAAGGCTCCAGGGGAGAAGGGAACACAGGCCTGCCAACACCCTGACTTTAGCTCAGTGAGACTGTGTCTGACTGCTGACCGGCAGCATAGGAAGGCAATACATTATGTTGTTTTATGCTACTAGTTTACAGTAATTTGTTATAGCTGCAATAGACAACTAATACACAAATTAAAAGTCCTATGAAGAAGTGTTGTGGCAAAAATTCCATCTCCCCAAATTTCCATTCTCCTCTCCCAAAATGTTAAGTGATTTTAATCCCTGGTGTGAATCTTAACTGGTGTGCTCTCCATTTGTGGTGAACCCACTCATTCCTAATTTCAGGAATTGGGATATAAATGAAAAGTTGGGATATAAATGAAATTCTACAAAACTGGCCTGTGTGACACTTCTAGAGACAAAAGAAGGAGGGAAGCCATAGGATGGGACGAGAGTTGTCACATGATAGTGAGATGGAAAACCCTTTTAAGTTCTATTCCTCCAGTTAACCTGGGTTTAGTCAGTACTGCCCACTGTCCTCAAAGGTCAGGTTCTCAAATCTCAGGGACAAGATGTTGGGCGCATGGACCCTCAGGTGGTACTTGTCTTGGAGGCTGAACCCAGTTGGGGTGTCTGCCCCAGGACCGACTTGCAGCAGGACTCTGTACTTTGCTCTGGGCTAAAGCCCCATGGTTCAGCTTCTTGATTCTTGATCATGTGAAACAGCACAGAATCTCCTCAGATCCCCTGCCAGGGAACATGAGCTCCAGAATCCTGAACTCCAGGACCAGGTGCTCCAGAACTCTTGCTCCCAGTGCTGCAAATGCCTAGGACATTTAAGACAGTAAGTGTAAATGTTTTCTCATCAAGAATAAAGAAGAACTACAGAATCCATATCAATAACCTCAGATATGCAGATGACACCACCCTTATGGCAGAAAGTGAAGAAGAGCTAAAAAGCCTCTTGATGAAAGTGAAAGAGGAGAGTGAAAAAGTTGGCTTAAAGCTCAACATTCAGAAAACGAAGATCATGGCATCTGGCCCCATCACGTCATGGGAAATAGATGGGGAAACAGTGTCAGACTTTATTTTTTTGGGCTCCAAAATCACTGCAGATGGTGACTGCAGCCATGAAATTAAAAGGCGCTTACTCCTTGGAAGAAAAGTTATGACCAACCTAGGTAGCATATTCAAAAGCAGAGACATTACTTTGCTAACTAAGGTCCGTCTAGTTAAGGCTATGGTTTTTCCAGTGGTGATGTATGGATGTGAGAGTTGGACTGTGAAGAAAGCTGAGCACCGAAGAATTGATGCTTTTGAACTGTGATGTTGGAGAAGACTCTTGAGAGTCCCTTGTACTGCAAGGAGATCCAACCAGTCCATCCTAAAGGAGATCAGTCCTGGGTGTTCATTGGAAGGACTGATGCTGAGGTTGAAACTCCAATACTTTGGCCACCTCATGCGAAGAGTTGACTCATTGGAAAAGACTCTGATGCTGGGAGGGATTGGGGGCAGGAGGAGAAGGGGACGACAGAGGATGAGCTGGCTGGATGGCATCACCGACTCGAAGGACATGAGTTTGAGTGAACTCCGGGAGATGGTGATGGACAGGGAGGCCTGACGTCCTGCAATTCATGGGGTTACTAAGGTCCATCTAGTCAAGGCTATGGTTTTTCCTGTGGTCATGTGTGGATGTGAGAGTTGGACTGTGAAGAAGGCTGAGCGCAGAAGAATTGATGCTTTTGAACTGTAGTGTTGGAGAAGACTCTTGAGAGTCCCTTGGACTGCAAGGAGATCCAACCAGTCCATTCTGAAGGAGATCAGCCCTGGGATTTCTTTGGAAGGAATGATACTAAAGCTGAAGCTCCAGTACTTTGGCCACCTCATGTGAAGAGTTGACTCATTGGAAAAGACCCTGATGCTGGGAGAGATTGGGAGTAGGAGGAGAAGGGGACGGCCGAGGATGAGATGGCTGGATGGCATCACGGACTCGATGGACGTGAGTCTGAGTGAACTCCGGGAGTTGGTGATGGACAGGGAGGCCTGGTGTGCTGCGATTCACGGGGTCACAAAGAGTCGGACACAACTGAGAGACTGAACTGAACTGGGGAAGAGCTTCTTGTGATTTAGTCTCTCTCTTCCTGATAGAGAGAGAGGGATATTCCTACAAATGGAGATTTCCCCCATCAATGTACAAAACAGTACAAACAGCACGTTCTACTCTGATTTTCATTAAAAAAAAAATTTTTTTTAAACACTTCTAGGTGCGTAGGGCTCATGTGGGATCTTAGTTCCCTGACCAGGGATGGAACACAGGTCTCCTGCATTGGAAGTGCAGAGTCTCAACCTCTGCGCCACCAGGGAAGTCCTCTACTCTGCTTTTAGAGCTTCTTCTGTTTCTGCCTTTTCTCCAAAATAATCAGTTCCCAATAATCCTTATGCCAAAGAAGCCTATTTGGGAATAGCGTATTCTGCTGCCCTTCAGGGACCATCTCTAAAAGCATGAACTATTTTAAAGTAACGGCAAAAGATGACTGCATGCCCCTTCAAACTCCTATGGGATTGTTGCAGGAAGAGGGACCCCTTCCAGGGCCCAAAAGTGGGCTCTTGTCTAAGCCTTGGAAATGAATTGTCCGAGCAGACACATGTGTTGACAAAGCAAGAACTTTATTGGGCAGGAGTGCCTGAGGGGAGAACAGTAGAGTAAGGGAACCCAGGAGAACTGCTCTGCCACGTGGCATGCAGCCTCAGGTTTTATGGTAATTGGAGTCAGTTTCCGGTTGTCTTTAGCCAATCATTCTGAGTCAAGAGTCCTTCCTGGTGGCACATGCGTTACTCAGCCAAGATGGATGGATGTGAGAAGGATTCTGGGAGGTGGTCAGACATGTAGTGTCTCCTTTTGACCTTTTCCAAACTCTTCCAGTTGGTGTTGGCTTATTAGTTCTGTGTTCCTTACCAGGACCTCCTGCTGTAAAATAGCTCAGGCAAATGTTTACTATGGTGCTTGGCTGAGGGGAGGTGGTGGTTTCAGTGTGTTTCCCCTAACAGGATCACTGTCTGACAGCCCTAAGGGTCACCTGCTGCTCCAAGAAATGTGAGCTGGTTTGGCACACTTCTAGCATTCTGTCGTCACACTGGGACATTATATACCCACTGATAGACAACTAATACATGGTTTCTGCCCGATTTTAGGGTTTTCTTTGCTCTGGGGACATCAGCTAGTTCTGTACCTAATTCAGCAGTCTCGTCTCTGCATCCTTTCTTTCACACGTCGTAATCACTGGTGTCATTTTAAACCATTTCATTGCTCAGGCAATGGACTGGACCAAGTGTTTGTCAACCAGTTTATGCAAATGATGAAACAAAGCTCTAACCAAGGACAGAGGTCACGCCCAGGAAGCTCTGTGCATTCCACTCAAAGAAGTTAAAAGCACTGCAGGGGGAAAGGGGTGGGCTGCGGGGATTTTCTAGGTCTCTACGGGTACCAGTCTCAGCAAGGGTGGTTGGGAGCACTCTATTTGCATATCTCACACTTCCTTGGTTTAGAAACTTATTGATTCAAATATGCAAAAAAGCCTGGGGGCAGGGACTGAGTAGGTGTGAACGACAGCCTGATGGCTCTGCTTAGCATCAATTAGCATTTCAAAAAGTGTCAAGTTGCTGGAAGACCTTTTTTTAATTGCTGCAATCGGAGGTTCTAGAGGGACCAAGGAGCTCTCCATAGGCGTGAATCTCGCCCTAGAAGAAAGGTATCCGAAAGGAAAATGAGGGGGTGGGTGATATGGGCGATGGGGTGGGGCTGCAGCTCTAAGTACAAAAGGGCACTTCTTTCAGGGGATTTCAAATCCTTCAAACTCAATCCTTGAGTTTTCCATTCAGTGGAGCCTCAGCCCTAGGGTGGCCACTTTCCTTTAACATCTGCGTGGGTAATACAGAGACAAAGCCAAACACTAAGGGGAAAAAAGATGCTTTTCTGTTCCTCTGCTGTTATTTTATTGTTTTCTTTTAAGGGAAATGGAGCCTGTCACCATAAGATCACTCCCTTTCCATTACGGAGTGTATCTTCCCTTTGAGCAGTCAAGGGTAGGAGGGGGCAGGAGCTGAAGAGCTAGATGACTTACCCAGAGTGGAAATAAACAAAGGCTTCCCGAAAGAGAACAGGCAGAGACTATTTATTCAGAGCTTGTTGTGGCAAGGGAGTCAGTCAGCCACCATCTCTTGGGTTTGGCAGAGACTCAAAGGCAGGCAGGGGAGTGGGAGAGCTTTACAGTGGAAAAACTGGAAGGCTTCAGGTACACTCTAATTGGAGTTTGCTGGTATGGGGAAGCTGGAGGCAGCTAACTAGAAGTGGGGCATCCTGTGGAATTTCTTGGGGGAGCTTATTTGGCTTTTTTGAGTTGGCCCCGAGTGGGAGGGTGGGGGCAGGGTGAGGAAGAGTGGTGATTTCAACAACCACCACAACAGAAAAGGCCGTCACTGTCCAAGGGCTGGCCTTGCTGCTGCAGGGGTTGTGGGTCAGAGTTCTGTTGCTGCGTTTGGTCTGGCCATTATTTATGTGTATGTTCAGTCTCTCACCAGGGTTGTATTTACCATAAAAAGTAAGATCAAGCAGAGGAAATGACTTATTCTTGGATCAAGGTAAAAACGCCTGCAAATATGGAGCACAGATGGCAACCAGTTCAGGATCACCTATTATTACACCCGAGAAGTGTTCAGGGAACACTGGTCTCCAAGTCCCATTGTCCCCAGGAAAATGGGCTCCCTAGTTTTGCCGCCAGCAGCAGTCAGACAGGCTGGGCTGTGGTAGGTCCAAGGGTGTGAGGAAGTATGGCTGCCCCAGTGCCTCGCCAGGGATTCCGGCTCCAAAGGTTTCCAAATGCTTCATTTTGGGGGCCTCTTGATCAGCAGCACATCTGGTGGGAATGCCCTGCTGTGGTCAGAGCCAGGCATGGGCAAGACATCTGCATGGTGAGTCAGGGACAAGGGGTGGGCAACCACGGGGTTATGAGCTGATCTGCTCTGGAAGGTGTCCTGACCGGCCCAAGAGGGAGGCAGAGCTGGAAGAAGGTCCAGTGATGAAAGACAGATCAATCAACAGATGAAATGAACCAAGGAGAGCTCGAAAACCAGAATAACTGCTGTCACCACAGTTCACTAAGTTGGAACAGAATCTGTTTTGTACTGAGAGCAACATGATGGCAAATGGAAGACGTGCTCTCAGCAGTGGTTGGTCACAGATGTCCAAAGAGACAGGCTGCCCAAAATGAACCCCAGGCCCTTTATTATCCTCACTCCAGGCGGAAAAACAGTATTGCTTATACTGAGCTCAAAGCTGGCGTGTTTGGCACAAGTATCTTTTTTCATTCACCTTCTTCTCCAGTGCCCTTGAGGCTAGGTGCACAGGCTAGAGAGGAAACCTGAGGTCAATGGAAGCCTTCCCTGGAAACCCTGACCTGGGTGGCTTCTATCTGTTCTTCACCTGAAGGAGACCTGGCCCTTGAGACTACGTGGAAAGAATTTTGGATTTAGAGTCAGTAGTTGACCTCAGTATTGCATGACCCTCATTAAGGCACATAAACTCTTCGTGCTTATTTTAGGACTTGTCAAAATTAAGGATGTCATCCATGTCTGAGCCAGGTCACACACTCATTCTTTTTATCACAAGGGGATAGAAAGGCTTCTGGGAGACAGAAGGCAGACCAAGGGTATCTAGCTCTGACTTTCTGTGGAGGCAAGTCCTATAAAATTCACACATTATCTAGTTACAGCTTCCTCTGTCTGAATGTGAGACTGTGCAAATGTCTTAACTTACCTGTCTTTGAGAACAAAACAAACACTTCTCCCTCCACCCCCAAAGGGCTTCCCTGGTGGCTCAGACAGTAAAGAATCTGTCTGTAATGTGGGAGACCTGGGTTCAATCTCTGGGTTGGGAAGATCCCCTGGATGAGGGCATGGCAACCCCTTCCAGTATTCTTGCCTGGAGAATCCCCATGGACAGAGGAGCCTGGCCAGCTACAGTCCATGGGGTCATAGAGTCGGACACAACTTAGCAGCTAAGCACACCCTACCCCCCAAAGAAAACAGAGAAGCTATAACAGAGGCTGCATCTCCACCACCTTTGCTCGGAGCAAAGAATCCCATCTCATTTCTCTCTCTGTCTTCGGGGCAGAAATTCTAGGTTAAAAGTGGTATCTAATCACAATGTTCTTCCCTCACATGGGACGCAGTGAGACAAGCTTCTCCCCATTCTTGACTACAAACATTTTTTAACAAACAAGCATCATTTCAAAACAAAGAGGGGAAGTTAACAGGAAATTTGCACAATTGCATGTATTTTCCTTGCTGCAGATTCATAGCACATGTCCTAGAAATGAACGAATCCTCCACTGCATAAACACTTAAGAAAAAGACAATTGTTCTATTCATCCTATCTGCTGTCAATGAGAAAGAAAAACCTCCAGAACTAAAGAAGAGATTTTCTCCAAGCTTTCCCAAAATAGTGCCAGAGTTTTCTCTATCAGTCAAACGCTGCACCAGCTTGGTCTGCGTTTGTATTCCAGAGACAGGGCATGACCGAAAAAAATAGATCTGATGATGAAAAGAATTCTTCTTTTCCTTGCAGACAAGGGATGTGTGTTGACAGAGAAAAGACAAGGTTCTTGCTTAGGTTTGGAGGAAAGAAGGCCAGAATAAAGTCCTAACATATTCTTCTTACCACAAGTGAAGCTTTTGATCTTACAAGGACCTTGCTGGGAAGGGAAAGTGTCCCACACAGTCATCATGAGGTTGAACTTGCAGAGGAGAGGGTGGCGGGGTGGGGTGTGATCTAGCTTCTCACGTCCCCTCAACATCACCCCACCTCTGTCCTGGAGTGCACACAGCCTCCTCAAAGCTGATCCCACTGGCCGCAGTCAGAGTGAAGGGACTTGCTCAGGGTCACTCTGACTCAGAGACTCTGGTCTGGTTCCTCTGGGTTTGCATCTTAGATGGTTATTCCAGGAAAGAACATTTGGGGACCTATCATTAATACAGTTCTGAAGACCGCAGAATACAGAGTTGTCCCTATGTCTCAGAAGCATTTCTAGTGGCCGTGCAAGGCCCTGGTAGGCCAGTGTGGGCGGCTGTGTGTGACCAGTGACTTGGAAGAAGGCCAGCAGGATCTGAGCATCAGCCCGGAGATGCTGCTGTCAAGTCAGAGGGCCAGCAATGTGGCTGCTATGGAAACACTGATTCCAGAAGCTCTTATCACCCCCAACAAATCTGATAAGATGAAATTTAATAGGGGCAAATGTGAGGTTCTGTGTGTGAGCTCAATGCAATTTTCTGGGAAAGAAAATTTAAAAATTAACTTTTCTTCCACACTGTGATTAGAGTCTTGGTGGATTTATGCAGAATATTGGAGCTGAGAGGAACATAAGAAATCTTCTAGCCCAACCAGACACAGTACAGATAAGGACCCGGAAAGACTGTGACCTAAAGAAGACTTGCATTTCAGTGGCGTCCTCAAGTCTGATGGAAGTGGTACCATTGTGTGTGTGTGCTTGGTGCCACGCCAGGAGTCAGTGTAGAGCAGTGGTCAAGAGTACCAGCTTGGGCTCCAGTTCCAACACACACATGCTGTGAAAGATTGCACAAGCTTTTTAACCTCTGTTTCCTCCTCTGAAAATGGGATAAGAAGTCAGTGATGACTCATAGCAAATTTTCAATGTTAAATATTAAATTTAATATTAAAAATTAAATGTTAAACATTAAACTTACATTATTATAAACTTATAAACTTATAAATTTAGATTTAATATTAAAATAAATATTAAATTTTAAATATTAAATATTCAATGTTATTTTAATGCTGTGTTTAGTACTTTCTGGAACTCTTCATGTAAATGAATATAATGGATATACACATACATTTAGAAATATATATGTTTAAACCTCTCTATTCTCTCATCTGAAAATGCAGGAAAAACTCAGTGTATATGTGCACATATGTATGTACATGCGTGTGCATGTGTGTGTACAACTGTAGCTTAAAAAAGGACCAAGCACCTGACTCTGAAAAAAGTCCGTCTGAAAAATTTAACAGGTTTCAAATAAAAGCAAATTCAACAAGAACAAAGGATGTGACTAGGCTGCTAAACAAGCTAATGGCACTCAAGGCTCCATGAGAATTACCAAGGAAACAGCCTTAATCATGGGTTAATCAGACCATTTTTAAGCCAGTGGTCTCAGCTGGAAATCACAGTGGCTGTCAACCAACTGACATCCTGGATGGTGGAGAATCTAGAAACCTTGTCCTACAAGGGAAAATGGAGACCATTGGGAGTAGTTAGCCAAGAGGACACTTGGTACCAGGGGTGGGAGTACTTAGCCAAGAGGACACTTGGTGCCAGGGGTGGGAGTACTTAGCCAATGGCACACTTGGTGCCAGGGGTGGGATGCGCTTTAGTATCTAAAGTCTATCATGAAGATGACAATGATTCAAATAATAAAACCAGGACAATATTTCATCTAGACATAAGGATGGAATTTTTAGCAAGCAGAGGCATTCACAAATTCATGGTTTTTCATGCTGCAGAGAGTGTGCCTCAGCACCGTGCATTTGAGCAGTAAGTAGCTGTTGTAAGTGGCTCCTGCATTTAGTCCTTGGAAATGGTAACAGCTATCATTATTATCTCTCATTCTTACAATTCTATAAGGTAAAGAATATTGCCTCCATTTTACAGTTGAGAAAACTGAGGCTCAAAGAGATTGTTGAACAGGTCCAAAGTCATACATCTAGTAAGAATAAATCAAGATGACCAAGATGAACCAAGATTCAGATTCAGATCTGATTCTGAATAGCACATTCATTCCATTATGCCGCAACACTGAACTTTCAGTTCAATTTTTCCCGTTTCCACCTGTCCACTCTATTTCTAACTGGTCAGAGTTACATGCAGAGTAACAAATTCCCTCCTGGCTTTATCTACTTGATCAAAGTGGCTTACAATTTTTTGAAAGAACTCCTAGGATCCTTAGAAAGGAAAATGCAAATAAGGGAATAATGGTAAGAGTCAAATTTCTTGAATGTAACCACAAAGACAATGCCTTAATTCGAAGACAAAATATATCCCTTAAAAATGGAAATGAACATATTATAGGTCCAGATTGGTAATGACCTCTACCAAGTGAAATGAACATACTGTCTTGTCTTTTCTCTTTGCACAGTACAGATGTTTGCTGCTGGCTGCATAGGGCTCTAACTTCTGACTGGGAGGAGAAGTCAGGACTTGTGCCCATGTCACAGAGTTGATTAGGAACAGCACATCAAGGGAAACTTGCAGGTCTTCATGGGATATGAGAACAGAAGCTTCTAAATGACCAATAAGAAAGTTGCTTCCAGACAGCAAAACAGACACAGATGTATAGAACAGCCTTTTGGATTCTGTGGGAGAAGGCGAGAGTGGGATGATTTGGGAGAATGGCATTGAAACATGTATAATACCATATGTGAAATGAATCACCAGTCCAGGTTCAATGCATGATACAGGATGCTTGGGGCTGGTGCACTGGGATGACCCAGAGGGATGGTATGGGGAGGGAGGTGGGAGGGCAGTTCAGGCTGGGGAACATGTGTATACCCATGGTGGATTCATGTTGATGTATGGCAAAACCAATACAATATTGTAAAGTAATTAGCCTCCAATTAAAATAAATAGATTTATATTAAAAATTTAAAAAAAAAAAGAAAGTCACTTCCACTGAGTTCATTATGGAAGGTCTCTTTCCTTCTCCTTTTACAAATGAAAAAATTAGGTCCAGAGGGGTAGAGTGGTTCTCCCAGGGCCCAGAGTAAACTGGTATCAGAATTTGGGAGTTGAACCATGGCCTTGAATTTCCCTGGTGGTCCAGTGGTTGAGAATTCCATCTTCCAATGCAGGAGACATTGGTTTAGTCCCTGGTCCAGGGAGATTTCACATGCCACAGGGTAATTAAGCCTGCATGCCACAACCACTGAGCCTGCATGCTGCAGCTACTGAGGTCCACACATCCTAGGTCCACACACAGAGAAGCCACCACAAGGAGAAGCCCAAGTACTGCAGCCAGAGAGCAGCTCCTGCTCACCACAGCTAGAGAAAGCCCACTGGCCAAAACAAAGACCCAGCGCAGCCCCCAGAATTAATTATTAAAAAAAAAAAGAAGAAGAAGAAGAACCATGGCCTTTGAACTCTATCAGTGGGAATGATATTAAAGCTGCTGAGGTCAGGTCCCACTTCAGCATTAGTGGACGTATATGGACATATTAAATGCTCTACCGAATAATTTACTGTGCATGCATGATTAAACATTTGCAAAACAACTGCTTTTTTATCCATACTTTTGTCAATATTGCTTTATAGTTCTCTTTTAGGATTTTCTTTTATAAGAGATTTGTTAAACTACAAATCACATACCATATAATTCTGTCATTTAAAGCATATATTTCAATGGTTTTTAGTATAATTCAGAGATGTGCAAACCATGACCACATTAAATCTTGAATATTTCCATTGTCCATATTCTGTACTTCCCTTCGACCTCTCTAGTTCTAGGCAACTACTAATCTGCTTTTTCTGTCTTTACAGACTTTCCTGCTCTAGATATTTCATATAAATGGAATCATACAGCACATGGTCTCCTACACACTGGCCTCTTTCACTTAGAATAATGTTTCCAAGTTTCATCTGTATTGTAGCATGGATCAGTATTCCATTCTTCTTTGTTGCCAAATGATATTGGATTATATGGATACACTACCTCCTACTTATCTTTCATTAGCTAATGGACATTTGGGTTGTTTCCACTTCTTGGCTATTATGAAAATGCTACTATGAATGTTCACGCACAAATTTTTGTGTAGACATATGTTTTCATTTCTCTTGGATATATGCCCAGGAGCAAAAGTGCTAAGTCATATGGTAACCCTATATTTAACTTTTTGAGTAACTGCCAGACTGTTCTTCAAAGCAGCTGTACCATTTTACATTCCCACCAAGGAACGTAAAAGGGTTCCAACTTCTCTACATTCTCACCAACACTTGTAATTGTCTTTTTGATTATAGCTATCCTATTATGTATGAAATGGTATTTGGTTATGGTTTTGATTTGCATTTTCCAAATCTATTAGGTTTTTATTTTTATATTTTTAAAACTGTATCTTTAGCCATATGATTATTGAATTTTTTTATTGAAATGTAACATATCAATATGAAAAAACTTTATCCTAGACAATGCTTCTTGCCTTATATTCTGTTTTGTCTGATGTGACTACTGCTAAGTATAAATTTTTGTTAACATTTTCTTGGCATGTATTTTTCTATGTCATTTTGTTTTAAAGAGCCTCATATACAGCACAAGCTGATTTATTTATTTGTTGAAACCACTCCGAACTTTAATAGAAGGTAGTCCATTCATACTTATTATGATCACTTAAAAGTTCTGCTTTATTCTTTCATATTTACTATCATTTTTTAACATTTTAAAAAGTGTATTTATTTGGCTGCACCGGGTCTTTGCTGTTGTGTGGGGGTTTTCTCCAGCTGCAGTGAGCAGGACTACTCTTGGTTGCTGCGCATGGGGTTCTCCTTGCAGCGGCTTCTCTTGCGGAGCACAGGTCTAGGCACACAGACTTCAGCAGCTGTGGCTCATGGGCTTCAGAGTTTAGGCTCAGTAGTTGTGACACACTCACTGAGTTGCTCCATGGCATGTGGAATCTTCCCAGACCAAGGATTGAACCCACGGCCCCTGCATTGGCAGGCGGCTTCTTATCCTCCATACCACCAGGGCAGCCCCAATTTTTTGTATGCTTTCCTTTCCTGCCTTTTATAAGATTCATTGAATTTTCCTATTCCATTTTGTTCTTTTAGCAGTTTTCCTTTAAAATTTAAAGCACGTATTTATACATATATTTCTGTTCGTTAGTATCTTTAACTTATCCCCTGAAAGGGAGAAGAAATTTAATGAGTTTCTGTTTTCCTCTTATTCATCCCTGCTGCCACTCATGTTCCAATTATCTGGAATTGTCGGTTTTGTTAATATGAATACTGTTGGTGGTAGTGGTTTAGTCACTAAGTCGTGTCTGACTCTTGCGATTCCGTGGACTGTAGCCTGCCACGGTCTCTCTGTCCATGGGATTCTCCAGGTGAGAACACTGGAGTGGGTAGCCTTTCCCTTCACCAGAGGATCTTCCCAACCCAGGAATCGAACCTGGGTCTTCTGTATTTCAGGCAGATTCTTTACAAACTGAGCTGTGAGGGAAGCCCATGAATACTGTTAGTAATAACAAATGAAAGTAATATTTATGAAATAACTTATTCTATTCCACAACGTATAAGCATAAATTCTTCCAATCTTACCAACATGTTTATGAGATATACACAAGGTTATGTTACTTTCTAAAGGTAATACAAATAATAGTAGAGGTTATATTATATTAATGTTATTCCTAAACACTTATTTAAATTTAACAAGTCTCATTGGTTGTTAAAATGGCCATACTACCCAAAGCAATCTACAGGTTTAATGCAATCCCTATCAAATTACGCATGACATTTATCACAGAATATTTCACAAATCATCCTAAAATTTATGTGGAACCATAAAAGACCCAGAATTGCCAAAGAAATACCAAGGTAAAAGAACAAAGCAGGAAGCATAACCCTCCCAGACTTCAGACAATACTACATGATAGCTACAGTAATCAAAATAGCATGGTATGGCACAAAAACAGACTCTGGATCAAAGGAACATAATAGACTAGAAATAAAACACACTATGGACAATTAATCTTCAACAAAGGAAACAAAAATGTAAAATGGGGGAAGGCAGTCTCTTTAGCAAGTGGTGTTGAAAAGCTGGACAACCACTGTAAATCAATGAAGTTAAAATATACCTCCAAACAATACACAAAAATAAACTCAAATGGCTTCAGTTCAGTTGCTCAGTTGTGTCTCTTTGCGACCCCATGAATCTCAGTACGCCAGGCCTCCCTGTCCATCACGAACTCCTAGAGTTCACTCAAACTCACGTCCATCGAGTCTGTGATGCCATCCAGCCATCTCATCCTCTGTCATCCTCTTCTCCTGCCCCCAATCCCTCCCAACATCAGGATCTTTTCCAATGAGTCAACTCTTCGCATGAGGTGGCCAAAGTACTGAAGCTTCAGCCTCAGCATCAGTCCTTCCAAAGAACACCCAGGACTGATCTCCTTTAGGATGGACTGGTTGGATCTCCTTGCAGTCCAAAGGACTCTCAAGAGTCTTTTCCAACACCACAGTTCAAAAGCATCAATTCTTTGGCGCTCAGCTTCAACAGTTCAACTCTCACATCCATACATGACCACAGGAAAAACCATAGCCTTGACTAGAGGGACCTTTGTTGGCAAAGTAATATCTCTGCTTTTTAATATGCTATCTAGGTTGGTCATAACTTTCCTTCCAAGGAGTAAGTGTCTTTTAATTTCATGGCTGCAGTCACCATCTGCAGTGATTTTGAAGCCCAGAAAAATAAAGTCAGCCACTGTTTCCACTGTTTCCCCATCTATTTCCCATGAAGTGATGGAACCAGATGCCATGATCTTAGTTTTCTGAATGGCTTAAAGACTTACAAATAAGACATGCCACATAGAACTCCTAGAAGAGAACATAGGCAAAACATTCTCTGACATAAATCATACCAATGTTTACTTAGGTCAGTCCTCCAAGGCAATAGGAATAAAAGTAAAAACAAACAAATGGGACCTAATCAAACTTACAAGCCTCTGTACAACAAAAGAAACCATAACAGAATGAAAAGACAAACTATGGACTAGGAGAAAATATCTGCAGATGATACAACCAACAAGAGCTTAATTTCCAAAATATACAAACAGACCATATAATTCCAATAAAAAAAAGCAAACAACACAATCAAAACCTGGGCAGAAGATCTAGATAGACATTTCTTCAAAGAAGACATACAGATGACCAATAGGCACCTGAGAAAATGCTTATCGTCACTAATTATTAGAGAACTGCAAATCAAAACTATGATGAAGTACCACCTCAGAGCAGTAAGAATGACCATCATTAAAAAAACTACATATGAAAACATGACAACTCAAAATCCATGGGATGCAGCAAAAGCAGTTCTAAGAGGGAAGGTTACAGCAGTAAAATCCTACCTCAAGAAACAAGAAAAACATCAAATAGACAACCTAACTTTACACCTAAAACAACTGGAAAAAGAAGAACTAAAAAAAAAATCCCAAAATTAGTAGAAGGAAAAAAATCATAAAGATCAGAGTAGAAATAAATGAAAAAGAAATGAAAGAAACAATAGTTGAGATAAAACTAAAAGCTGGTTCTTTGAGAGGATAAACAAAACTAACAAACCTTTAGCCAGACTCATCAAGAAACAAAGAGAGAGAAGAATCAAATCAGCAAAATTAGAAATGAAAAAGGAGAGGTTACAACAGACAGTGCAGACATACAAAGGAATCTAAGAGAGTGTTATGAACAATTATATGGCAATAAAATGGATAACCTGGAAGAAATGGACAGATTCTTAGAAAAGTTCAATCTTCCAATCTTCCTAGACTGAACCAGGAAGAAACAAAAATTATGAACAACCCAATTATAAGCACTGAAATTGAAGCTGTGATCAAAAATCTCCCAGAAAACAAAAGCCCAGGGTCAGATGGCTTCCCAGGAGAATTCTATCAAACATTTAGAGAATAGCTAATGCCTATCCTTCTAAAATGCTCTCAAAAAAACTACAGAGGAAGGAACACTTCCAAACTCATTCTATAAGGCCACCATCACCCTGATACCAAAACCAGACAAAGATAACACAGAAAAGAAAACTACAGGCCAATATCACTGATGAACATAGATGCAAAAATCCTCAACAAAATCTTAGCAAACAGAATTCGCAACACATCAAAAAGCTCAGACACCATGATCAAGTTGGGTTTATTCCAGGGATGCAAGGATTCTTCAATATGTGGAAGTCAATCAATGTGATACACCATATTAACACATTGAAAGAATAAAACCATATGATAATCTCAATAGATGCAGAAAAAGCCTTTGAAAAAATTCAGCACCCATTTATGATTAAAACTGTTCAAAAAATGGGCATAGAAGAAACCTACCTCAACATAGTAAAGGCCATATATGATAAACCTACAGCAAACACTATTTTCAATGATGAAAAACTGAAAGCAGTTCCCCTAAGATCAGGAACAAGACAAGGGTGTCTACTTTCACCACTATTTTTCAACATAGTTCTGGAAGTCCTAGCTACAGCAATCAGAGAAGAAAAAGAAACAAAAGGAATCCAGATCAGAAAAGAAGAATAAAGCTCTCACTGTTTGCAGATGACATGATACTGTACATAGAAAACCCTAAAGATAATATCAGAAAATTACTAGAGGTAGTCAGTGAATTTAGCAAAGTTGCAGGATACAAAATCAATATATAGAAATCACTTGTACTTCTATATACTAACAATGAAAAATCAGAAATACAAATTAAGGGATCAATCCCATTCACCATTGCAACAAAAAGAATTAAATATACAGGAATAAACTTACCCAAGGAGAAAAAAGAACTGTACACAGAAAATTATAAGACACTAATGAAAGAAATAAAAGATGACATAAACAGATGGGGAGATATTCCATGTCCCTAGATAGGAAGAATCAATATTGTAAAAACGACTATACTACCAAACACAATCTACAGATTCAATGCAATCCCTATCAAATTACCAATGGTATTTTTTACAGAACTAGAACAAAAAATTTCACGATCCATATGGAAACAGAAAAGACCCCAAATAGCCAGAGCAGTCTTGAGAAAGAAGAATGGAGCTGGAGGAATCAACCTTCTTGACTTCACGTTATACTACAAAGCTACAGTCATCAAGACAGTATGGTCCTGGCACAAAAAAGAAATATGGACAAATGGAACAAGATAGAAAGCCAGAAATAAACCCACACACCTATGGGTACCTTATTTTTGACAAAGGAGACAAAAATACACAATGGGGCAAAGGCAACCTTTTCAAAATGGTGCTGGGAAAACTGGAAAGCCCCATGTAAAAGAATGAAATTAGAACACTTCCTAACACCATACACAAAGATAAACTCAAAATGGATTAAATACCTCAGTGTAAGACCAGAAACTATAAAACTCTTAGAGGAAAACATAGGCAGAACACTTGATGACATAAATCAAAGCAAGATCCTCTATGACCCACCTCCTAGAGTAACAGAAATAAAAACAAAAGTAAACAAGTGGGAGCTGATTAAACTTAAAAGCTTTTGCACAGCAAATGAAACTATAAGGTGAAAACCCTCAGAATGGGAGAAAATAATAGCAAATGAAACAACTGTCAAAGGATTAATTTCCAAAATATATAAGCACCTCATATTACTCAATACCAGAAAAACAAACCACCCAATCAAAAAGTGGGAAAAAGACTTAACAGAGATTTCTCTAAAGAAGACATACAGATGCTAACAAACACATGAAAAGATGCTCAACATCACTCATTATTAGAGAAATGTAAATCAAAACCACAATGAGATATCACGTCACACCAGTCAGAATGGCCACCATCAAAATGCCTATAAACAATAAATACTGGAGAGGGTGTGAAGAAAAGCAAATACTCTTGCACTGTTGGTAAGAATGTGAATTGATACAGCCAGAGTAGAAAATGGTATGGAGATTCCTTAAAAATCTAGGAATGAAACCACCATATGACCCAGCAATCTCAATCCTAGGCATATACCCTGAGGAAACCAAAATTGAAAAAGACACATGTATCACATTGTTTGTTGCAGCACTATTTACAACAGCTTGAACATGGAAGCAACTTAGATGTCCACTGACAGATGAATGGATAAAGAAGCTGTGATATATATACACAATGGAATATTACTCAGCCATAAAAAGGAATGCATTTGGTCAGTTCTAATGAGGTGGATGAACCTAGTGCCTATTATACAGAGTGAAGTAAGTCAGAAATAGAAAGATAAATATTGTATTCTAATGCATATATATGGAATCTAGAAAAATGGTACTGAAGAATTTATTTACAGGGCAGCAATGGAGAAACAAACATAGAGAATAGATTTATGGACATGGTGAGAGGGGAGGAGAGGGTGAGATGTATGGAAAGAGTAACATGGAAACTTACATTACCATATATAAAATAGATACCCAATGGGAATTTGCTGCATGGCTAAGGAAACTCAAACAGGGACTCTGTATCAACCTAAAGGGGTGGGATGGGGAGGGAGGTGGGAAGGAGGTTCAAAAGGGAGGGGATATATGTATACCTATGGCTGATATACCTTGGGCTTCCCTGGTGGCTCAGAGGTTAAAGCATCTGCCTGGAATCCAGGAGATCCCTGGGTTGGGAAGATCCCCTGGAGAAGGAAATGGCAACCCACTCCAGTAATCTTGCCTGGAGAATCCAGTGGAGGGAGGAGCCTGGTAGGCTATAGTCCACGGGGTCGCAAAGAGTCGGACACCACTGAGCGACTTCACTTTCACGGCTGATTCATGTTGAGGTTTGACAGAAAACAACAAAATTCTGTAAAGCAATTATTCTTCAATTAAAAAATAATTTTAAAAACCTCTATAGAAACCAAAAAAAAAAAAACCTACACAAAATGGCGTAAAAAAAAGTTCTAAAAAAACCTCTTTCCTAATTCTAATGAAGTATAAGTGATCTCAAAAAAAAAAAAAAAACTACAAATAACAAATGCTGGAGAGGGTGTGGAAGAAAGGGAACCCTCCCACACTGTGAGTTCCAATGTAAATTGATGCAATCACTGTGGAAAACAGTATGGAAGTTCTTCAAAAACTAAAAATAGAGTTGCCATATGATCCAGCAATCCCACTCTTGGGCATATACTTAGACAAAACTATAATTTAAAAAGATACATGCATCCCCCTATTTTCACAGCAGCACTATTTATGAAGCCAAGTATGGAAGCAACCTAAATGTCTATCAGCAGTTAAACGGACAAATAAGATGTAGTGTCCGTGTGTGTATATATATACATACACACAATGCAATATTAGTCATAAAAAAGAATGAAATAATGCTATCTGCAACATCAGTTCAGTTCAGTTCAGTTGCTCAGTCTTGTCCGACTCTTTGCGACCCCATGAATTGCAGCACGCCAGGCCTCCCTGTCCAGCACCAACTCCCGGAGATCACTCAAACTCATGTCCACTGAGTCAGTGATGCCATTCAGCCATCTCATCCTCGGTTGTCCCCTTCTCCTCCTGCCTCCAATCTCTCCCAGCATCAGGGTCTTTTCCAATGAGTCAACTCTTCTCAAGGGGTGGCCAAAGTATTGGAATTTCAGCTTTAGCATCCTTTAGCATCCAGTCCTTCCAAAGAACACCTTGATGTAACTAAACTAGAGATTATCATACTAAAGTGAAGTTAGAAAGAGAAAGAAAAAATAACGTATGATATCACTTACATGTAGAATCTAAAATAAAACACAAATATCTGCAAAACAGAAACAGATTCACAGACATACAGAACAAACTTGTTGCCAAGAGGGAGAAGAGTAGGAGAGGGAAGGATGGAGAGTCTGAAATTAGCAGATGCAAACTAGTATATATAGGATAAATAAACAGGAAGGTCCTACTGTATAGGACATTCAATCTCCTGTGATAAACCAGAATAGAAAAGAATGTGTGTGTGTGTGTGTGTGTATAATTGAATCACTTTGTTGTATAATAATGGCAACCCATTCCAGTACTCTTGCCTGGAAAATCCCATGGATGGAGGAGCCCGGTAGGCTGCAGTCCATGGGGTCGCTAAGAGTCAGACACGACTGAGTGACTTCACTTTCACTCTTCCCTTTCATACATTGCAGAAGGAAATGGCAACCCACTCCAATGTTCTTGCCTGGAGAATCCTGGGGACAGGGGAGCCTGGTGGGCTGAAGTCTATGGAGTCTCACAGGGTCGGACACGACTGAATGACTTACCACCAGCAACAGCAGCTGTATAGTAAAAATTAACACAACATTGCAGATCAACTATGTATCAATAACATTTTTTAAAAATAAAAAAAAAATGTTTCATTGGCTCCTTTGCTTCTATTTCCTGGCTCTTTCAGATTTTTTTTAACGTATTTATTTTGCTGAAAAAATAACTTGAATACTTCTTTCTGAGATAGTTTTAGGGTGTTTCTTTTCAAATTTTATTTACTTATGGCTGTTCTAGGTCTTGGTTACTGTGTGTGGGCTTTCTCTAGTGGCGGAGAGTGGGGGCTACTCTACGTTACGGTGCTTGGGCTTCTCACTGTGGGAGCTTCTCCACCACATGGTGCATGGACTCAGTAGCTGTGGCGCATGGGCTAGGCGCTCCACGGCACGTGGACTCTTCCCAGACCAGGGATCAAATGCGTGTCCCCTGCGTCGGCAAGCAGACTCTCATCTACCGTACCACCAGGGAAGTGCCTAAGGGTATTTCTTACGTGTTAAACTACCGTCTCTATTTTTGTTCTCAAAACTTAAAATATTAGCTTGGCTACATATAAAATTAGATCTAGGATTATTTTCTTCCAGAATTCGGTTTTACTGAGTTAAGCATCCAAGTTGTCTTTGGAAATCCTGAGGCAATTCAGACTCTCATTTCTTTGAAGATATTCTGTTTCTCTCTGTCTTTCTCTCAGCTGTACTTTATTCCATTGTGTGGATGTCCTATATTTATTCAACCAATCTTCTCTACATGGATATCCGAGTTATTGCCAACATTTATAATCACAAACAATGCTACAATATATAGTATTTTACATACACATTTTCAAATTATTGAATGTGTACAATTAGGGTAAATTTACAGAGTGAGACTGCTGGATACAAAGCACTCATGTGTAGTTTTGTGAGATATGCAAAATCCCCCTTCATAAAGGTGCATGCTTTTGCACTCACACTAGTAATGTATACGAGTTCGTTTGTCTACATCATTACAAGCAGTATGTTTTTATATTTTTTTAATTTTGCCAATCTCATAGTATTTGCCAATTAAATAGTGACTCATAGTAGTTTTGCATTCCTCTAGCTGAGTGATTTTGAATATTTTTTTTGTGTGTGTGAATTGTCTGTTTATACTTTTAGTCTATTTTTCTATTGACTTCTTTGACTAATAACTCTTTATCTGTAATAAATGTTGCAAATATTTTCTCCCACTTTGTAACTCATTGTTTACTTATAGGTTTTTTGTGTTTATATCATGCAAAGTTTGTTTTTTCTTTTTAAATGTAGTTAAATGAATCAATCATTTCTTTTATTATACTATATTTTAAGTGATGGTTAGAAAGTCTTTCCCTATATCCAGGTTATAAATACCCATACTTTCTTCTAATAAGTGCATGGTTTTGTTTTCATCTGTATATACTTGATCACTTTATGTGCTCCATCGCTCAGTTGTGTCCGACTCTTTGTAACCCCATGGACTGTAGTCTGCCAAACTTCTCCATCCATGGGATTTTCCAGGCAAGAATACTGGAGTGAGTTGCCACTGATCCCTTTATAGCTCATTCTTATTCAGCAAGGGTTCGTTGAACATAGAATTCTCTGAGTTCTTGAATGTTTTAAACTCTTCTTCTATAACCTTGATACCTGAAAGAAAGCTTGGCAAGATATAAAATTTTCGGTTAATATTTTTCTTGAATTTCTTATAAGTGCCTTCCTTTTTTTGCTTTGCTTTGTATGTTTCTCTTGAGAAGTCTGATGCTAGTTTAATTCTCTTGCCCTTGAAAGTCTTTTTGCTTCGAGACACTGAGGATTTTTTTTTTTTTAAACCTTTGAAGTCTGATAGTTCACTGTTATTTCTTGGAATCTACCATTCTGGGTGAATTTTCCAAGGTCCCCAGTAGGGTTTATCAACATGTAGGTTCAGGCCTTTTTTTCCCTAAAATATTATCTTGGATTATGGTTTAAACATTAGATTTGCTTTGCCTGTCTTCTATTTCAACCACTTTCTCCATGACCCCCTTTACATCTTTGCTATCTTATTCCATTTTCTTGATCATTTTTCTGCCTGTCCTCAATGACCCATTATTAAATGCTCTCCCAAACCACTTCCCACAGAGGATTGTGGTGCAACCTAGGGAGATGGCTCTGGCACAATTTAGGGTTGATTTTTATACTGACAGATTATTTGAAGTTTGTTGTTTTCTGTCTACTGCTTACTTCCTAAAGGTATCTGTTACATGCGGTTTTACTTGTTCTTATTGATTTGCATACTTTTTTGGAGGATTTATGCAGTTATTTGGATTTATGCATCTGCCATTTTTCTTGGGTTACCTAGAATTCTCAGTATCATCTTTTAACTCCTTGAAGAGTTATTTTAAATCCCAGATCTGATATATTAACTATCTGAATCTCCTGTGGGCCTGTTTCTACTGTCCATTGCTTCTTTTATTTTTGGTCATATAGTCTTATTTCTTGTATCTTAGTAATTATTTTTAAGCACTAGACATGTTATATATTTTAAAAAATCAGGTATTACTTGAGGCCTGGATGTTTTTATCTTCCTGCAAAGAGGATTTACTTTTGCTCCTGGTAGGGAGTTAAGAGGCACTCTCAATTCCAGATCATCTTAATCCAAAAGGAGATTAAGAGAATTTGACATGGTTTCAGCTGATACGCTGACTGATCTATTTCTTGTTTATTCTTACTCCCAGGATGCAGTTCATGCCAAAGTCTTGGAGTTTAGCAGAGCCTTTTTCTGACAGAATCTGAATTCCCATTTTACTCCTTCTAGTTAGTGAGTCTACTGAGCTCCTGGTTCTACCTTCAAATAAATGTCTCCGCTATTCCGTCCAGTCTTCTAGTTTGGCCTCAGAGGAAGTGCTGGGTGAATCGACCTACTCTGTGCACGCATGCTCAGTCGCTTCAGCCGTGCCTGACTCTTTGCGACCCCATGGACTGTAGCTCGCCAGGCTCCTCTGTCCATGGGATTCTCTAGGCAAGAATACTGGAGCAGGTTGCCATGTCCTCCTCCACAACCTACTCCATCATTGTCAAAATACTTTCTTGGCATCTTCCTTGTTTCTTCAAGAAATCAAATTAAGACAAGAATCAAACCTCCAATTCCTAGATAAATAAGTACAGACAAATAATGTATAGCATGATGACACAGTTAACACTGCTGTGATATATACAAAAGTTGTTAAGAAAGTAAATCCCTGGAGATCTCAACACAAGGAAAATAAATTTATGTGCTTTCTCTTTTTATTGTATCTTTATGAGATGATGGATGCTAACTAAATTTATTCAGGTAATCATTTCACAATACATGTAAGTCAAACCATTATTCTGTATACCTTATACTTTTGCAAGTGATGTATGTCAATTATATCTCAATAAAACTAGAAAAAAAATATGTAAACAATAAAAAAGAAGTAAGACCAATTCTGTGAATTTGTCTATCCTGTCATCCTTCTCTTGTAAATGAACACAGGACATCAGGAAATCAAGACACAGCTACCAACTGCAACTGAACATCATTATCCTTCCTCCATTGTGTGGACAGCTGCCCTTTAAAACAGCAAAAGAAAACACACTGATTGCATTAGTTTCCTAGGGTTGCTGTAACAAATTACCACAAACCAGGTAGCTCAAAACAACAGAAATTCATTCCCTCTTAGTTATGGAGGTAAGAAGTCCAAAATCAAGGTAAATAATGGCAGGGTCACGGTGTCACAAAGGCTCTCGAGGAGAATCTGTCCTTGTCTCTTTCCAGCTTCTGACAGCCTCTGGCAGACCCCAGCTGGGGCCACATCAATTCAGTCTCTGCCTTTTTCACATGACCTTCTTCCCCGTATCTCTAAAGTCTTATGTTTTTGTCCCTCATCTCCCTTTCCTTTCTCTTCTGAGGACACTGGTCATTGGACATCGAGTCCGCTGTAAATTTAGGATGGTTTTCCCTTAAGATTCTGAACATTTACAAAGACCCTATTTCCCCATAAGGTCACCCTCACAGGTACCAGGGGTTAGGACTTACATATATCTTTGGGGGATACAATTTAACCTACAACACTGATCACATCCTCTATGCAACTGCTGTGATGAACCATTTATATGGATTAATCCCTTTTTCATTCACAGCAACACTATGAATAGATGCTATTCTTTTGCCCATTTACAAATGAAGAAATTAAAATTATGCTAGAAGCTAAGTAGCTTGGCTCAAGATTCCACATCTCATGGTTTAAAGATTTGGAATTCAGGCTCAGGCAGGCATAACCCCAGATCATGATATTATACCATGTCCTTTAGGCATCAGACTTTGTGGAACTACTAAATCCAAGGGGAAAGGACAGCGGACACCCAGTTCTCATTCTGGAAACTGTGGACAAAAGGTTGTAAAAGGGGTCAGAGTAAGGGAACTTCTTCCCCATTCCTCCTCCCTTCCTCTATTTTGTCTCCAAACATGTTATGGCTGCTATTGGTCTCTAGGTCCCAAATACGGTGGCTGTCAACTTTAGGGGCCCACACACACTTTAGCGGTTGTTGCTTAGTGCTCAGTCATGTTGACTCTTTGTGACCCCATGGACGGCAGCATGCCAGGCTCCTCTGTCCTTCACCGTCTCCGAGAGTTTGCTCAAATTCATGTTCATTGAATTGGTGATGCCATCCAACCATCTCAGACTTGCTTTTACTGTAAAGCTTCAACAGCTACACAATACTTGTCTGTTAAAGCACAGGCTATTTAGAGTCTAGCTGGCACATAAGATAGTGATCCTACAGGAACTTTAGAGCAAACACTGAGGCACATCTGGGCATCATGGGCAGTAGAGGTGGGGGCTGATGGGTCCTGAGGGAGCAGAGGAGCTGCTGTTCTCTGCTACTCCCCTGTGGACCTCAGTCTCTCCTCTTCCCACCATCCATCACCTCCCTCCTGATGCTAGCTCCCTCTTTGGCTTATACGGTGAAGCCTGCCATGGCCTTGTCTCCTCCATGGCCTCCTACCCAAACCGTGGTGTTTTTTTTTTAGCTCAGGTTATTGGGAAAGAGTCTGTGGCCCAGTTCCTCTCCCTATATCATAATGAGAGGGTAACAGGCAGGAAGGCCAGGGGCCCCAAACAGAGGAAATAGGCTGCAAGTGTCAGACATTTTTTTATCTCTCCCTTAAACAGGCAGGAGGGAACAAACTCTCTATTGAAATATTTTTTTCTTAAGCTATGTTAATAAAATTATTTGGAATTTGCCTTTCTTCAAAATGGTTCCATCTAAGACTAACTTTTTTTCTTTTCAAAAACCTTGGGCTGATAATAGCTCAACAAACCAGTATTCATATCAATTATTTTATGATTTTTATGACACACCTCATGCCATCCTATCTCAAAAATGCATATTGTGGGAGAGGGGCCTGGTGAAACTTCTCAGCCTTGAGGTGTCTCTTATCTGATTAATAGCTTTCTAACAGACATAAAACAGCTTGCTAAAACTAGCAATGGAGGCACTCTCCATCCCCCTTCTGATGTCTGTGTCATAAGCTTTCTCTGTCTCTTTTCACACTTTAATAAAACTCTGCTACACAAAAGCTCTTCAGTAGTGATCAAGCCTGGTCCCTGGTCCTGAAGCTAAATCTTCTTCTTCGGAGATCACGAATCCAACATCATTCACCGTAAGCTATCAATATCACACAAGAATCACGGAGAGTATGTAAACTGGTGGCCTTAAGCTATGCACCCATTCCGTCTTAGCAGAGGAGGGGCCCACCCTGATTCAAGCCCATGATTGATTCATTCTGGTTCTTGTTGCCAGTTCCTCTCCTGTGCATATTCTGCATGGAGCTTGTATTATTTTCTATTTTTGTTGTAATAAATTATCATAGCCTTAGTGGCTTGAAACAATACAAAATGTATTATCTTCTTTTTAAAAACAAATTTTATTTATTTATTTAGCTGCTCCAGGTTTTAGTTGAGGCATGCAGGGTCTTTAGTTGTGGCCTGTGGGATTTAGATCTCTGACCAGGGATTGGATTCAGGCTCCCTGTATTGGGAGCTCAGACTTTTAGCCACTGGACCGCCAGAGAGGTTCCCAAATGTATTATTTTACAATTCTGAGAATTTGAAGTCTAACGCAGCTCTCAGTGGTCAAAATCAAGGTGTCAGCAGGACTACATTCCTTTCTGAAGACTCTAGAGGGAAATCAATTTCCTTGTTCTTTCCAGCTTCTGGAAGCTACCCTTACTCACTGGCTTGTGCCCCCTTCCTCCACCTTCAAAGTCAGTAAGAGAGGTTGAATCCTTCTTACATCACTCTCTCTCTATCTGCCAATCTCTCCGCCAATCTCTCCCACTTTTAAGCATCCTTGTGATTATATCAGGCCCACTAGGATAATTCATAGTACTCTCCCAATTTTAAGGTCAGCAAATTCGCAGCCTTAATTCCATCAACCTTAACTATCCTTTGCCATACAATAGAGCATAGTCACAGCTTCCTGGGGTGAGAAAGTGCTCATCTTTGGGGAGGCCATTATTCTGCCTGACACAGAGGTCAACTAACATTTCATTGCATTCATGCATATGTAGTCTCTCAGTCATGTCTGACTCTTTGGGACTCTATGGAAAATAGCACTCCAGGCTCCAACATTTCATAAGATCCTATTATATATAAGGAACAGTACTGGGGCTTCATTGTGCCCCCAAAGTAAGTCAAAATTGAGCAGAGAGGCCATGGACCACTAGATGATATAGAACAATACAGAAATAGATATACTTTTCCTTCCACAACACACATGCACATACTCACATGCATAAACACACACACACACATACAAAGCCAGGAATCAGGAATTCAATATACAACTAATCCAGAGCTTAAGGAGGTAAAGTAAAGACCAGCCTTAAGGAGACTGTGTTACCTGGATTTTGTGACCTGGAACATGGCAACTTTAAAAAAATGAGTTTCGGTAGAGCAATTCTGAAGGTAATAAATGGAACAGAGATAGGGATTGAAAAGGAGGCAAGAAAACCAAGGTCTGGTGGATAACACTTACAGTCCAGAAGTTTACCAGACTAAGAAAGAAACAGGGCTGTAGCAAGATTCTCTTTATCCCAATTGTTTGTTCCTTTCGACCTTTCCAAGATCATGGCCTCACAACATATGTAAGCTGAACCTGGGAAGGCTATAGGACAGGCTCACTGGAACCTAAGCATGGCAGCGGAAGGCAGCACCTGGCTGTGGGAGAGTCAGGTGACCACTGACCCTCCCACAAGGTAAGGTACCTGATGCTTGCCTTAATCACTTAGGGTCCTGTCAGCTGATGGCTGCTCAAAATGAAGATAATTTAAAGAAGGGACTATTTACAGACAGGAGAGTTAAGGGAACTGAGAAGCACAGAGAAGAACCAAGGGACATAGAGGAGACACATTAAATCCTTAAGCCTCAAAGGGCAAGGGGAGGGGGCTGTTACCAGAACCCAATGAGAGCTGCAGCCACAGCAGAGGGTCTGTTTGATGGGAGCTGGCTGCTAGGCTGGGGCACGGGCAGAGAATAAATATCTCCGCTATGTTCCCTTCTCATCCTCTAATCTGCTGCTGGTGCCACCCACTGACCAATATCATCAGAAGTCAGAGAGTAAGATAACACTCAGCAGACACAGCCTATAGAAGTCATTGGAAGCCAAACTTTGAGGGCACAGAATGGGAGGGAAGGGTGGAGCCAACAAAATACCCAGCCCCTACCCACCCTTGGGTTACTCCTATTTCCCATCACTTTAGAAATAAACGGATTTGGCCAAGCTCTTTGTGGGGATGGCACTGCAGAAAGTTTCCATCAGTGACAGTAGAACCCAGGGCTCCAGGAGAGCAGTGGAAGGAAGTTCCAAGAGCAAAGGGAAAGAAAGGCAACAGGAAGGGAGAAAAGGCAGCTTGCATGGAGGTAAGAGAGGAGCCTCGTGGAGGAAGCTCTTGGCTGTCAAATTATCCTCTGCTGAGCTCTGAGCCTTTGTTTAAAACTTGGTGTGCAGAGCCATTTACCCACCTTGAGCTCTTTCCACAGCCCCATATCTGTCGTTATTTTGGAGCTCATGGAGCCATCTATGGTGCTCTTGGGCCCATTCTCGGTGATATTAAAGCACTTTTTAATTGCCACATTTTCTGCAGCAGAGAAAGCCTAATCTGAGGGCAGCTTTAAACCAACAGCAATCAGCAGAGATCCATCAATTAGCATTCGTTATTAAGCAAGGCGGAACATTTGCCAAGGCGCCAAGGGCTTTTCCACACCTGAACATTCTACCAGGTTCATTCTCTCCTTTTTGAATATTTGGAGCTCTTGACTCAGAGTCTTGACTGACAGGTTTTCTTGGCTGCCAAAAGAATACCCAATTTTCTCCCATAACTCTTTTCTAACTCAAAAAGTACAGCTCCAACAAAGTTCTTAACTCTGGTACATACATTTTTTTTTTTTTAAGGGAAAAGTATCTGCTTCAAACCACTAATTATAATTTATTATAACAACACTTCCCTGGAAGCAGGGCTCTTGCTATAATTAACTGCTGAGGAGTAGGATGGAGCAACTGTTTACTGAGTTTCAATCGACTTGTTCAGAATTTGTCACCCCCTTGAAACTTAGCTCACAATGAGATTTAAATTCAAAATGTTAAGGAAGCACTGTCAACTTCACACTTTGTCAAGCACTAAGAGAATATTTCTTAGTACTAGTCTCTCTTTTTCAAGACTTTTCTTTAGATTATGCCATTTTTCTCTATTTGAGATAGAAACAATTTTATCCTAAAATATTGATATACTTCTGTCCTTTCCGCGATGCTGAAACATGACAGTTGGACATGAGAGGTAGTTTCCGAATGCTTGGTCGTTTCCAAACGGCCACTCCTGCTGGGCTGTGAGAATTTCGAAATGTGCGGCTTTACTGGCATTTCTTCAATGAATATCATAACAAAAAGAACTCTCTTTCATTTTTGTCCCATTGTCCCTGTCCTGAGACTTGTTCAGAGGCTCAGCTTCCTTCCCTATAAAGTGGGGATGATTAACATACAGTCTACAAAGTTGTTGTGAAGGTTGAACGTGAGCTAAGTGTTTGGCACAGAATTTTGCCTCCAGTAAGCATCTCTGCTATTTGCTAGCCAGGAAAACATGGCAATGACTAAAAAGGATGAGAGAGTATTTTTGCTCATAACCAATCTGGGTCCATGACCAAATGGTCTGCAAATGAAGTCTCTCAGTGAGCCAGGCTTCTGAAATCCTTGATCCTCAAATTCACAACATGGTCACCAGAACTAAATGGTTCTAAATTATGAGTTTCCAGTAGCTAGGAAGACAAACACTTCTTTCAATCACCTTCCTATGTAGCTGTTTGTGATTTCCCAAGCATTTGGCACTGTGGACTTAGGTTTTCTTCTAAATGAAGTAAGAGAGTTGGTTCCTAGTCTCCTCTGGTATAAATTCATGAACTATTTGTAAAGTTCGGATCATTCTTGCCAAGGAAAGTTATTCATAATGATATGTTTCATCTATAGTTATTGAGATGTCACTTTGGGCAGCTCAAAAAGTTGTTACAGATGAGTTTGAATTTGGTGACATCAAACAATATTAGAAGGCCAGCAACAAACATTTCTGATGCATTTCCTTTTCTGCAGAATGAATTACTTTGTGAAGATAAAAGCAATGTATAGTTATTGCAAAACACTGAAAATGAGATAAGTATCATGCAATAATGAGTTAACTCAGCAGGGGACTTTCCTGGTGATCCAACTGTTAAGACTCTGAGATCCCAATGCAGGAGTCCAAGGCCAATCCCTGGGCAAAGAACTAGATTCCACATGCCACAGGCTGAGTCCACATGCTGCAACTAAAGAGCCCAGCACAGCCAAATCAATTAATCAATTATCTTTTAAAAGGAGTTAGCAGACTTGGGCTGCTCAAACCCACAGTCTCAAGCTCTTCAGGACTTGCCTTTGGCCCAGTTCTTAGAGTTGGTCTGTTGAGCCTCTGGAGTAGCCTGCCTGATAAGAGTGTCTTTATATGGCCAAAGCCCTGGGCCATACCAGATCATTTATGCTAACAATGTGATTATGGGATGTGGGGTCTGCATACCTATGTGTCCCAGGACCTTGGTGTCCCATGACACCAAGACTCAGTGACCCTACCCAGTTATGAGCTTCCCTGGTTGGTATCACAGCACATGCTTTGTCACATCTTGTTTCTGGGAGAATTAAGCATTTCTGTGTGACTTCACTGGGTGAGAATTGGAAGCTTGTCCTGGTTTTTCCTGGACTCCATCCTGTGTGCTTTTTCCCTTGGCTGATTTTAATATGCATCCTTTGGCTGTAATAAACTGTAACCATGAGTATAACTGCTTTTCTGAGCTCTGTGAATCCTATTAATGAATCATTAAACAATGTATGGTCTTGGGGATCCTCAATGAAGGTATTAAAAATTTAAAGTTAAAAATTTTTAATAGAGCCAGACATCCTGGAGTGTGAAGTCAAGTGGACCTTAGGAAGCATTACTACAACAAAGCTAGTGGAGGTCATGGAATTCCAGCTGAGCTATTTCAAATCCTAAAAGATGATGCTATAAATGTGCTGCACACAATATGCCAGAAAATTTGGAAAATTCAGCAATGGCCACAGGACTGGAAAAGGTCAGTTTTCATTCCAATCCCAAAAAAAAGGCAATGCCAAAGAATGTTCAAACTATTTTACAATTGCACTCATCTCACATGATAGCAAAGTAATGCTCAAAATCCTTCAAGCTAAGCTTCAGCAGTACTTGAACTGAGAACTTACATATGTACAAGCTGAATTTAGAAAAGGCAGAGGAATCAGAGGCCAAATTGCCCGCATCCATTGGATCATCGAAAAGGCAGGAGAGTTCCAGAAAAACATCTACTTTTGCACTGACTACACTAAAGCCTTTGGTCATATGGATCACAACAAGCTGTGGAAAATTCTTAAAGAAATTGGAATACCAGATCACCTTTCCTGTCTCTTGAGAAACCTGTATACAGGTCAAGAAGCAACAGTTAGAACTGGACATGGAATAACCGGCTGGTTCAAAATTGGGAAAGGAGTACATCAAGGCTGTATATTGTCACTCTGCTTATTTAACTTCTATGCAGAGTACATTATGTGAAATGCCAGGCTAGATGAAGCACAAGATGGAATCAAGACTGCCGGAAGAAATATCAATAACCTCAGATATACAGAAGATACAATTCTAATGGCAGAAAGCAAAGAGGAATTAAGAGACTCTTTCAGTTCAGTTCAGTTCAGTTCAGTCGCTCAGTCGTGTCCGACTCTTTGCGACCCCATGAATCGCAGTACGCCAGGCCTCCCTGTCCATCACCAACTCCCGGAGTTCACTCAGACTCACGTCCATTGAGTCCGTGATGCCATCCAGCCATCTCATCCTCGGTCGTCCCTTTCTCCTCCTGCCCCCAATCCCTCCCAGCATCAGGGTCTTTTCCAATGAGTCAACTCTTCGCATAAGGTGGCCAAAGTACTGGAGCTTCAGTTTTAGCATCATTCCTTCCAAAGAAATCCCAGGGTTGATCTCCTTCAGAATGGACTGGTTGGATCTCCTTGCAGTCCAAGGGACTCTCAAGAGTCTTCTCCAACACCACAGTTCAAAAGCATCAATTCTTCTGCGCTCAGCCTTCTTCACAGTCCAACTCTCACATCCATACATGACCACAGGAAAAACCATAGCCTTGACTAGACGGACCTTAGTCGGCAAAGTAATGTCTCTGCTTTTGAATATACTATCTAGGTTGGTCATAACTTTTCTTCCAAGGAGTAAGCGCCTTTTAATTTCATGGCTGCAGTCACCATCTGCAGTGATTTTGGAGCCCAAAAAAAACAAAGTCTGACACTGTTTCTACTGTTTCCCCATCTATTTCCCATGAAGTGATGGGGCCAGATGCCATGATCTTCGTTTTCTGAATGTTGAGCTTTAAGCCAACTTTTTCACTCTCCTCTCTCACTTTCAACAAGAGGCTTTTTAGCTCCTCCTCACTTTCTGCCATAAGGGTGGTGTCATCTGCATATCTGAGGTTATTGATATTTCTCCCAGCAATCTTGATTCCAGCTTGCATTTCTTCCAGTCCAGCGTTTCTCATGATGTACTCTGCATATAAGTTAAATAAGCAGGGTGACAATAGACTCTTTATGATGGTGAAAGAGGACTGTGAGAAAGCTGGCTTAAAACTTAACATTCAAAAACTAAGATCATGGCATCTGATTACATCACTTCATGGCAAAAGATGGGGAAATATGTAAACTGTGACAGTCTTTATTTTCTTCAGCTCTAAAATCACTGCGGATGGTGACTGCAGCCATGAAATTAAAAGATGCTTGCTCCTTGGAAGGAAAGCTATGACAAACCTAGACAGCATATTAAAAAGTGGAAACATCATTTTGCCAACAAAGCTCCATATAGTTAAAGCTATAGTTTTTCCAGGAGTCATGTACAGATGTGAGCTTTGGACCATAAAGAGGGCTGAGTGACAAAGAATTGATGCTTTCAAATTGTGGTGCAGGAGAAGACTCCTGAGAGTTCCTTGGACAGAAAGGGGATCAAACCAGTCAATCCTAAAGGAAATCAGTCTTGAATATTCATTGGAAGAACTGATGCTGAAGTTGAAGCTCCAATACTTTGACCACCTGTTACAAAGAGTTGACTCATTTGAAAAGACCCTAATGCTGTGAAAGATTGAGGGCAGGAGAAGGGGGAAACAGAGGATGAGATGGCTGGATGGCATCATCAACTCAACAGACCTGAGTTTGAGCAAACTCTGGGAGATAATGAAGGACAGGAAAGCCTCACATGCTGCAGACCATGCGGTCACAAAGGTTAGACACAACTTAGCAACTGAAATGACAACAACAAAGTTAAAATAATTCATTGTCTTACTTCTTAAGATAATGTTTTCTTAAAAATATGTGTATATACTGTAGTGGGAATGCAAATTGGTACAGCCACTATG
Organism: Aepyceros melampus; assembly: GCA_006408695.1. Taxonomy (NCBI): domain Eukaryota; kingdom Metazoa; phylum Chordata; class Mammalia; order Artiodactyla; family Bovidae; genus Aepyceros; species Aepyceros melampus. Next base: position 345,176 of record SJXQ01008845.1, read on the forward strand.
GAGAACAGCATGGAGATTCCTTATAAAACTGGAAATAGAACTGCCATATGACCCAGCAATCCCACTGCTGGGCATATACACTGAGGAAACAAGAATTGAAAGAGACACACGTACCCCAATGTTCATTGCAGCACTGTTTACAATAGCCAGGACATGGAAGCAATCTAGACGTCCATCGGTAGATGAATGGATAAGGAAGGTATACTACATATACACAATGGAATGTTACTCAACTATAAGAGAGAAACATTTGAGTCAGTTCTAATGAAGTGGATGAACTTACAGAGTGAAGTAAGTCAGGAGAAAGAACAATAGTGTATTAACGCATATATATGTAATTTAGAAAAATGGTAATAACAATCATATATGCAAGGCAGCAAAAGAGATACAGATGTAAAGAACAGACTTTTGGACTTTGTGGGAGAAGGCGAGGGTGGGATGATTTTAGAGAATGGCATTGAAACATGTATATTACCATATGTAAAACAGATGATCAGTGCAAGTTTGATGCATGAAGCAGGGCACTCAAAGCTGGTGCTCTGGGACAACCTAGAGGGAAGGGGTGGGGAGAGAGGTGGGAGGAATGTCTAGGATGGGGGGACACTTGTGCACCTATGGCTTATTCATGTCAATATAAGATAAAACATCACAATATTGTAATTATCCTCCGTTCCGTTCAGTCGCTCAGTCCTGTCCGACTCTTTGCGACCCCATGAATCGCAGTACACCAGGCCTCCCTGTCCATCACCAACTCCCGGAGTTCACTCAGACTCACGTCCATCGAGTCCGTGATGCCATCCAGCCATGTCATCCTTGGTCGTCCCCTTCTCCTCCTGCCCCCACTCCCTCCCAGCATCAGGGTCTTTTCCAATGAGTCAACTCTTCGCATAAGGTGGCCAAAGTACTGCAGCTTCAGTTTTAGCATCATTCCTTCCAAAGAAATCCCAGGGTTGATGTCCCTCAGAATGGACTGGTTGGATCTCCTTGCAGTCCAAGGGACTCTCAAGAGTCTTCTCCAACACCACAGTTCAAAAGCATCTGTGATGCCATCCAGCCATCTCATCCTCGGTCGTCCCCTTCTCCTCCTGCCCCCAATCCCTCCCAGCATCAGGGTCTTTTCCAATGAGTCAACTCTTCGCATAAGGTGGCCAAAGTACTGGAGCTTCAGTTTTAGCATCATTCCTTCCAAAGAAATCCCAGGGTTGATCTCCTTCAGAATGGACTGGTTGGATCTCCTTGCAGTCCAAGGGACTCTCAAGAGTCTTCTCCAACACCACAGTTCAAAAGCATCAATTCTTCGGCGCTCAGCCTTCTTCACAGTCCAACTCTCACATCCATACATGACCACAGGAAAAACCATAGCCTTGACTAGACGGACCTTAGTCAGCAAAGTAATGTCTCTGCTTTTGAATATACTATCTAGGTTGGTCATAACTTTTCTTCCAAGGAGTAAGCGTCTTTTAATATCATGGCTGCAGTCACCATCTGCAGTGATTTTGGACCCCCCAAAAATAAAGTCTGACACTGTTTCTACTGTTTCCCCATCTATTTCCCATGAAGTGATGGGACCAGATGCCATGATCTTCGTTTTCTGAATGTTGAGCTTTAAGCCAACTTTTTCAATCTCCTCTTTCACTTTCAACAAGAGGCTTTTTAGCTCCTCTTCACTTTCTACCATAAGGGTGGTGTCATCTGCATATCTGAGGTTATTGCTATTTCTCCCAGCAATCTTGATTCCAGCTTGCGTTTCTTCCAATCCAGCGTTTCTCATGATGTACTCTGCACTTTAGGTAAAGACAATATAGCCCAGAGTCTTTACAATGGCTCATCTACAACGTTCAGCATTCAGAAAAAATTACTAGAAAATGTGATCCATAATCAAGAGGGAAAACAATTAGCAGGCAAATGAGTGACTCAGATACTCATGTTACCAAATAAGGATCTTAAAAATAACTACTATAAATACGTTAGCAAGTTAAGAGAAAAATATATAAGATAGGTGAACAGATGGCAAATTCCAAAAGAGAAAGAGAAACTCTTAACAAGAATCAAATAATTCTTTATAGAATTTGAAAATGCAATATCTCAATAAAGAATTCATTGGAGAGTTTAGCTGAAGACTGGACACGGAAGAAAAGAACTGATTGGTGAAACCAAAGATAGGTCAATACAAAGGATCCAAAATAACTACATAGAGACAATAATAATTATAAGAAACAAGAACACCTGGGGACACTCTCAGTCCAATACGTATGTGTGGAGACCCAAAAGAAGACAGAATGGGGAGGAAATATATTTAGAGATAGTAAATGAAAATTTTCAAAACTAGTGAAATATGTCAATCTACATATGAGAATCTAAATGAATCCCAAACAGGATAAGGCACATTATAGTCAAACCTCAGAAAACCAAAGAGAAAGAGAAACATCTTAAAACAGTCAGTGTGGGGAGGGGGGCATATTACATTCAGGGGAACAATTTCAATAATGATGAACTTCATCAGAAGCTATGGAAACCACTATACAGTAGAACATTTTCAAAGTGCTAAAAGAAAATGTTAGTTGATTTAGAACACTATACCCAGTTAAAATATCCTGCAAAAATGAAAAGAAATCAGAGACATTTGTGTGTGTGTGCATGCATGTGCTCAGTCACTAAGTCATGTCCAACTCTCTGTAACCCCATGAACTGTATCCCGTCAGGCTCCTCTGTCCATGGGATTTTCCAGGCAAGAATTCTGGAGTGGGTCGGCATTTCCTCCTCCAGAGGATCTACCCAACTCAGGGATTGAACTTGCATCTCCTGCATTAGCAGGCAGATTCTTTACCACTGAGCCACCTGGGAAACCCACAGACATTTTTAGACAAAAATAAAATTTATCCCAACAGAACTATGCTGTAAAAAAAAAAAAAATACTAGAAGGAAATGATCCTATAAAGACCTAGACCTGTAAGAAGTAGTCTTGGAAATGGTAAAGATATGGGTAAACATAAAAGACTATTTTAAGTGTTTCTCTTTTAAAAACAAAGGAAGACAAGCTCATTCTAAAATGTATATGGAAAAGGAAAGGGCCTAGAAGAACCAGAACAGTTTTGACAAGAATACAGTGGGAGGAATTTTTAAACTTACTATATAGCTACAGTAACCAAGACAGTGTGGTACTGCTGGAGGAATGCACACAAAGATTGATGACACAGAATAAAGAACCCAGAAATAGACTTGTACAAACATGCCCAACATTTTCCGACAGAAGTCGAAATGCAATTCAATGGAGGAAGGATAGTCTAGTCAGCAAATGGTGCTGGAGCAAATGGAAAAACAAAACAAAAAATCCTGATCAAAACTCACACCTAATTATTCATAATGATCCATAGGCTTAAATGTAAAACTGTAAGATTTGGGGGAGAAAACATAGGAGAAACTCTTTGGAATCTAGTGCTAAATTCAGCATCACTAGTGCTAGTCATGACATCAAAAGTATAATTCCTAAAAGAACATATTAATAAATTAAACTTCATCAAAATTAAAAACTTTTTGCTGTATGAAAGGCCATGAAAAGCGGAAGTTGCTCAGTCGTGTCTCAGCGACTCTTTGCGACCCCGTGAACTATACAGTTCATGGAATTCTCTAGGTTGGTATACTGGAGTGGGTAATCTTCCCTTCTCCAGAGGATCTTCCCAATCCAGGTATCAAATCCAGGTCTCCCACATTGCAGGTGGATTCTTTACAAGCTGAGCCACAAGAGAAACCCAAGAATTCTAGAGTGAGTAGCCTATCCCTTCTCCAGATCTTCCTGACCCAGGAAATGAATGAAACAGGGTCTCCTGCATTGCAGGTGAATTCTTTACCAACTGAGCTACAAGAGGATGACAAGGCAAGCCCCAGACTGGAAGGAAATATTTGCAAACTATGAAAGGACTTGTATCTAGAACATACAAAAAGTTCACAAACCCAACAGTAATAAAGTAAACAGTCCAATGAGAAAAATGAGCAAAGGACATTAACAAAAATTTCACTGAAAAGATTTATGGATGGAAAACAAACATTAAAAAGTTGTTTAACATCATTAGCCATTAGAGCAATGTAAATTAAAACCACAATGAAACATCATGAAAAATCTATTAGGATGACTAAAATAAAAATAATAAGTGCTGTGAGGTTGTAAAGAAACTGAATCTCTCATACATGGCTTCTGGGAATGTGAAATGGGACAACCAATCTGGAAAACAGTTTGGCAATTTCTTATAAAACTGAATATATTCTTATTATTTGACCCAGTACCCACACACTTGGGCATTTATTCCCGAGAAATGAACATTTATGCTCACACAAATACCTGTATATGAATGCTCATAATAGTTTTATTAAAATAGCCAAAATGCGGAAACAGCCCAAAAGTCCTTCAGTGGGTGTGTAGAGAAACAAACAATGGTGAAATGAAATACTACTTAGCAATAAAAAGGAGTAGACTACTGATATATGATGCATATTGTATGGCTCTCAGAGGCATTCTTCCCAGTGGAAAAAGCCAGTCTAAAAAGATTACATACTGTATGACCCCATTTATACAACATTCTTAAAATGTCAGTACTACAGAAATGGAGAACAAATTAATGGTTGCCAGACAACAGAGAATGGAGAGAGGGAGTGTGATTATAATAAGGGGTAGCGCCAGGGAGTTCCTTGGCATTGATGGAGCAGCTTTATATCTTGAGTATATAGTAACACAAACCTATATGTGTGGCAAAACAGCATAGAAACATACATACACATACATACAAACTCATTATTGAAAACTGGTAGAATCTGAACTAGGCAAAGTTAACAGTATGGTACCAATATCAATTTCCTGGTTTCGATATTGTGCATAGGTAATGTGTTACGGTTGAAGGAATATGGGTCAAGGATACACAGGATTCTACTACTACTGCAACTTCCTGTGAGTCTGTAACTATTTCAAAAGTGAAAGACTTTGGAAAACTATGGACTATTTAAAGTAAAAGCAGTAACAATGTATGGAGCGGTTTATAACAACTATATAAGTAAAATATACAACAAAAATAGCACTAAATAAGAAATAAAGTTAAATACAATTGTAAGATTCTCATATTGTTTGTGTAGTGATATGACTGAATTCAAGATCAATTGTCATAACTTAAGGCTTCATACTATAACCCCTTGAACAGGCACTAAATTAACTATCTTCCAAGAAGTATAGCTAAAAAGCAAATAAAAGAGACAAAATGGAACACCAGAATGAGCTTGATTAATTCAAGAGAAAGCATGAAACAAGAAACAAAGAACAGATGGGACAAATAGAAAATAGGAACAAAATGGTTAAACCAATCATATGAGTAATTATAGTAACTGTAAATGAACTAGACACTCAATAGAAGACCATTTGTATTTTTTATGAGTCAAATATATTTTATAAGAGTTACACATTAAATATAAGTAGACACAGGTTGAAAGATATATGCTACACAAATGCTAATCAGAATAAAGTAGGTGCAGCTATGTTAATAACAAAGTAGACTTCAAGACAAGGATAATCACCAGGGAAAGAGGAATATTTCATAATGATAAAAGGATCAGTTTTACAGGACATGACAAGCCTAAATATATGCACCCAACAAGTTTTCACATACAAATAGCTAAAACAAAAAATGACAGAACCAAACAAATCCTTCTTCTTACTTGGGTATTTAACACTTCTCTCAGTAATCTTTAGGATAAGCAGACAGAAATATTAATAAGCATACCAAAAAAAAAGAGAAAAACACCATCCACAAAGATTTCTTAATTGACACTTATAGAACACCCCACCTAACAACAGCAGAAAACATATTTTTTTCAAGTACATATGGAATATTCACCAATACAGACTATTTATCGGGCCATTAAACAAGTCAATAAATTTCAAGCATTGCAATCATACCAAATATGTTCTCTGACCACAATGGAATTAAACTGGAAATCAATTTAAGAAAAAAATAAGTCTTCACCTCTAGATCAGCAGAGTCTTCCTGTCTCAAATAATCTAGATAAGATTGTCTCAGACCCTCATTCTGATATCCTCTCCTGTGTTAGTCAGGGTCTCCAGAGAAAGAAAACCAGTAGGATGTGTATACATACATAAATATATATAGAGAGAATTTTTTTTAATTGGCTCATGTAATTGTAGAGGCATAATAAATTTCAAATCTGCAGGGTAGGCTAGCAAACTGAAGACTTGGGGAAGAGCTGTCATTCAACTCCAAACACAGTCTGCTGGGAGAATTCCTTCTAGCTCAAAGGAAGTCAGTCTTTGTTCTAGTAAGGCTTCAAGGAATGGATGAGGCTGACTCACCCTAGGAAGGTTTACTGGTTTGAAGTCCACGCATTTAAATGTTAATCTCATCCAACAAAGATCTTTCACAGAAACATTTACAATAACGTTTGACCAAATACCTGGTCACCGCTGCTCAGCCAAGTTGAAACATAACCCTGCCTCCCCACCAAGACTTCTTAAATTTCTTGAATGATGAGCATGCCTCTCCAAATTAACATCTGTCCTAAATTAGTTCAGTTTACAAATCATCAGGCCACCTCACATGTGCCATGAATGTGAAACCCAGTCCCTTCCACCAAGTTCCAACAAAACCAGGAAACTAACAGAAACCCATTCAGACAAGGCCTTTGTGGGTATAACAGACGTTAGTGAACACGGGAGGATACAGGCTGGGTTCTTCAGATTGCACAATAAAACTCCTGCCATGTGACCTATTCTCTTTACTTCTCCTTCCTTTCCTCTTCTTCCAACCTCCAAAGAATTGTTCATTTCTAATACAAGGCAATTTAGATGTTTCTACTGATTCCTTGATGTTTGGCCAAACCACTTTCCATCCCAAGGTATTTTCCTAAATAAACGCATTGCCTGGGAAGAATTCCAGGACCAGCTGAAAACCACCATTTCATCTCAACCTTCTCAGCCACCTGGTTTCCCCTTCAGTTCATTTAAATATTGTAGAGACCAGTCTGAGCAGCCTGAGGTTGTAAAAATTGTTTCTAGCCCTGATTTGTTCCCTAGCCTGTAATCAGTCTACCATGAGAGGCGCCACTAGGGACATAGGTATGAGAACAGTGTCTTCTGACTTCTTCGGGAGCATTCCAGGGAACAAGGAGAAAGGTTAAAAGTTTATTAGGGGCTCTAAAGAAACAGACCTGCACCCACGGGCTCTTTGTTAATCTTAAATCAGGGCTATTGCCTTAAGAGGAAAGAAAAACACAGAGGAGAACCATACTCACATTTTAAGAATACAGCCCCCAGGAGTCAAGCTAAAAGTTGATTGTCTTGGGCCATTCAACTAAAGCAGCATAATTGTAGGTTAGTTAGCTATTTAGGCCTAATAACGAATGAACCTATCCCAGGAAAGGCCACAGTTTGTAAACCATCAAAACACTCCATCTCAACTGCACCTGTTTATGATTTTTTGCTTATAAACTGCTCTGTAACAATTGTTCGGGGTTCATCTCCTCGGGTGGAGATTGAACCCCGGCGCGTCGGCTTAATAAATCCTCTTGCTAATTGCATCGAGTCCGAGTCTCGGTGATCTTGGCGATGGGCCATTCAACTAAAGCAGCATAATTGTAGGTTAGTTAGCTATTTAGGCCTAATAACGAATGAACCTATCCCCGGAAAGGCCACAGTTTGTAAACCAATCAAAACACTCCATCTCAACTGCACCTGTTTATGATTTTTTGCTTATAAACTGCTCTGTAACAATTGTTCGGGGTTCATCTCCTCGGGTGGAGATTGAACCCCGGCGCGTCGGCTTAATAAATCCTCTTGCTAATTGCATCGAGTCCGAGTCTCGGTGATCTTGGCGACACGGGTCCTGGGCAAAGACCGGGAGGTCTAACAATATAGTCTCTCACTTTATTCCACTGCCCTCTAAATCAGTCAAGGAAAAATGCTGAACCTGTTACATTTAAAACCTAGTAAGTTCCTTCTAAAATAGGCAGCTTTATGAGCACCATGAGGCCAGCAAAAAGTGAAGGAATGAACAGATGATTTGTACCGAGAACTGGATGGCTGTGGAAGACACACCCAGTTGTGGGTGGGGGGTTGATTCAGATCTGGCTGAAAGCCACTACTTGGAGGGTGGGGAGTGGGGGCAGGTGCACTGCAGAAATGTGACCCACAGACCCCAGCTTACAGCTCTCTGGACCCCGTGTCCACAGCTCCAGCCTATGCTGAGATGGTGAAGGCGCTTGCCTTTGATGCCTCTCCCACCTCCAGTTGGAGGGTCCTCTGTTGGAGCTTTTTCCCTATGGAAATTCACCATCAGATTCCATTTCCGTCTCAAGTCCCTGCCATGTTGGAGAGGAATGTAACCAATGAAACCCAGCTGATGCCTGCAATGGTTTAATCTACCACCTTGCAGAAAAATACATTTAAGAAACAACTAAAAAAGCAGTGACTGTTGTCCACCAGTAGGAATGCGGGTTTAACGGTGGGCTTTCCCACCAATGCGAGAGACGTTGGGGGAGCAACTTTCTTGAGGCCCTTCAAGCCTCACTGTGGTCATCTGAGCTGGGTTGGGGGGAACTGCGTGTGAGGAGCAGAGAGCGGCCTCAAAGCCCAGCTCGAAGCAGGCTGCGCGCCCCAGGCAACCGGCACGAGGGACCCAAGGCGGACTAGGGGTGAACGAAGCCCTGCACGGAGATGATCGAGGACCGAGAAGGGGTCCGAGCGGGGGCTGCCCCCAGGCCACCCTGTAGAGCGCACACCCACCTTCCTTCCCGCTGCCGAGTCCCGCGCGGGCGGGGAGCAGGCTCTGCTGCGGACCTGCGTCCCTCCGGCTGCAACACAAGACACGAGGGGTCGGAGCAGCGCCCGGGTCCCGTGTTGTAGCCCGAGGTCTCACACCGTGTCGTGGGGAGCCTGGCCGGCGGGCACCTGCCCCGCTTCCTCTTCCAGGTGGGCCGCCAAGAGTGCCTCTCTCTGGGTATCCGGACGAGCACGCTGTAAAACAACAGAGGCTGCATCGAGATGGAGCGCTGGGACAGGGCCGACCTCCGGGGAAGTAGTGGAAAAACCAGTGGTCTCCGTGAAAGGCAGCCTGGAGCTGAGGAGTCCGGCTGCGTCCTGCACGAGCCCCACGCTCCAGGTGAGCGTCCAGCTGATGGAAATGCTCCAGCGAGCAGACCGGCTCACAAATATTTAGCTGTCCACATGCCTTTTCCTTCCAAAAATGAATTACGGCTGTTTACAACCCACTAATTACAGTTTATTACAACAATACTTCCTAGGAAATGGGTTCTTACTCTAATACTATGATGAGAATTTTATAAATGCCAGACAAGTACAATGAATTGCCCTGAATTATAATAAATATCTGTGCTTTGGGAGTGAGGCAGTAAACACAACATTATTGCTATCCATTTTCAATGGGCCTATCGAGGATTTATTACTTATTTATGGCTTATTTTTATTCAAAAACTTCTACATATCATTTTTATGTGGATTCTTTTCAGTGAGTCATTTCTAGGTTTTCTTACAAAATAAAATGAGGTCTGTCCAGAATTTTTTAAAAAGGGCCCAAGTTCAATTTCCCCAAAGGTGACCTATTGAATTTCTCCTCCAGACGCCCTATCAGCTAAACTCTTTATGGAAATCATGGATTGACATGAGAATATACTGAGGCTTTGGGCTTCCCTGGTGGCTCAGAGGTTAAAGCGTCTGCCTGAATGTAGGAGACACGGGTTCAATCCCTGGGTTGGGAAGATCCCCTGGAGAAGGAAATGGCAACCCATTCCAGTACTCTTGCCTGGAGAATCCCATGGAGGGAGGAGCCTGGTAGGCTACAGTCCATGGGGTCACAAAGAGTGGGACACGACTGAGTGACTTCACTTCACTTGCTCATTCTACTTCTGCTCCAATAATGCAGACCATCAGCCTTGTTCAAGAAGGCAACAGGCTTTGAACACAATTTAGACGTTAAGTAAAACTGCAGAAATTCGATAAGACATGGTTTTCTCTCAATGAAAGACAAGAATCCCACAGAGTCACCAATTAGGAGGAAGAGAAATAACAATACTATGTCCACATTTTACACAGAAACTTAAAAAAAAACTGAATTGTTGTTTAGTCACTAAGTTATGTCCGACTCTGCAACGCCAAGGACTGTAGCCCGCCAGGCTCCTCTGTCCATGGGATTTCCCAAACAAGGATACTGGAGTAGATTGCCATTTCCTCCCCCTGGGGATCTTCCTGACCCAGGGATCGAACCTGTGTCTCCCACATTGGCAAGTGGATTCTTGACCACTGAGCTACCTGGGAAGCCCTAAAACTGAATAGTTTTGAAGGAAAAAAAAAAAATCCCTTTTCCTGCCTAAAGGACCTAAAAAATTCACAAGGGCTCTTTCCAGTGACCTGAATTCTCATCATTGTCTTTAAGTGTGTGTGCACGCAGGGCCTTGAAGACACACATTCCTCAAATAAGTTTTTTCCCCAGACTCTTTTCACTTTTCTGTCCTGTATCTCCTGGAATCATTCACCTTTTAAGACTTTGCTAACGTTCTCAGGGCCCAGGACAGGACCTCTGAGAAAAGAGACCTTTCAGGGGGCCCAGGCCTTGCCTGCTGCCGGCTATTGGGAGAAGCTCCCCCACCCCAGAGAGTCCAGACACCCCATGTCAGCCATGTCCCCCAGCAGCCAGTCTCGAACTAAACTCAGAAGAAATGGAAATTCTGTACACGACGATCTGGTTTTGAAAAACAGCAGAAGTCCGTTTGCATTAGAGTTCTGTCTTAAGAAAGTGAAGGTTTCCCAGTGCTTGTCAGCATGTCTGACTGTGAGCATGTGTGGCACCCTACAGTGTATTTTGAGAAACCAAGGGACATGGAGGCAGGCCGAGCCCTGAAGTGAAAGCCCTGTGATGAGGCAATGGTGTGGGGAGGTCAAACCCCAGCCCTGCCGGACAGTGGCTAGGGATGAGGCCACTCTGTGCAACTCTGAGAAACAGACCTGGAGGCTGCGGCCATGCCCTGCCTGTTTGCAGGATGCTAGGAGAACTGGTCCCCACGAACCTGCCCGCAAAAGTGTGGGCCAAGCAGAGGCAGAGCCTCAGTCCACAGGAGCCTCTGGACCTGCCCCCGGCACATCCTCCAGGTGCCCTGAGCCAGGCCTTCCACCCCCAGTCAGAAGAAGCCTGTCTCACGTCGGGGCTCAGCTGGAACAGCAGAGGGGCAGGGGCCTCACTCTGGTCAAGGGAGAGTGGGGACTACCATAGGAGATGGGCCTGTGGGAAGCTCCGGGCCCTGCCAGGCTGGAAGGCGAGTCCAGGCAGGGAGAGCAGGGAGGCCTGAACAGTGGAGAGGGGCGATGTTGCAGGAAGATGAAGACAAGACCAGCCTCTATCTCCTCACTGTCTGGGCCCTTCTGCCCCACTCCACCCCTCAAGGCCCTGGAGGGAACCATCGTCCCCTCCACGCCCATGCTGAGATGGGGCTGCCTGGCTTGTCTGTGTCAACAAGAGGTCAGAATGAAGACAGAACGGGAGTCAAAAATGCTGAGAGCAAAACTCAACCCCCCCAGAGCCCACCTGCAGGACGGGAGACCCTGAAACCAGCAGGCTGGGAGGGCAGCAGACAGAGAATAAAGGAGAAAAGATGATTTAATTTGATCAAAGAGCGGCTGTAGCAGGTGGACACTGTTGTGAAAGAGTCTCTCAGTCATGTCTGACTCTTTGCGACCTCATGGTCTGTAGCCCACCAGACTCTTCTGTCCAGGAATTTTCCAAGCAAGAACACTGGAGTGGGTCGCCATACCCTTCTCCAGGGGATCTTCCCAACCCAGGGATCAAACCTGGGTCTCCCACACTGCAGGAGGGTTCTTTACCATCTGAGCCACCAGGGACAGGGAAACTGTTGTAGGTGGAAGGTTAGTGGCCTCCTGAGGACAGTGAAGTCTGGAGTGAAGCTGGACTCGGGGAAATTTGAGCAGAGTTTACGTCCTGCGAGGTCTTGGTGAAGTGCAGCTGGAGTTCAGGGCTGACATGCCTGCTCAGAGCGTCCTGGCAGCTTCCCTCCAGGGCAGGGCTGGGATGGGTCAAGTAGGGCAGACTAAGGCCTGCAACAAGAGGGTGGTGGGCAGAACCCCACCCTGGCTATGCCTCTGGGGTGCAGGTCCCTGTGTATCCCCCGGCAGAGGAGGAGTTCAGAACAACCTGCCCAGAGGTGAGGGAGGGGAAGTAGAAGGGGATAGGGTGGCAACCAGAGACCCGGGTGTGTGAAGTGAGGATCTGTAACCTCCTGGCTTCCTGGGACATGGTGCCTGCCCACAGAGCGCTCCCAGCTGGTCACGCAGATGTCATAGCATCATGGACTCAGAGGCGCACAAGTTCCCATCCCCAAGTCTGGCCCAGGATCTGGCTTCAGGAAGAACCTTAAGGGAGGTAGTGAAGTAAGGGAAGGAAAGAGAGGCCAAACGCACTCCTGGAGTTCTAGAAATCTCTTGAGGACTGGCAAATAAGCAAGAGATGGTGGAGCTACTTGAAAAATGATGAAGTCGGAAATGTTAAAAATGGCTATTATTACGCAGGGAGGTGGGCTGCGGCAGGAGCGCCGTGAAACAAGGCCCATCCGCCTTCCATTATCTGCAGGTTCTACTTGTGCTCTATTTTCTTCAATTTATTTTTATACCCCTTTAAAATAAAGCCTCTACATTAAATAGTCACCTTTCATCCATCTGTAATTCTCTCCCTCTGGGGCATCATAAATTTTTTTTATATTATTATCATATTAGAGAACCAATACATTTTCTCCCCCTTGCCTCCGGAGCACAACTCACAGATGCTTCCAGAGCAGGACGAAGACCACACGAGTCTGCTTTATGGCATTTTATAGGATGGGCCCACTGGCGCCTGTTTTGGAAAGAATGCTAATGAGGAAAGAAAGACTCTGCACTTTGGCTTCTACCTCATTACTAGAGGAAGAAGCACAGCCGTGGAGAAGGGGTATTGAGCTAAAGTTAAAAAAAAAAAAGAAGGCTTTTGAATTCTACATCGTGATGCCCTTACTCTGGGACTTCAGACAAGTCACTTAAGCTTCCTAAGCCTCAGTTTCCTTCTCTGCAAAACGGGGCTATTAAACCTGTCCTGGCCTTTGCATGGGGTCATTTTTACAGGCAGAGTAGGATAGGATCATGTTTGTTCCCCCTGAAATCTGAGTGAGCACTAACAATAAAACATTACATTGATGCAGGCTAGTAGTAGAATGATTATTTAAGGAAATTATGCATTCTTATATATTCATTTTACAAACACTTCATGAGCTTTTAAGGAAATGGCTACCTACTCCAGCATTCTTGCCTAGAGAGCTCCATGGACAGAGAAGCCTGGTGGGCTGTAGTCCAGGGGGTCACAAAGATCTAGACATGACTGAAGGACTAACACCCTCACTAGTGTGTGTCTGACCCTGTGTCTGACCGGAAGTAAGGTGGTGAACCACGTACCCTTTCAGGCTACGGTGGTCACGTTGTTATCTGCCTTTAGGGAACAGTAAAGAGGTTAAGAGTGTGGGCTGGGCCAGGGCCTGAGCTTTGGAGCCAGAATGCTCTGGGTTCAAATCCAGCTTACAACCTGTGTAACCTGGGCAACATTACATAGTCCTTGTAAAAACAAGTTTCTCCATCTTTAAAATCAGGATGATAGTGCCGCATTCACTGGAAGGTCATGACAGGCATGAGGTGTAATGGTAAAGAACTTGCGCCTGGCGCAGACGGAGACCAGACTTCCCCAGGCCTCCCCACGCTCCCCTCTTCCCTTTTCCCGAGCAGTACCTGCTGTTGCTGTCATATGCACCAGCGATGCTGTTCCATGCCTGGTGACACGTTTAGACTTCATGGCTTACTCCCCACAAAGGTGGCCCTCAACCCTCTCCTTGCTGGTGGTCAGTCCAGATCCCACCCAGCAGGGGAACCTCTATTCCCTCCCACCTCTGGAGGAAAACAGAAGCGAGCAAGAGAGTTTGGAGAAGGGGAAGAGCACGAAGGTGGACAGCCACAGACGTGGCCTGGCTCCTGCACATAGTAGGGCTCGGCATACACAGCCAAGTGAATGAACCAATAAAGGAAGGTCTGATTTGAGCTGGTCTTTCATAGGAACCACGGTTATAAACATCTGCATTTGCTGTGCTCCTGCTGGGCGCTAGGCACAATCTTAGGGTCCTGACCAACTCTAGCAATAGGTTTCAGACTCACCGACAGGTGTGGGTTACCTTCTGGGGAGATTCAAGGCACATCTCATGAAACTACATAGGATCAGTTCAAAATTGCAAAATGTCAACCTGCAGATAAGATAAATTTAGTATATTAGTTCCAAAAGGTAATAGGGAAGAAACTTTTATATTCTGTTATAAATTAATTACTAAAGGGAAGCTTAAATTATACATAAGAGCCCATCTCTGGGAAACTTGCCTCCCCAGGTAATAAGCATTAAGCTAAAATACCTTTGCTTAGCTCACAGTAAACAACCTGACCAGACCCACCTGTGAATGACTGCTGCTGCTAATTCACTTCAGTCGTGTCCGACTCTGTGCAACCCCATAGACAGCAGCCCACCAGGCTCCCCCGTCCCTGGGATTCTCCGGACAAGAACACTGGAGTGGGTTGCCATTTCCTTCTCCAATGCAAGAAAGTGAAAGTGAAGTCGCTCAGTCGTGTCCGACCCTCAGCGACCCCGTGGACTGCAGCCTTCCAGGCTCCTCCGTCCATGGGATTTTCCAGGCAAGAGTACTGGAGTGAGGTGCCATTGCCTTCTCCAGTGAATGACTGCAAGGAGGAAATTAACACATCTTGGTGGCTGATGGGAGCCAGGAAATATTTGACTTTCCTCCCTCCCCTTTTAGTATAAATGAAGCCTGAATTCTAACTCAGGCAGGATGGTTTCATGGGGACACAAGTCTGTCATCTTCTTGGTTTGCTTGCTTTTCAAGTAAAGTCTCTATTCCTTGCCCCAGCAACTTGTCTTTCCCTTTATTGGCCTGTCATGCGGGCAAGCAGTGCAAGGTTGGACTCAGTAACAAAAACACTGAAGTTGGGCAAGCCCTTTGGGGCAGGAATGCCTTGGAAGCTGGGTTCCTTCCCGATGAAACCTGTACAGGCTTATCAAACATCTGCTTTCCCTATCTGCTGCCCATGACCAAAAAAGAGGCTCACTTCCCTCCAGACTGACCTGACATGGTCGTGCCAGACTCCCTGAAACTACAGTTTCACTTCCCCTCTTCAGGCCTTCTACCTGGGCTCCTGCGGCGGCCTCCTAGTGGAGTGGAGATTGTTCTCATCCATTCTAATTGTCCCCACTAATAACACCGCTATTCGTCACTCTGCTTCCCAAAGAAGAAAGCTTAACTGCTTAGCCCGGCATTTTAAAAGTGCTTTACAGTCTGGTCTCTGCCCATCTCCAGCTACATCCCCATCAGGATTTCATTGTCCAGAGAAACTCATTGCTTCCTTACCGCCAACCCCCACAACTTTGCCCACACCATGCCCTCCATGGAGTATACCCTTGCCCATTCCTGCCCTACTGCACTGCTCATCCTTCTGGGGCAGCTCAGGGTGCCTTGTCATTACACATCCCCACTTCTCACCTCCTCGGTCACTAAGACTGAACTCCATTTTTGCATAGCTAATTCTTTTTGTAATAGTTAATTTTTTTTAATTTCATTTATGTGTTTATGTTGGGGTCTTCATTGCTGCCCATGAGCTTTTCTCTAGTTGCGGCAAACGGTGGGTACTCTCTGTTGGGCTGTGCAGGTTTCTCATAGTGGTGGCTTCTCTCGTTGCAGAGCGTGGGCTCAGTATTTGTGGCACACAAGCAGCTCAGTTGCCCCTCAGCATGTGGGATCTTCCAGGACCAAGGGTCGAACCTGTGTCCCCCACATTAGCAGGCAGAGTGTAACCACTGGACCACCAGGGAAGTCACCGAACTACATTTTTGACACTTCTTTATATGGCAGGACTTTGGAACAATAAATCTTATTTTAAACTCCCAGGTTATAAACTCCATTAGATCAGGAACTGAATCATGTATGGTTTTGTGTACCCTGTAGTCACTAATAAGGCATCTTGAACACTGAAGGCATGTAATAAATATTTGTTGGATAAATTAATATTTAATCACTTCATAAAAGTTCCCCTATTTGTCATGGAAATAGCCTTCTTTCTTCCACAGTCACAAAACAATTCAGCATCTCAGAAGCTTCTGCTGGTACCGCTTTCTCGAGCACAGTTATTAATAATTTGTCTTAAAATGTTGGTGGAAGTGCCTAACGTGAAGAGAAGAGGTCTGCTTTCCTGTTGGTGTTCATCCTCAGCTGTAATTATCTGTCATAAGAGGCACGAAGAGGTGTGAAGATGAAAGCTTGAAAGGTCGGATGTGCCACCTTGAAATCCTGAAAAGGGGAGCAATTATCAGCAGCCCTGAGAGCCCAGGAAGTGGGGGGCACAATTAATCGCGTGTGAGGCCACTTATTCTGCATGTCACAGAGTTCCATCTCCCTCCCCCGTCCCATCCCAACACACAAGCTCAAGCACAGGTGCCCACAGCGTCTGCCTTCTCCCTGCTGAGAAAGAGTCACCTATGGATTCTCAGGACTGCGGAAGACAGAAGTGTGCTTGTTCAAGGACCAGAACTCCAAAACACATGAGCATCCAGGTGGGACCACCCAATCTTCCCAAGTGTGAGCCTCTCAACTTAACTCGACCTTCCATCATCACTCTAAGCATCATTATCATGAACATTATTTGGTGTGCTGGGCAGTCGGACTGTGATTTTCTCAGAAGTTCTGTGCCTTTTCCTCACAATCACTAAAACATTTCGTTTCTGTATCTGCTTTTTGAATCTTCCAATCTCCCCATGATTGTCACATTCTCTGTGGTCATTTCACGAGGGGATAGCCTGCAGAAATAATCCTCGTATTTGCTAAGGCCAGGAAACAAGCTAACCAAGCTGGTCAAGGATATGTCTGAGCACGAAAGTGTGCTGTTAAGAAGATTTAAGAACTAATGGTCCTTGTTATATTTATCCCAGAGGATCTGAGGCCTTTTCCGACATGTGCCCTGGCTCCCTAGGAAGTTCAAGTTGTAAGCAAAGTAGCCCCAGTTCTGAAAAAAAATGGTAGGCAAGCCCTGTAGCAGTATGTGTATAATCGCCACTTTGTAATCAACCAGTTAGTTTCAAGACAGCAGCGTCATTCATTGCAGTAAATTAATGGCACTAATTTGAATTTTATTGGTTTTGTAGTTTTTATTATATTCAGTTAGAAATCTGTATATGAGCTTGCATGTTTAACTGGCATTACAATAATACAGTCAACCCTAGGGACCCGATAAGAATGTTTTTCAGTTCTGCCTTGCAGAATCTTTCTCTGACACTTGGCCTGCTCACCAGGGAGGCTTGTCATTGATTCTGTTCTTGCCAAGATGTTGTTACTTGTGCAAAGTGACTGGCAATAAACATTCGTTCCAAAGAAAGCACTGATGATCCACCGGGGAACTAGCTTATAAGGCTATAAAGGGGTCACTCGGGTTATCCAGAATGTACAGATACTTGTCTTTTTATTACCATCGAAATAGTCACATAATTTTTAATTAAACCGGTTTTGAGATAATTGCAGAGTCACATGAAGTTATAAGAAATAATACCAAGGGCTTCCCGGGTGACTTTGTGGTAAAGAATCCACCTGCCGATGCAGGAGACATGCGTTCGATCCCTGGCCCAGGAAGATTCCATGAAGCAGCTAAGCCTGTGCACAGCAACAATTGAGGCTGTGCTCTAGAGCCTGGGAGCCACAACAACCGAGCTGCAATTACTAAAGCCCGAGTGCCCTAGAGTCCGCGTTCCACAACAAGAGGATGTGCCCAACGGTGAGAAGCCCTCAGGGCAATGAAGACCCAGCACAGCCAAAAATAAATCTCACACATCCCTCAACCAGTTTCCCCAGTGGTAACAACATCTCACAAAACTATGATAAGATTACAGCCAGGGCATTGACATTGATGATGTCTATGACAAAGTACCAATCTGAATCAGATTTCCCCAGTTTAACATGAACTTACTTATTTGCACTTACTTTTGTGTATGTTTAGTTCCCTGCAAGTTTATCCCATGAGCAGCTTCTGCCACCACAGTCAAGACAAGGACCAGTCCCATCACAAGGATCCCTGGAGCTACCCTTTTATAATCACACCCATCTCCCCTCTGTGCTGTACCCACGCCACCCCCAAGCCCCTGGCAAACACAGATCTCTTCTCCATCTCTATAGTTTGGTCATTTTGAGAGTCTTATGTAAATGGAACCATACAGTATGCAGCCTTTTAGGACTGGCTTTTGTACTCAGTATAATTCCCTTAAGCTTCATCCAAAGCATAGTGTGTATCAAGAATTTGTTCTTTTCCTTATTGCTGGCTAGGATTCTGTGGAAAATCCCATGGATGGAGGAGCCTGGTAGGCTGCAGTCCATGGGGTCGCTAAGAGTCAGACGTGACTGAGCGACTTCACTTTCACTTTCATGCATTCGAGAAGGAAATGGCAACCTCCCACTCCAGTGTTCTTGCCTGGAGACTCCCAGGGACAGGGGAGCCTGGTGGGCTGCCGTCTATGGGGTCGCACAAGGTCGGACACGACTGAAGCGACTTAGCAGCAGCAGCAGCAGGATTCCATGGTGTGGATACAACAGTTTGTTTAACCATTCACCTGCTGAAGGACATGTGGTTTGTTTCAAGTTTGGGGGATATTCTAAATAAAACTGCCATGAGCATCCACGTACAAGTTTTTGTGTGAACATAAATTTTCATTTCTTTGGGATGAAAGAAGTGAGAGTGAGAGTGCCTGCAAGTGAGAGTGCCAGATTGTATGCTGATTGCATGTTTAGTTTTATAAGAACTACCAAACTTTCCCAGAATTTTTTACCATTTCACCCAACAAAGCATTTTAAAACTCTCCTCAAGGACTTATAGATTTCAGTTTCCAAAACACTCACTTAGTGACTGACATCAGATAACTCAGATAACTAAAATATCAGCAAGGTGTCCTTAAGGATATAAAAAGGGAAATGGCTAGTTCTGGATGAAAAAAATTAACTCTTAATGAATTGTTGCTGTTCAGTCACTAACTCATGTCTGACTCTTTGCGACCCCACGGACTACAGCACACCAGGCTTCTCTGTCCACTATCTCACGCAGTTTGCTCAAACTCATGTTCACTGAGTCAGTGATGCCTTCCAACCATCTCATCCTCTGTCACCCTCTTCTCCTCCTGCCCTCAATCTTTTCCAGCATCAGGATCTTTTCCAGTGAGTCGACTCTTTGCATCAGGTGGCCAAAGTATTGGAGCTTCAGCTTCAGCATCAGTCCTTCAGTAAATAGATAGGGTTGACTTCCTTTAGGGTTGACTGGTTTGATCTCCTTGCTGTCCAAGGGACTCTAGATACTGGAAAAAACTTTAAACTTTCAAGTATAATAGTTTTCTGGCTACCAAACAATAGAGGCTTAAGTTTTGAGGTAACGTCCCTTGTTATAGGAAAAACATTCTAAATAGTCTATTGGCTATTCAAATGTAAAACAAGTCCCCCTTGCTCGGGTCTGGAGAACTATGTGCACAGCACAGGGGCAGTGCCTTCAGCCAACAACACCTCTGAAGCTCCAGCTTCAGGGCTGTTCTCTCGCAAGGTCGCTTCACAGACCCTGGAAACACAGTCATATGTTTCTGTAAATATTTTGAACCAAGATATTCTACCATCATTGCATAAGACCACTGCCTACGTCTACTCCAAAGTCCCCTATGTCATACTCTTCTAGAGGCCAGATGACAGTGGAATGGCCATGGCATTTGGGGGATCCAGCATGGGAAATGAGGTTGGGGGGCATTTAGTTTAGCTGGTGGTCTGCAGTCACTTCCACGTCTACTAAGTTACTGCCCTGGCACAAGAATATTCCCCAGGAAGGGTCTTGCCATCCTCTGGGTGGGCTCCTCAGGCCTGGCCATGAAGGTTGAGGACCCAGTGCCATATTATAACAAGAATATGTCTCAGGCAGCCAGCAACAGAATACTGTGGGGAGAAGGATAAACAAGGTTTAAAATGTACCCAGCCAGAAGCTGTCCTCTGGAAAATTCTTTGCCTCACCAGATGTGTAGAATTGCAAGTAGAAGATTCAGCTCTCATCAACAGTAATCAGAAGGGCCATTCTCTCCTGTCACAAGACTGAAGTGTAGACAATTATAAATATATCATGTTCTTTTCTCTCTTTTCTGATAAACTTTTATCAGAACCTCTGTGTTTACAGGACACAAACCTATAAATACTCCCAACAGTGAGCATGTACGTCTCCGTGGAAGTCACACGTTTTCTATATCCCAACATATCAGATCCCATTGGAAGTATCGGACACATCTTGCCCTGCTCAAGTCTGTCATTCCAGATGCAGTGAATTTTGATCAATCAGGCTCAAGGAAATTATGCTAATGTGAAATTATGCCAAACAGAACGTGTTTATCTTTTGATTCTCTCCAGAGAATATGACGGCTGATCAAAGAGCATGCGGCCAAAAAAAAAAAAATAGGGAAAAACATAGATATATGTCAGGCTGTCAACGAAAATATTAGGTCGTTTTCCTGGATTTGGTGCTCTTGAAGGCATTTTTCGCATTTTAAAATTAGAAGTTTGCTGTCCTTTTTTTCTCATCCTCTATAAATATTCATTTTTTGTGACTAATTTGTAACCACAAGAAAGAGCTCCTCCCTGAAGCCTTTCTCTGGGAGACACATGGCCATTGTCTGGATGGACTCAAGCTGTGAATTGTTGCCTGTTATCATCTGAGCTATTGGGGTGGTTGTTTCCTGGCTTCCCTGCATTTTAAATCGCTTCAGTCATGTCCAACTCTTTGTGACTCTGTGGACTGTAGCCCGCCAGACTCCTCTGTCCATGGATTCTCCAGGCAAGAATACTGGAATGGGTTGCCAATTCCTTCTCCAGGGAATCTTTCCGACCCAGGGATTGAATCCATGTCTCATTATGTTTTCTGTACTGATAGGCAGATTCTTTACCCCCGGGCCACCTGGGATGCCCAAAGAAGCAGTCATATGGTGAAGAAAACAGTCCTGAATCCTGCCCTCTGCTTACCGCTGGAGGAGACTATCCTATAGGCTACTCAGACTCTTGAGGCCCATCTACCTGGAAGGGCAGACGTTATACATTTGTTGGATGTCTCTGGAGGCCACCAGGGGACTGTGGGTGAGGACGGGCTTCCCTCCAGGGAATGTACCTTCCTTCCCGCTGTCCTGGGGCTGAAGGTGGGGCTTGCGTCAGGCCTTAGAGCCTTGACAGATCTGAGGTCTGCTCTGTGAGTGCTGGTGATATCCAGAGCAGGACTGGGCAGGGGACAGGCTGGTTCCTCTGGCAGGGGAGTGAGTGGCCCTGGGAGAGTCCCCAAGGACAGGCCTGGCCCCATGGGCCCTGTAAGCCACCTCATCCTGGTTGCTTCCAATCCACTGTCCTGGCACTTCGGGAAGGCCTGGGTGCCCTGCCCCACTTCCCAAGAGGGCCAGTCTTACACTTGGAGCCATAGATTTAGGGAGAGCACCATTTCCTGAGGCCAAGGTTCCAGAGCAGGAGGCAGGGGCCCAGCTGCAGTCAGGAGGCTGTGCTGGAAACTGTGGGGGCCCTGCCCCAAGCCCTGGAGGAACCTGGGACACAGCTGGGGGATCCTTAGAGAGATCAGCTTACAGGTGATAAGCTCATGGGGCTACCCTAGCAGGGCCCTCAAGTGCTTCTCCAAATCCCAGTGCCCAGGCTGCCTCTGGAGAAGTCAAGTCAGGGGTAGGGGTCGCCCACAGGCCCTTGCCCAAAGCTCCCCAGGATATTCCAGTATCTAGGCAAGACTGGGGCCACTGAACTATTGGAATTTGGGCATTTAAAAGGAAATGTGTTCTTATTTTACAGCCATAGCAGACTTTGCATTAGCTGTATATTGTTGTGACTATTACATTCGTCTATGAGGGTGGCAGGAAAGGTCAGCCTCAAGCCATTCTTTATGAAACACAAGATGATGCAGGCTCAGAGAGCTGGATGCTTTGGGCAGGATCACACAGCAAGTTGAGGGTTGTGGTAGACAGAATAATGGCTCTGTCTCATTCCACTGCCCCTGTCTTGCTCAACTTCCAGAAGCTGCCTTCACTGACATCCCTTCCCTCCATCCCTACCAGCCCCACCTCAGTTCTTAAAGCAGTCCCAGCTGGAAAGGGACATGATCAGTCATCCAGCCTCCCTACCTAGCCCTAGGCTGAGTGGCCCACAGTGACCACTTCATCCCCAAGTCTCATTCGCTGCCTTTAACACCAGTGACCTTCACTGGCACTCACACGTCCTTGCAGATCTGGCCCTCCCACCAGACACCCCATTCGTTCCTGCCCTGGCTCCAACCTGGGAGCCTTGTCCAGTGCTGAAGTCCCGCTCCCCCACTCCAGGGGGCCTCTGGACACCAAGTCCACACAGGCACAGAACCCTTAGTGGCCTCCACAACTCTCAACCATTGATCACCCTGGACTCTAGGTCTCAAAACTCTGGTAGCTGTCCTTGTCCGAGCCACACCTGAACTGGCCACACCCTTTGGAAAGATACTTCCCAACCCAGTAGACCCTCCATCACCTGCCAGGCCTCTGTCACAGCACAGGACTCAAGCCAGGGCCCTGTGGGGCTTTCCACCTGCTCAAGGAATCACCCTGCTTCATCACCAGCTCAGAACTGTGGCAGGAAGGCCAGGGGAACAGGGCTTAGGAGGTGGGTGCTTTAATGGGGCTTTACTACTGGATTCATTTCCTATGTTGCTTTAAGAAGAGACTGCCCAACTGAATGACTTATAACAGCACAGATTTTCTATCTTTCAGTTCTGGAAGTCAGAAGTTTGATATGAGTCTTGTGGGGCTAAAATCATGGTGTTGGCAGAGCTACAATTCCTCTGGTGATGGAGAGAATTGTCTCCTTGCCTTTTTTCAGTTTCTAGAAGTCACCTGCATTCCTTGGCTCATGGGCGCATCCCTCTGACCTCCGCTTGCATATCACATCTCTGTCTTTGACTCTGGCCCCCATGCCTCCTGCTTACAAGGACCCCTGTGATGATACCTGGGTACTCCAGGATTCTCTCCGCATCTCAACATCCTTAACTTAATCATGTCTGAAAAGTCCTGCTTGCCCCGAAAGGGAGCATCATCTCGGGTTCTGGGGATGAGGATGTGGACATCCTCGGAGCCATTTTCTGCTTACCACAATTCCCAACCTGCCATGTGATCCTAACCAAGCCCTCCACCTCTCTGAGCATGCCACAGCTTGTGCATCATAAACCAACTCATGCCTTTTAGCTCAAAACTATGATTCTATGATCTGGGACTGAGCAGCTTCCTTTAATGAGGTGGGAGCTCAGGTCAGGAGTGGGGTCTCTGCTTCATGGGCAGAATATGCCCGTGGAAACCAGAGCACGGTGACGAGACCAAGGTCTACATCTTCTCAACATGTTTCTGAGCACAAACTCACCTGTGTGTGTGCTGAGTAGCTCAGTTGTGTCCAACTCTTTGCGACCCCGTGGACTGCGGCCCGCCAGCCTCCTCTGTCTATGGGGATTCTCCAGGCAAGAATACTGAAGTGGGTTGCCCTGCCTTCTCCAGGGGATCTTCCAAACCCAGGGATCAAACTCGGGTCTCCTGCATTGCAAGAGGATTCTCTACATCTGAGCCACCAAATTCGCTTAGTGATTTAAATTTTGTCCTGAAGAAAGCTGGAACAACATCTGAAATATTTTTAGGAAATTACGTTTTCGGCTTTTTTATCTCTTTTTATCTTAAGTAAAGCTAGCTCATGAAGCAAAGATGATTCTCTGCTGTTGTACATGGATTTAGATCTGCAAGCTCAGTCCTCAAACATTGTTTCTTTTCCCTTAGGAGCTTTACTGAGCTCACATAACAGGTTGTTATCTCCTGTAGCCACTGCTGTCAGCCACGCTCGTGGAATGGCTCTTTTCTCTCCCTTAGTGATATTCTGGTAGGTCTCAGGCCTTGCCCTTAGCTTAGTCCACTTCACAGCTTCCAGCATGACCCCTTCCTTCCCTGTCTGGCCAGGCTCGCTCAAGACTCCAGGGATGGGGAAGCATCTGCTTGGAGCACCTGTTCCCCTCGCTCCATGTACTGGGTTTCCACTGGGCAGGCAGGGTATAGAACAGGGGCTGGACAGAGCTGGACAAGTGGCCTCCCACGTCTGAGGGCTCAAGGTCAACCTTGCTAGCTGCTGATGCCCTCTGAGGGGTCATCCAAGCCCGGGTGTCTTGAGGGCTGAGACAGGCTTCCTCAGAGGCCTGCAGGGTGCCCTCAGCATTCCTTCACCTGAGCCCTTAGCAGACTTGCCCTATTCAGACTCTTCCAACCCCACCCCAACTCTGGCCTCCAGGAGACCCCTCACCCCACATGCCCATTTACATACATTATATACATATATATATATATGGATTACTTTGCTATACATCAGAAACTAACTCAACATTGTAAATCAATCATACTTCAATAAAATAAATTTTTTTAAAGAGGAAGGTGACATCTGAGGAAAGTCTTGAACAAGGTGAGGAAGTAGGCCCTGTGAATCTCTTGGGAAAGAACATGCCCAGTAGGGGGACTGATGCCAAGACCCTGAGGCAGGGGCCTCTGTTGGATGTTTGAAGAAGAGGGAGGAGGCCAGGATGGCAGGAGCAGAATGAACAAGGAAGAGTAGTGGGAGGTGAGGTGGGAGATGTGAGTGGGTAGTACAAGTGATAAAGGACCTTGAGAGCTACCATGAGGTCTTTGGAATTTTCTCTGAATTCAAACGAAAGACACTGGACGGGGCTGGAGAAAAGAGTGACGTGACCTGATTTTACCAGGATCCCTGCAGCTGCTCTGTGGATAACAGACTATTGGGAAGCAAGGTCAGAAGCAGGAAGACCAGTTAGGAGGCTGCTGAAGTGACCCAGGCAAAGGATGATGGTGGCTTGTACCAGATGGTAGTAGTGTAGATGATGAGAAATGGTTGGATTCATGATGCATTTTGAAGTAGAAGCAATAGAATTCTTGACCTATTTGATGAGAGAAGTCCATATTTTTGATGGAAGCAACAGGAAAGATGGAGTTGCCATGGAGATGGGAGGAGGAACAGACTGGATGGTGGGGAAGGAGATCATATTACGTGTGGACGTGGCCAGTCTGAGATGCCTATTAGGCATTCAAGTGGACGTACAAGAAGGCCGTGAATATATATGTCTGGACTCAAGGGGGAAGTCCAGCTTAGACATATACATTGAAGAGCCTCAGCAGTGATATTTAAAGTTTTGAAACATGGATGAGAACAGAGAGTTCAGAAGCAGGCTCACACAAGTATAGTCAACTGATCTTCGACAAAGCAGCAAAGTCAATTAAGTGGAGAAAGGATAGTCTTTTCAATAAAAATAATTGCTGGAACAATTGAATTTCAAAATATAAAAAATAAACTTAGATACAGACTTCCTTACACTTTTCACAAAAATTAACTCAAAGTGGATTACAGGCCAAAATGTAAACTGCAAAACCACAAAACTTCTGGAAGAAAACATAGGAGAAAATCTACAGCGACTTTGGGTTTAGTGATGAGTTTTTACATGCAACCCTAAATGCATGATCCATGACAGAAAAACTCAGCTGGACTTCATTAAAATAAATCTATAAGACTGGATAACACCACCAAGTGAGGGACTACAAAGAAGAGGAGAGGTCCAAGAACATGGTGCACTGAGCCCTCTCACATGTCTAGCATCTCCATGAACAATTCTCCTGAACTCCCATAGTTTTAGGATGGGAGGGTTAGAGATACAATTTTGGAAGTCAAGAGCAATAGTTTAAAGTACCCACCATCCTGGACAAGATCACATCAAGAGGGTTCCAGGCCAAGGAGAGAAAAGGAGAAGAAGCAAGTCATGGGACTCTCCAACACAGATATACTGGAGATGTGAGGAGCAGCAGTCAACCTGCTGAACAGAAAGGAGCAGTAGGCACATGAAAAGCCAAGTGACAGAGATGCTCCAGGGTCTAGAAGAAGGGAGAACTTCAGGAAGGTGGGGATCGAGGTGTCAATGCAATTGATAAGCTGCATTGAGAGGCTGAGGGTCAGTTATGGGATTAGCCACATAGGGTCACTGGCAACAACACCGTGGGCCAGTTTGGTGGAGTGTCCCATGCAAAGAAGGATCACTCAGTTGTGTCCAACTCTTTGTGACCCCGTGAACTATATGATCCATGGAATTCTCCAGGCCAGAATACTGGAGTGGGTAGCCTTTCCCTTCTCCAGGGGATCTTCCTAACCCAACGATCAAAGCCAGGTCTCGCACATTGCAGGTGGATTCTT
This sequence comes from Aepyceros melampus, assembly GCA_006408695.1. Lineage (NCBI taxonomy): Eukaryota > Metazoa > Chordata > Mammalia > Artiodactyla > Bovidae > Aepyceros > Aepyceros melampus. Next base: position 371,612 of record SJXQ01008845.1, read on the forward strand.
TACCAGCTGAGCCACAAGGGAAACCCAAGAACACTGGAGTGGGCAGCCTATCCCTTCTCCAACAGATCTTCCCAACCCAGGAATGGAACTGGAGTCTCCTGCACTGCAGGTGGATTCTTTACCAACTGAGCTATCAGGGAAGCCCAAAGTCAGATGCAAAGCCCTGCCCAGAATGAGTTTAAGAGGGAATGAAGAAGAGGGATAGCTATTGTAGACAATTCCATTTAATGATTCTCTGAAAAGGAAATCAGAGATGATGGGCAGTACCTGAAGAGGAAGCCAGGTCAAAGGTAGGGGTTTTGTAAATGGAAAGAATTGTGGCAGCTGTGTATCCTGATACAAATGGTGAGGGAAAACTCTAACCCAGGAATGGAACTGGAGTCTCCTGCACTGCAGGTGGATTCTTTACCAACTGAGCTATCAGGGAAGTCCAAAGTCAGATGCAAAGCCCTGCCCAGAATGAGTTTAAGAGGGAATGAAGAAGAGGGATAGCTATCGTAGACAATTCCATTTAATGATTCTCTGAAAAGGAAATCAGAGATGATGGGCAGTACCTGAAGAGGAAGCCAGGTCAAAGGTAGGGGTTTTGTAAATGGAAAGAATTGTGGCAGCTGTGTATCCTGATACAAATGGTGAGGGAAAACTCGACAGCACAGGAGAGAGAGGAGAAAGCTGCAGAAGGAAAGAAAGGGTCTATCAGAGAAAGGAGAGGGAGGGTCCACACATAGCCACCTGATCCTACCAGAAACACGGCAAGATTCAAATGTGGCTGTGATGTTCTAGCTTCCCGATTCTGAAGGGTTCAAACACTGGGCCAACTTCCTCATGAAATCTGCCTTCTAATAGCAGTTCATACTCTGAGAAGCCCCCCAGAATACAAGTTAAATGAATGATATGAATTTCAGAGGAAAAATGGTAACAAACAAATCTAGGCACGCACCCTACAGTCTCCAGGGCAGCTCTGTGATCAATCAGCAACATGAAAGTTTGAACCTTCAAGTCAGCCAGCAAATCACAGCTGATCTTTCACAGAATATCTTCAAAGACAAAAAGCAGTAGGTTATTGCATCTTTTAACACATTAAATTATCATACCTTAAAGTTACTGAATTTTTTTATTTTTCTGAGACTATGAAAAATAGTCAACTGGTCTGTGTTTTGCTTCATCCCAAGTGCAGGGCAGATACTGTGTTTCCAAAACATCCCCTGTTTCATCCGCATATAAAACTATTCAGACAGAAAGCAGATCAGTGGTTGCCTGGGCCTGGGGGTAAGAATTGAGTGTGAACACAAATGCTCAGGAGGCTTCTTTCTCGGGGGGATGATGGATATGTTCTAAAATTAGATTACAGGATACGTACAACTCTTTAAATGTACTAAATACCATTGAATTGTACACTTAAAACAGATATTTTTGTGGCATATAAATGATACCTTGCTAGATTTCTAATTTTTAAAAAAAAGATATGCAACAAGCAACAGAAGTTTACTGTATATTACAGGGAACTACAGTCAATATAATATAATAACCTATAATGGAAAATAATCTGAAAAATAATATATGTATATTTATATGTATATTTAATTTATGTATATATTTATAGCTGAATCACCTTGCTATGCACTTGAAACATTGTAAGTCAATTATACTTCAATGAAATATATATATATATAAAGAAAAAATAATTGTTTTTTAAAGACAGAGAAAACTCTTGGTGAGGACTTGGTCCTGTGGGAGGAGGCTGGGAGAGGATGCTTCAACCCTGCAGCTCCCTTCTTGGCAGCCAGAACTTGCCTTCGGTGCTGTTGGATCTGGAAACAACAAAGACATGGAGCGAAAGTCAGAGTTCTGTCCAATGTGCAGCCAAGAGCTCCTCAACCAAAGTCTAGCCCCAGTGCGTTTGTGTGGTGGTTTGATCTATAACTATTTGACCAGCAAGCCACAGATTCTTATCAGCTGGTGAAGAGTACAGTGTCTACTGCCTTTGGTAAGAAATAATGGTCCTCAAGACCAAAAGATGGAGTTCATGTAAACCAATTATTGGCAGTCACTCTGTTCCAATGACATAAAGGTTCCCATTTGCTCCCTTAAGGCTAAGATCAGTGTTTCTATAGGTTTGCTCCTATTTTAGGATCTTTGAATCCTTGTCCCAATCCTCTGCTCAAGAAAGTCCTCTATGTGATGAGAATCCACCTCTTGGAATTCAGGTCATTACTCCAGACATGCAGCTCAGCATGCATGCTCCCTTCTACAAAGGGCTCTAAACCAAAATAACCCCTCATTTCCTACATCCATGACTGCCTTTAACAGTATATACACTCAGCAACAGTCTGATAAATGGTGCTATTTGGCCAGTAGAGAGCAGATCTGTCTAGGTTTTCTATGTGGGTTCCGTCTCCTGATTCAAGGCTCTAGGTCTCCTGAGCTGGGAACTGGGCCCAGTCTTGTCTCCATCCTTCAGTCTGCCACTGGTCTCTCTCTTTTACCTTTCTTACACACTCCCTCTTCACTAAACTGCTCTGTGTGCCCTGATCACCACATTTCAAACCATCACTATTCACACAAATCTTTCTTTCTGTTTGATCTGAGCAGTTGAAAGCAGACACTCAAATCCTGGCTCCTTCTCTTGGTCACTGAGCACCTTGGGCAAGTGACTTCAGCCACCTATGCACCAGTTTCTTTGTCTGTTGTGAGAATGGGCTATACAAGGAAGTGTTTACCAGCAAGGTCCTGTACCTGGCAGTCAGCGCACAGACATCATTAGCTCTACCATCGTCAGTGAATGGTCCTGCTGCAATGCTTTTGGGAGAGCTTCAGCTTTGGGGGTGTTTTCCAGTGGTATCGTTTGTGGCCTAGGAATTGCCATCTTACTGTCAGAGAACTTATCTTTCATGCTGTCGCTGAGGTTTGCAATTGCTGGGCTGCCAACTCTGCATAACAAACATGCTTTCTGCAGCTATTTGCACTTACTCCGAGGCAAGCTGAGACCAGAGGAGCCTGGGACCTGCCAGGAGTGATGCAGCTGTCCCCATCTCTGCTCTGTCCCCACTTCTTGGCTCTCTGTTCCTGGACTGATCAAGCAGCCAACATTTGTCACTACAAAACCCTTGTCCTCTGTAGGGAGTCATTTTCCCTTTCCAGCCCTAATTCTTTGCCCTTTTAAACCAGAGCTATTATTACTTCTAATTTGCATTGAATGGTCCCTTAGCAACCATTGCACATTGAATGGGATATCAACTTGCTTCTAATGCTGCTGGATTTACCAAAACCTTAGCTCTACCAGAGTACAACTCAAAATGTGACAAACAGAAATGTAAACAGCTGTCAGCACATCCACGTACATAAATATGCTTCTTTATAGAACAGCTGCACCATAGGCAAGTTGACTAGAAGGCACGTTTTGGATGAATCCCATTTTTCCCTCACCATCAGTAAAAAACAACCTCATAAATTTATTTACGCTAGAAACATTTTTGGACCCAAAACATTGCCACTGTTCTTAAGATTTAAACTTGTAAGCAATATTTTTAAAATTTTATTTAGTTTTTGGCTGTACTGTGTAGCATGAGGAATCTTAGTTCCGCCACCAGGGGTCAAACCCATGCCCCCAGTTGTGGATGCACAGATAAAGTCTTAACCACCGGACCACCAGGGAAGTCCCAACATATGCAATATTTAAAGATGATAGATAATTTCATAGTACTTTTAAAAAACACATTAAATGTTTTAATTGAAAAATAGTTGATTACAAGGTTGTATTAGTTTCTGGTGCCTGGCAAATGGTTCAGTTATATATACATATTCTTTTTCAGATTCTTTTCCATTATAGTTTATTATAAGATATTGAATTTAGTTCCCCGTGCTATACAGTTGATCCCTGTTGTTTATCATTTTTATTTACAGTAGTATATAAAATATACTTGCTATATATTTTACTATATATTGCTAATCTCCAACCCCTAATTTCTCCCTCCCCTCCTTTCCCCTTTGGTAACCGTAAGTTTGTTTTCTGTATCTGTGAATCTGTTTCTGTTCTGTAAATAAGTTCATTTCTTATATTTTTTTAGATGCCACACATAAGCAGTATCATACAATATTTGTCTTCGTCTGACACTCCACTTCGTATGACCATCTCTAGGTCCTAAAACACACATTTATTAAGATTCCGCCATTTCTAGATAAGATATAAACAGTAGTATGCTGGTAAACTAGTTCCCTGGAGGCAAAGAAAGGCCTATTTGTAGTGTCTGCCTATATCCATGGTGTAAATATGCCCACTATGGCTAATTTCAAGCTATCAACTGTGGCTCATCAAATACTCAAATATTTAACAACCACAAAGGTTCTGGCACGTCACTGGAAGGCAATGACGTGTACATAAAATGCATCAAGGAAACATAAGCAAAAGTAGGTGAAAAAGAAGTAATGAAACAAGGATAAAGGAGTAAAACAGAGCCAGGAATTGGTAAACATGAAAATGTATAATACAGAGCCCTAGACCCAGGTTGAATACTCACATGTGGCTTTAAGAAACTTCCCACACTGCAAGAAGCTTACCTGATTCACAGTGTCCTTAAAACAAAAATAAGTCTCATGCTGAGAAGTGCCAGTTTCCTGTTCTTCAAGTAGGTCACATTTCTCCTGAGGGTGCCTGTAAAGCAAGGGCTGTGAATGCCCTCATCAACATCAGGGTGATAGCCCGACATTGAGACCACAGTCTTCCAGGAATTGGTAAACATGAAAATGTATAATACAGAGCCCTAGACCCAGGTTGAATACTCACATGTGGCTTTAAGAAACTTCCCACACTGCAAGAAGCTTACCTGATTCACAGTGTCCTTAAAACAAAAATAAGTCTCATGCTGAGAAGTGCCAGTTTCCTGTTCTTCAAGTAGGTCACATTTCTCCTGAGGGTGCCTGTAAAGCAAGGGCTGTGAATGCCCTCATCAACATCAGGGTGATAGCCCGACCTTGAGACCACAGTCTCGTGAAAGCAACGCTGAAGGATACTAGACCCAGTCTGGGTCTAAGGACCAGCATTCCCACATTCCCAGTTTAATCCCTGGCAGGTGGAGCTGTGGGTGTACTCCACAGCCTTTGAGTAATCTTCCAGGCTTTTGCTAAAGACCAGACTGTGCTAAGTTTAAAACTCCTCTCCCAGGCAGCTCTCCCTACCCGAAGGTCTTTCTAGAAATTCTAGTAGTCACAATATTCTAATGATGAAGCTTCTGCCTCAGGGCCCTGATCAACAAGGCCCTGGGGACTTCCCTGGTGGTCCAGTGGCTAAGACTCTGTGCTCCCAATGCAGGGGGCCTGAGTTCGATCCCTGGTCAGGGAAGTTGATCCCATATGCCACAGTTAAAGAGTTTGCATGACACAACTACAGACCCACGTGCTGCAACGAAGACCAAAGATTCTGCGTGCCACAAGTAAGACCTGGTGCAGCCGAATAAATAAATAATTAAAATAAATATTAAAGAAACCAAACAAACAAGGCCCTGATTTGGGGCTGGGTTCCAAGAACTGAAGCTTCAACCAAGATTCAGGTCATGTTCCAGCCCAGTCAATCCAGAGCTACCCACAATACTTGGCACCTTGTCATATGAGTGGTTGACTACTCCCTTTGAGAGTGAGGCCTCTATGTGTCTGGCCCCCCAGCCCCAGCCTGCCCTTCCTAGTCCTCCCCTTGTGTTCCTCGGCACCACCCTTGGTAAACTCACGTAATTGCCTGCACACAGCTCCACCAACTGGCTCCATCTGAATGGAGATTTGCCTTTATCATTGACATGGGCCTGTAACAGTGCTTCTCAAGGCAGGAAACAGTCCTGATCCCTCGTGTCATCAACCGAAACACACTGGATTCAACAAATGGCCTTTTCAAGTTCTCATTTCTGCTTTTCTGAGGTAGAAGTGAAGACAGGTGGGAAGAGGTGTTAAGCAGTTGACAGTAATTACTGAAGGGGTGACAGCAACACCATGAATACACACACCGATCCTGTTATAGAGAACCTCGGGCCACCTTGGCCTGGTTTTCCTCACTGAGGACAAAGCCACCAAGATTTGTGCTTCCCTCCAAGCCCCTGGCCTCACCCAGCAGGGAACAGATTCTCAGGGCATCTGGGTAAAGAAATGGAACAGCTTGTTCCATCCTCCCCCAGCCAATATGCCCATCACTCTACCCTCAAGTCATTTTACTCTCAAACCCAAAAGCACACACACGTATGCTACAGCATATGGCCAAGGGAACTCGAAAGTCACAGCACTTCCCCAGGAAAAGGCCTTTAACGGAGGCCATTGTCTCACTCCAGTACTCTTGTCTGGAAAATCCCATGGATGGAGGAGCCTGGTAAGCTGCAGTCCATGGGGTCGCAAAGAGTCAGACACGACTGAGCAACTTCACTTTCACTTTTCACTTTCATGCATTGGAGAAGGAAATGGCAACCCACTCCAGTGTACTTGCCTGGAGAATCCCAGGGACGGGGGAGCCTGAGGGGCTGCCATCTCTGGGGTCTCACAGAGTTGGACACGACTGAAGCGACTTAGCAGCAGCAACAGCAGCAGCAGCATTGTCTCACCCATAGTCCAGCAATGAAAAAGATGCTTAATGTAAAGGAAAGTCACCTGTGGGTCAGGGTGTGTGTGTACCTGTGTGTGCACTCACAGAGTTTCTTCTTGTCTGTAAATTCTGATGGTCCTCTATGAATCGCTTACTTCAGACATAAATTATAACCAGATACAAGAAAATATAGGAACTGGGAGAAAAAATGGTTATTTCTAAAAAGAAGTGGAATATTCCTTGCTTGATTAATTAAGAGGAAAAGTATCCAGAACCCTTTTGAGCCCTCTTTGCAGAAATATATTAATTCCTCTAAGAATCTTTCTCCTGTAAAGCAATTGGTGGACACATTGAGCCAAGTACCAGTCAGTTCCCAGGGCACATGGAAGCTACCTCTCTTTCTCTGATGCACTTGAGAAACCTAAGTTAAAATTTTAAGTCCCCTTAATGCTGAAACCCGGAGGCAGGCCATGCCTCACTGGAGATAACTTACTCCTTATCTGGTGACTCAGAGTCTCCTGGTCCTTCACAAAGCCCCATTCTATTACTCCTTAACTGATGACTTATAACCTAGTTTCCTGACCTTACAGGAGAGACCCCCTCCCAAGAAAATGTATTTACGATCGGAATTTTCCTAGGTAATTGTTTTTCTAAGAACTGGCCAAACGCTGCAGAGTGGCCAGTCAACTGTCACTAAACTTACATCTCAAACCCACTATCAATTGGTTGATGGATCCTACAAAACGGCAAATGTCTGGTAGAGAAATGATATATGTAAGAAATATACTTGCAGGAAGTGTTCCACGTGCCCCATTCTAAAGGCATCTCAAGACAAATTTTTTCTGGAGGCCAACTAGTGTGAGAGAGTTTTGATAGAACTTACAAGATCTGTCAAGGTACAATCTGGCATTGTTCATCCCAGATAAACACTTGTGCACACAGTTTTACTGTAGCTCTCCTCACAGTAGGGAAATGTCCCTCCCCTGTTCTCTTTTCATTGGCCCTGTCAGATGGAATAAACAATAAAGCTCCCTCTCTGTCTTCCACTCCACCTCCACCCTACCGTGCAGCTCCTGGGGACTTTGTGGGAGGTCACAGCTACAGGCAGGATCTGACTAGTCCAGCCCACTTAGAATATCCTCGTTCTCTGGTTTAGGAACAGGCTCCCTCAGGGTATGGCCCAAGCAGAGTAAAGCACCGGGCCTGATCAGAGGCAACCGGCAGCCCCTACCGCTGCTGAAGGAAGCCAGCCTCAAGAAAAAGCCAACCCAGAGACGCACAAGCTAGCAGAAATAGAGTCATCAGCAGAACTCTGATCAAATCACACCAGAAACTCAACAGGCACCTGAGTCACAAGACTCAGTGAATCTCCTCTTAATGCTTGAGCCTGTGCATTAGATGGGATAACCTGCAAAAAATGTCACGTGTCTTCTGAATTATTAAACAATTGATAGAATGTAAACTACCACATCTTGTGTAACAGACTTCAGAAATCCTGGTTTTGAAAGGTCTATATGCAGGAAGACCAAACAACCAATAGTGACTGTATATTTTAATGGGGACAATTCTAACAATTCATGCATCACTTTCTACTTACACATTGCTTCTAACAGGATTTAAGTCAGCTTACAATACAAAGACCTATAAGAACAATTAAAACAAGAATTAAATATCCAGGGGAAAATACAGATATATCAGAAAACAACAATGAAGTATAATTGTTACACTGGAACGAACAATTAAACTCAGAGTATCCTGGCAAACAAAGTAAAAATAAAATAGTAGCTTAATTTTACATAACTCTTACCATCTGAAAAAACTTTACCGTTTGCCAGAAGATATGACATTTTTTCCTAGCAGTAAGTAAACTCTAGAGTAGTGGAGTCAATCTGGAAAGTTTAGGCCCCTGAAAGCTGACATTAGCTGAACCACTTCAGCTTATCTGTCTTTAGAAGGTCAACAAAAGTGTCCACACTAATCTAAGTTCTGGCAGTATTAGAATGTTACAAGATTCTGGCAGAGAAAGGTTTATATCAGCACTTGCAAGAAAGTACAGGGAGTTATAGGGAATTTTTGAAGAAATTACAATGTGACACCAGCCCCACAGGGGTGCAGCCAACAGCAGCAGGCAGGCACATGGAGGGCTTGAGCTCAGAGGCCCGTCTGTATCCAGACAAAGGAACATGGCAGTAAGGTGGAGAAGCAAAGGGATGGGAAAGCTTCAGAAGGGAGGTCACGTGGGAGTCTTTGGAGACGCAGTTAAGCTGCAAGACCCTGAGGTATGTGGCATGAGACAGAAGGTGTGCTTCGTCAGTTTGTGCTGACACAGGGCTCCACAGTTCCTAAGAAAAATATGGAAGCACAGAGAGGCTCTGCTCACCCTGAAAGAGAAAAGGGAACTCTGGACACAATTTAGACTAGGAGACTGTTTTTGGGTAACTATAGCTATCTTTATTGAGCACAACATTCCATGAGGTAAAGCATTGTAACAGGGAAGAAAAAATTTCACTCTATATTAGATCAGTTTCTTCTACTTTAACTTTATATTCTTATTGCCTTTGCTTGCAGTTAAGAATAGTATCTATAACCTGTAATATACAAGTGAGCCCATTTTCAAGGCTCTGACCTTTAAGGTCACAAAGGTCATTCAGAGATCTTTCCCATTCATATAGATAAAAAGTTGTAAAACAGTTGCAAATATTTGTCTTGTTAGAAGTTTACAGGAACATTTGGACCTGAGCTATGAGGACAGCTGCAAGAACCAAGGATTCCAATGCCAAGAAGGTTGCAATCACCAGCCACGACCCTCTCTCATTTTGCCGTTAAAATGCTTTGCTGAAACCCTTCTAGAAGATCGAGGTTTTCTAGGGGCACGCGTCACCCATTCTCCTTGCATGGCCTTACAATAAACCTTTCTCTGCTCCAAACTTCTATGTTTCAGTTTTGTTGGCCTCCCTGTGTGTTGGGCATATGAACTTGCATTCAGTAACAATACTATTATTATCTCCAAGGGGACAAGAACATCTGATGATGAAAGTGATGTTCGGCTTTTTGACCAAAATCCCACAGCTAATAAGTGATGGAGTTAGGAATCTGATCTGAGGTGTTCTGGCTGCAAAGACAGCCTCTCACCTCTGGTGAGCATGTCCATTGCATCCAGCCCCTCTAACTGGAGCTGCAGCTACAGGGACAGCTTCAAGTAAGCTGTGACAAGCCCTCTGGCTTATGCCACACCTTTCCACTTCTTCACACCATTCCACTCTACCTGCAACCCAGAGATGCAAGACAGGGAAGAGACCAGGGAGCCTTCAACCACTGGGCAACGAGGGCCAGTGGAGAAATGTTCTGGGATCTGGCCCTCACAGACAGCTCCAAAGGGCACTGAGATAGAACTGAGCCCTCTACCCAGAGAGAGAACCCCTACTCCTCTCTAATTCACTCTCTCCTCTCCCAGAATCACCTCCCAAATCGACTGTCTGCAGCAAAGTCTTTGTCTCAGACTCTGCTAAACAGCAAACTTAAACAAGAGAAGAAAGCATCAAAAATTGGAAAGGACAGTGGATCAGATTCTTTACAGGTCCAGCCTCTCACGGTGAGAGCCACTGACCACTGCCCTGCTCGGGAGATAGAGGTTTTCAGGGATGGATCGGCTCAGTGCACAGCCAAAGGCAAAAAACTTCAATGGACGAGTATGTCTGACTACACTATATATTTTCTGAAAATTGACTTGTCCATTTCAAAGTGAGTCGTGACAGGAATCATCAGACCATGGAGTCAGTGGACAATGTGAGGTGTTCTCAGATAAATGCATTTCAAAGTACTCTTTCTCGTGGGCAGTTGTACAAGGATGACAAAATGGATCTTTGTAGTGTCACTTGCCAGTTTCCTCATAAGTGGAGTGTGTGCTCCTGATCTGAAGCAGAAAAAAAATGGACACATTGACTCTTTTTGCATATTTTAGTGCTACGGGCATTCATTTTAAAAAAAGAAGAAAGAAAAATGTTGGTGCCTGGGAAGAAATCTAACCTTCTCCAGGTTCTCAAAAGTGTCACATTTTGCAAAGCCTGAACCAACGCACTGAGAAAGAGACTTTTCCTGACTGCATTCACTGTACACTATTGCATCCAATGGTCACTGCAGAACCAGGAGTCTGTCTGAAGACAGCAGAAGAGTCTACTGCTAGAAGAGACATGGGTCTCCCCCTGAGCAAGAAAGGGTCTAAGCTTTTATTCCCCCTATCCATTACTCTTTCTTGCAGCTCAGCTGGTAAAGAATTCGCCTGCAATGCCAGAGACCTGGGTTCGATCCATGGGTTGGGAAGATCCCCTGGGAAAGACTACCCACTCCAGTATTCTGGCCTGGAGAATTCCATGAACTGTATAGTCAATGGGGTTGCAAAGAGTTGGACACAACTGACCAACTTTCATTAATCTATCACTCAGTGAAAATCATGGTCCAAACCATTATTCAGAAAATAAAGTGCTATTAAAGAATAAGTTCTCCAGAAAGGGAAGACTAGTTTCCTCAGACACAAGAAGGCAAGTTCCTTTCACTGATACTGGTGTTTCTGAGCTGCTCAGAGAAGAATAAGATCCAGAGCTGGGACCCTCTGAAAAGGGAGCTCTGATCACTTGGTGCTGGAGGCTCTGTGCTTGGATGGAGGACCAGTGTCCCTGGAACTCAGATTTCTGGAGGAGACGCTGGTGCTGGAATCTTGCCAAGGGGAATGATGAGTCTGTCTTTGCAAGTGTTGGAAAAACTACAAACAGGATCAAACAGGATCCTCATTGGAAGGAACTGTAACCGCCAGGGTGACCAACCATTGTTGGAGTGAGGTTCACAGGAACCACAAACACAGAGAGAAAGGGGCTGGAGCAAGCCCCTTCCTCCTGCAGCCTTGCCCTTTCCATCTAGCGCCCCCTATTGGCAGAGCCTAACTCCAAGCCAGGCTTCAACAGTACCTGAACCCTGAACTTCCAGATGTTCAAGCTGGGTTTAGAAAAGGCAGAGGAACCAGATATCAAATTGCCAACATCCACTGGATCATCGAAAAAGCAAGACAGTTCTAGAAAAATATCTACTTCCACCTTATTGACTACACCAAAGCCTATGACTGTGTGGATCACAACAAAATGTGGAAAATTCTTAAAGAGTTAAAGGGGCTGGAGCAAGCCCCTTCCTCCTGCAGCCTTGCCCTTTCCATCTAGCGCCCCCTATTGGCAGAGCCTAACTCCAAGCCAGGCTTCAACAGTACCTGAACCCTGAACTTCCAGATGTTCAAGCTGGGTTTAGAAAAGGCAGAGGAACCAGATATCAAATTGCCAACATCCACTGGATCATCGAAAAAGCAAGACAGTTCTAGAAAAATATCTACTTCCACCTTATTGACTACACCAAAGCCTATGACTGTGTGGATCACAACAAAATGTGGAAAATTCTTAAAGAGTTGGGAATACCAGACCACCTTACCTGCCTCCTGAAAAATCTGTATGGAGGTCAAGAGGCAACAGTTAGAACTGGACATGGAACAACAGACTGGTTCCAAACTGGGAAAGGACTACATCAATGCTGTATATTGTCACCGTGCTTATTTAACTTCTATGCAGAATACATCATGCAAAATGCTGGGCTGGATGAAGCACAAGCTGGAATCAAGATTGCCAGGAGAAATATCAATAACCTCAGATATGCAGATGATACCACCCTTTACAGAGAAAGCAAAGAAGAACTAAAGAGCCTCTTGATGAAAGTGAAAGAGGAGAGTGAAAAAGCTTAAAACTCAACATTCAAAAAACTAAGATCATGGCATCTAGTCCCATCACTTCATGGCAAATAGATGGGGAAACAATGGAAACAGTGACAGACTTTATTTTGGGGGGCTCCAAAATTACTTCAGATGGTGACTGCAGCCATGAAATTAAAAGACACTTTGCTCCTTGGAAGAAAAGCTATGACCAATTCAGAGAGCATATTAAAAAGCAGAGGCACTACTTTGTGGACAAAGGTCCACCTAGTCCAAACTATGGTTTTTCCAGTAGTCATGAATGGATGTGAGAGTTGGACTATAAAGAAAGCTGAGCACCAAAGAATTGATGCTTTGGACTTCAAGGAGATCCAATCAGTCCGTCCTAAAGGAAATCAGTCCTGAGTATTTATTGGAAGGACGGATGTTATGCTGAAACTCCAATACTTTGGCCACCTGATGTGAAGAACTGACTCATTGGAAAAGACCCTGATGCTGGGAAAGATTGAAGGCAGGAGAAGGGGATGACAGAGGATGAGATGGTTGGATGGCATCACCGACTCGATGGACATGAGTTTGAGCAAGCTCCAGGAGTTGGTAATGGACAGGGAATCCTGGCGTGCTGCATTCATGGGGTCACAAAGAGTCAGACACAACTGAGTGACTGAACTGAACTGAGCTGAACTGGGTGTCTGCAGGAAAAGCTAGAATGCAGTTTTCAGGGTCCCTGCCCCAGCATCCAGCACAGCATGGGTTTGCAGCTGAGAGACCACAACTTAATGACTGACACAGCACTCCATGAGACTTTCAGCCTCAGAATGCTAAAGCCCCAATTTCTAATATTTCCTGGGCTTGGAATCCAGTGGAAAAAAAGAAAATGTGGAGGAAGCTGTGGAAGACCTGTAGTCTTGTGTATGTTGGCAAAAGTGCGCTCAGCTCAGAAAGTGAGCTTTGGATAAAACCTGAAGACTGTGAGGGATGCCTATCCTGCATATTTTAGCCACTTCAATAGGAGTGAGGTGGGCTGAAGAGCTGCGCTGTGGTAGAGGCATAAACAAGAGATAGGGATACCAGTGGAAAATCTAAGGTCATAGATAATGGCAGAGAAAAAGGAAAAGGTGGGGTTTGCTGGTACCGAAGAAAGTGCTCTTGGGAATTCCCTGGTGGTCCAGTGGTTAGGACTCTGTGCTCTCACTGCCAGGGTCTGGGGTTCAATCCCTGGTCGGGGAACTAAAAAATAAAAAGTGTTGTTCATTGCAGGGAAAGACTGCTTTTGCCTTCTTGAAGAGAACAGGCACATCACTTTCTGAAGAGAGCAGGCACATTAAATTGCCTCCAGGTGTGCAGCCCCACACCTGCATTTGCTCTTCGGTGAGGAGGCAACGTGGCAAGGAGGCCACTTCTTGGAACTCTTCTAAGCCCACCTGAGCTCCTTCCCAGGGAATTAACAGACAGCAGTTGCCGGGGTCACTCTCCTTCCCCTTGAAACAAGACAGTCCATTCAGTTGAGTAAGGAGAGAACATGTGCTGCGTTTCTGGAATGATTTCTGTTCAAAGGCACAGAAGCCATGGAGGTAAAGGATTGACTTTGTTAATCTAGGAAACTCATGTTGGGAGACCCAGGATATCCAAGGTATTACTAACAGTTGGAAAAGAAAAACAAATCCTCGAGAAATGACCTCTGTGAGAAGAGTCACACTCACGGTCAAGGCCTGCGAGTGGGAGGACTTTTTGAAGACCTCAGGATGGAAAGTAAGGCCCCTCCATGGAGAGGAAGACCCTACCCCAGCCTCCCAGCCTCCTTTTCTGGCCTCGTGGTTGTACCAGCCTCAGGCTCACTGCCTTCACAAGAGGGGTTCCTGGCCTCCAGGGACAGGTGCCCTGCAAAGTCTTCTCCTATCAAATGACAATAAAGAAGATCTCGAGGCTCAGGGCAGGAAACCATGACAAAAGCATGGAATAAATGTACAAGAATGCCCTGAGGGTAAACAGATCATTCACCTCGTGAGAAGCCCCCACAGCTCGAGACGCCTACGATTATAGTTCTGAATTCTGTTTGTTTTCATCAGATTTGACTCTGGCCACTTACTTCTGCGCAGGGTGGATGTTTTTCAAGTTCAAAGTGAAAACTCTGCCTTTTATCTTTCTTATAAGGTTTTTCTAATCTTCACCTGGCATTCATATGCTTCTGGCAACTGACACTTCTATCCCCTGCCTCCTTACGGTTCCATCGTGACTCAACTCAGTAAATTTCAATGCTTTGCGGGAGCTTTAATTAGCTTTGGGGGAAGAAAAGTAATTATAATGTGGTAATAGTCCTTTAAGAAGTCAGATACCTCTAGGATAACTTTTCTCCTTTGAGACCAGAGGCAAAGAACCAAGGAACTTAGAGGTCTCTAGCAATTCATGAAGCCACCTCACCCCCAGGAAATTGTATATAAGCCTTTTGTGTATATAGGGGGTGCTTTCAAGAGAGAAGTCAATAGTTTTCACCCAGTTCCGAATTTCCTGACCTCCAAAAGATTGAGAATCCCGAACGTGTTTAAAATCTGTTGCGTGAATTAATGGGAGAAAATTAACAAATGAATTAAATGGCTTTTGTTGTCCATTCAACTTCTAATCCCCACCCCCACCCACTCACCTTGCACTTCTCCCACCCACCTATACACACTAGCTCCTTTTCCCGTAATAGCTTATCATGATTGTTCTGAACTCGGTCTTTGGGGTTCAGCCAGTTCCCTTCAAACCACACATAAGTCAATGGCTGGTCTGCACACCCACAGTCCCTGGGAGAAATACTCTGGAGAATAATTGGCCTCCTGTAATGAAATCCTTGACCTTGTGTACAAAAAGCCCTCGAGCTGTGGGTGGGAAGATATTCTCAGGAAAGGAGAGTGACTCCTACAAAAAGTCAGAAAGAGAGAGAACAACAGAGAGGGGTCTTAGGGGCCACTGTCTTAGATGGGGTCTTCCCTGGTAGGTCAGATGGTAAAGAATCTGTCTACAATGCAGGAGACCAGATTTGATCCCTGAATCGGGAAGATCCCCTGGAGAAGGGACTGGCAACCCACTCCAGTATTCTTGCCTGGAGAATTCCATGGACAGAGGGGCCTGGCAGGCTACAGTCATCCATGGAGTCACAAAGAATTGGACCCAACTGAGTGACTAACCACATACACATTTTAGATAAAAGTGAGTAACATAGCAGGAGCGGGGGGAGGAGGGGAGTCCTCTGGCCTGTGGAGCGCCTCTCATCCATGTCCAGGCTGAGCTTCCAAGCAGCAATCCCTACCCAAAGGCCGACCCTCATGCTTGATGTTCATGTACAGACACACACTCACAAGCCATCACCTTCACCTAGCACTTTCTGGGGCCTGCCAGCTCTTGCAGACACTTTTATTCATTCCATCAGCTGGCACTTTCAATTAGGCCCCATTATGTACCAGGCACTATACTGGGCTTTGAGGATCAAAGTTTTGTAAGCATGGAATCTGAAAAGATGGCACACCAACCATCACACGGAGGTCATGGTGCACCTCTTGAGTGCTGGCAGTGCACAGCTCAAGGGCACAATCCTGGGAGCCTGGGGGACTCTTACTCCCACCTTGTACTCCATTCACCAGTTGAACATGGCCCCTGGAGCTGTGCCACCAAGAAGCCCTAGAGGTGACTCAGGGACACACAGGTAGGTGGGGTTGTTGTTACTGTTGTTCAGTCACTCTGTTGTGTCCAACTCTTTGCAACCCTGTGGACTGCAGCACACCAGGCTTCCCTGTCCTTCACTATCTCCCAGAGTTTGCTCAAATTCATGTCCATTGAATCAGTGATGCTATCTAACCATCCCATCTTCTGTTGCCCCCTTCTCCTCCGGTCCTCAGTCTTTTCCAGAATCAGGGTCTTTCACAGTGAGTCAGCTCTTCGCAGCAGGTGGCCAAAGTATTGGAGCTTCAGCTTGAGCATCAGTCCTTCTAATGAATATTCCTTTAGGATTGATTGGTTTAATCTGCCCGTAAACCAAGAAACTCTCAAGAGTCTTCTCCAGCACCATAATTCAAAGGCATCAATTTTTCAGTGCTCAAGCTTCTTTATGATCCAACTCTCACATCCACACATGACTATTGGAAAAACCACAGCTTTGACTAGACGGACCTTTTGGAGGAGGTGCTAATGGTGGGCATCACCATCCCACTGTGATAATGGCAGCTGCCCACAGGATGTGATTCTACCTTTGACACCACAGATCTGGTGCCTGTGCTGCCTGCTCTGTTCTAGTCTGTCCTACTCTAGCCTTTTAAAGGCCACTTTCCTTGGGCTCCAAAATCACTATGAACGGTGACTGCAGCCATGAAATTAAAATACACTTGCTCCTTAGAAGAAAAGCTATTTCAAACCTAGACAGTATATTAAAAAGCAGGGATTACTTTGCCCACAAAAGTCCATACAGTCAAAGCTATGGTTTTTTCAGTAGTCATGTGTGGATGTGAGAATTGGACCATAAACAAGGCTGAGCGTGGAAGAATTGATGCTTTTGAACTATGGTGTTGGAGAAGACTGTTGAGAGTCCCTTGGACTGTAAGGAGATACAACGAGTCAATCCTAAAGGAAATCAATCCTGAATATTCATGGGAAGGACTGATGCTGAAGCTACAATCCTTTGGCTACCTGATGCAAAGTGCTGACTCTTTAGAAAAGACCTTGATGCTGGGAAAGATTGAGGCAGGAGGAGAAGGGGACGACAGAGGGTGAGATGGTTGGATGGCATCACCAACTCAATGGACATGAGTTTGAGAAAGTTCCAGGAGTTGCTGAAAGACAGAGAAGCCTGGTGTGCTGCAGTCCATGGGGTCACAAAGAGTGGAATAGGACAGAGGCTGAACAACAGCAACAACATTAAAGCCTATTAACCACATGTGCAAAGGATGTGAACAACCCACCCACACCCTGCCCTGAGCTACCCAGGGCCACTAATTATAAAAATAATGTAAATTAAAGCAATACCAACAAATGGGTAAATTTTTAAAGACTGCTAACATCCAGCACCGAGGATGTCGGGGAATGCACCTCTTACACATTGTTGGTGAGGGCATAGATCCTTACAATCATTTGGAAAGTTCTCTGGCAATATCCAATAAAATTAGAAATACAAATCACCTTTGACCCAGGAGACCCACTTTGGGGAATTTATCCTATAAGAATAAAAGTGCCAACATTGTTTAGTGAAGTGAAGTCGCTCAATCATGTCCGATTCTTTGCGACCCCATGGACTGTAGCCTACCAGACCTCTCTGTCCATGGGATTTTCCCAGCAAGGGTACTGGAGTGAGTTGCCGTTTCCTTCTCCAAACATTGTTTATAATGGAAAAAAAAATAAAACTGGAAACATCCTCAATATCCACACTAGAGGAATGGCTGACTACATTATTATATCTATACCAATGAATATTGCACAGTCGTGAAAAAGAATGTTAAATTTATACATATTTGCCAAGAAATATACCAGTGGTAAACTGTTTAGCAGGAAGGGATAAAAGAAAATTATGGGAAAATGTATAGAGAAGAGGCTTATTCTTGAACAAAAATATAGGGGAAACCCACATACATTTTCATAAACATACACATACGAACACATCTGAGCAAAGAGAAAGGTGGAGAAAGTCACAAATCAAACCGTTCAGATTAGTCACTGCCAGTGGTACAATTAGAGACAGGGATGATTATTGAGTTTTTCTGAATATATCCTGCTTTGTAACACTTGGTACAATGGACATGATTTTTTCAGTAGTTAAAAAAATTCTAGTCAAGAAAATGAGAAGACAAGTCACAGATAGGGAGAAAATATTTGCCAAAGATATTACCTGGTATAGAACTGTTAAAGAGAACACTCAACAATAAAAGAATAAATGACCTGATTAAAAAATAAGCAAAAGATATGGTCAGATAATTCACCAAGGAAGTTATTGAGATGGAAATTAAGCATATGAAGTGATGCTCAATGTCATATGTTGTTAGGGAATTGCAAATGGAAACGAGATACCACTACATACTCATGTTGGCGGCAGTATTGTTTAGTCGCTAAGTTGTGTCTGACTCCCTTGAGACCCCATGGACTGTAGCCCGCCAGGCTCCTCTGTCTATGGAATTTCCCAGGCAAGAATATTGGAGTGGGTTTCCATGTCCTTCTCTGGGGGATCTTCATGACCCAGGGATCAAACCTGAGTTTCCTGCATTGGCAGGCAGATTCTTTACCACTGAGCCGCCAGGGAAGCCCATGTGCTCATTAAGTGAAAAGTCCAAAATCCAAAACACTGACAATGAGAAATTTTAGCAAGGGTGTGGAGCAATAGGAACTTTCATTCATTGCTGTGGGAATGCAAAGTGGTAGAGACACTTTGGAAGATAGTTTGGCAGTTATTTTACAAAACCAAACATACCCTTACCAAATGACCTAGTGCTCCTTGTTATTTTACCCAAATGAGGTGAAGTTTTAAACTGTGTGCCGTTTTGAGTCGGAGAAGGCAATGGCACCCCACTCCAGTACTCTTGCCTGGAAAATCCCATGGGCGGAGGAGCCTTGTGGGCTGCAGTCCATGGGGTCACTAAGAGTCGGATACGATTGAGCGACTTCACTTTTACTTCTCACTTTCATGCATTGGAGAAGGAAATGGCAACCCACTCCAGTGTTCTTGCCTGGAGAATCCCAGGGACGGGGGAGCCTGGTGGGCTGCCGTCTATGGGGTCGCACAGAGTCGGACACGACTGAGCGACTTAGCAGCAGCAGCAGCAGCCGTTTTGAGTAGTGTGATGAAACCTTATGTATTCCTGCTCTGTCCTCCTGGTATGGGAATCACCCCTGGACTAGGGTACCCACACTGCATGTGGGACCAGTCCATCGGTGCAGGAGGAAACTTAGTATAGGCTTGACACTCTTTGAGGTTTCAGGTATGCACTGGGGGTCTTGGAATGTATCTCCCTCTGATAAGGAAGACTGTTGTATATGACATTGTGGAAAAGGAAAAACGATAAAGACAGTAAAAAGATCAGCAGTGGTTAGGAGTTGAAGGGTAGGAGAAATGACTGGGCAGAGGACAGGATTCTGGGGGCAGGGAAATTATTCTGAATGACACTACAGTGGTGGATACATATCATTACCTATTTGTAAAAACCCACGTCACATACAAAACCAAAAATGAACCTTAATGTAAACTACAAACTTCGAGTGATAAGGATGTGTCAATGCAGGTTCATCAATTGTAATAAACGTGCCACTCTGGTGAGGGCTGTTGATAATGGGGGCATCAGTGGGAGGAGGGAAGGACAGGGTTATAAGGGAAATTTCTGCACTTTCTGCTCAATTTTGCTGTGACTCTAAGACTGCTGTAAAAAACAGAGTCTAGTAAAAATTGTTTTAGCAACATTCTAAAAAGTCTAGTTTAGTATTTAGTTTTAGATTCAGCCTATTTGGAAATGCCTATCATATAGGATTGATCAGTCCTCGTCCTGACATTCAAGGGGATGCTAGGGAGCAGTTACAAAGAAAGAAATTGAGCTACGTATGCTGCAGTAAAAACACATTTCAGGCCTAGAGATAAGAAAATGATGACAAAACAATACATACAGCATGACATCATTTGTATTAAAACAGAAATAAATCACGTGTGTATGTGTTTGTTAATACACAGAAAATAGCTAATTGGAGAATGAGACTCTTAGCAGATGCCTATCTCTGACGGGCGGTGGGGGCGGTATTAGGAGGGAGGTCTTATACCCTCCTGAGCTGTCTGAGCTTATAAGAGTAGATTAGCTTATAAATAAGTTAAAAACTGTTTTAGGAAAAGCAACTGCTTTCCTTGCCTCACACCAATATACTGCACTAAGGTGTGAATGGATACCCTGCCTAGCGGTTGTAGAGCCCACATTAGCCTCAAGCTCACAAAATTACTCACTAGTTTCTACATGTGGTACCACCTGACCCTCAGGTGTTATAAAAAGAATTGTCATAACCAAGTAAAGGTGTGTCTAACTTAAAGAATTATAGTGATAGTTACATTTATATAGTGTTTTACAATCTAGGAAGGGCAAAAAGTCCTCTGTGAGGAATTCGTCTTTATGGAAGTAATATATAATGCAAGCAGTAATTTTAAAGGTCCATCAGAAGCAGAATGGCAAGGCTGTCCTCACTATTAACGGCTACAAAAATATCAAAATATGCATCAACAACCTGCAGCATCCCTGCCCATAGCTATTACATAGGCAATTATGAGAAAATCCACTCTACAATATTTTTAAGACCCTCCCCACATGGAAGATCACAACTTACCTTTGGTTAAGGCACAGCTTAAAACAAATTCAAAGTGTGTTTTCAAGAGCACCCAGATGTCACTGTTTTTTTCCTCAAGCTGCCTTTGTCCCAGGGGGGCAGTTCAAGCCCCACCTGAAAGCTGCACTGGGAGATCACGTGTCACAGAACACAGAGGAACAAACACTCCACACTCCAACCTCTCCACTTACCCCCAACAGAGCAAAATCAGGCACAGACAACACCTTATAGGGAGACTTGGGGCTAACTTTGGTATATAATATATAATGTTCCTCTCAATCCATCACTTTGAAAAAAGTTTTGTAAAGAAGTTTTTTAACGTAGTAACAGCATTAAAAATAAACTTTTCAGTGGAAAATGATTCTCATTTTATGACAGACGTCTATGGGACGGTATCGTTTGATCAATAGCTAACTTTTCAAGATCATCGATTCCACACCGGGAGCACACAGTAGCTTAGGTAAGTTAAGACAACAGTAATGCCTGCATTTACTGAGCACACATTAGTTTTCACATGCACTCTCTCTAATTTTCACAGCAACCCTATAAAGCAGGTACCATTAACCCCATTTCACAGATGAGAAAACTGAGGTAGAGCAATAAAGCCTGCTCAGGATCACACAGCCAGAAAAGGGTGTAGCCAGGACTTGACCCAGTTCTTCCAGAACTCAAGGGCCATGGTCCTCTCGTGACAAGGCTGACTGGGTAAGGGAGAGAGGGATTGGGGCAAGGGATGGGTAGCCAACTCAGAGCATGGCAGGGACTGTGCAGCGGCCTCGCTGGACGGAGATCTGGTTCAGTCAGACCTTCTCTCTGAGAATAGTAGCCAGGCAGTCTGCCAGCAGAGGGGAGCTGCCAGTTCACAGTGTGCACAGAGCAGGGGCTGGCACAGCCTGACACCATTCAGGACAAAAGCTTTAGAGCAGAGAAAGGGGGTCGAGGCCAAACACAGGGGCAGAGCCCACCTGGGTGGTTCAATCCCATTTATGCCAAAATCTCTGAGTAACGATCCCATAGGACCTTGCTCTTGAGATCCCATTGGTGGCTTTTCTGTCCCAAGCTGCCACCAGGCAACTGGTGACTGTGGACAACTATTCCCTCCCCTCCCCCACAGGGCTAGCCATCCTCTTCCTCTATGATAACAGACTTCTACTATGTTCAGTGCAGCCAAGGACCCAACCAAGGAACTTCACTTCTTGGCCATCCTGGCATTTGCAGATAGGAGGCCAGCTAATTGTTTTTCTGCACAATTCAGCAGTGATTATTATTTCTCACAATTCTGTGGGTTGGCAGGGCTTAGCTGGGTGGTTCTTGTGCTCCACGTGGTATCTGCTAGAGCTAAGCCGGTGCTGGTACAGCTAAGATGGCTTAATGCACATGATTGATACTTCAGCTGGGGTAGAGAGAATAACTGGGGACTGGCCGGGCCTCCTTTCAAGTGATTGCTCATCATTTAGTTGTGTGGTCCAAGTCTCTTTACACAGCAGCTGGATCCCAAGAAACAGCAAGCCTAGTAAGGCCTTACAATGCATTCTGTTGGTCAAAGCAAGTCACAGGGCCAACCTTCACACAAGGAGAAAGGAGATAGACTCCACTCCTTGATGGGCGAAGTGACATAAAACTGAAACTGTTAGTCACTCGCTTGCGTCCGACTCTTTGGGACCCCATGTACTGTATGTAGCCTGCCGGGCTCCTCAGTCCATGGAATTTTTCAGTCAAGAATACTGGAGTGGGTTGCCCATTTCCTTCTCCAGGGAATCTTCCTGACCCTGGGATCGGATCTGGGCCTCCTGCATTGCAGGCAGATTCTTTGCCGTCTAGACCACCAGGGAAGCCTGGTGACATGAGCATACCAGAATTACTGGCAGCCAGCTTTGTGGACAAGATATCACAAAATACAGACAGGCAAGATACTTGTCACTAAATAGTGGAAGTTGTTGAATCTTAGCTGCCAGGTGCCGTCTGCCCTTCTCCCTTTCCTCTTTGCTCCTTCCTAGAAGGTGGATGTGACAGCGGGAACTTCAGCAGTCATCTTGCAACCATGAGCCAACCCGGCAAATGCAAGCTACACACTGAGGATAACAGAAAGAAAGAAGGACATTAAGTCCCTGGTGAGACAGCAGAGCTGCTGCAACAACCAAAGACTGCCGACTTCCAGAATATTTACACATTAAAAAATAGATAGCCCTCTATCTTACCTAAGCAATGATTATTTGCTTTTTCAGTGACACAGGCTCAGTGGGAACAACCAACAGAAGAAATCACAGAGTCCACAACACAATATTTCTTATTTTTTTAAATATAACTAATAGAACATTATCTAATTAATCACTAAATTCCATTATGGTGGTTTAGTCGCTAAGTCGTGTCCCACTCTTGCAACCCCATGGGCTTTAGCCCACCAGGCTCCTCTGTCCATGAAACTCTCCAGGTGAAAATACTGGAGAGGGTTGCCATTTCCTTCTCCAGGGGATCTTCCTGACCCAGAGATCGAACCCAGGTCTCCTGTGCTGCAGGCAGATTCTTTACCGCTGAGCTACTAGGGAAGCCCAAATTCCTATTTATAGCCATATAAAAGATTCAAGGTAAATGTTTGGTGACAAACACTTTGTGCCTCAAAGGAACTAGACATCACTCACGGTGGCTTATGAGAAAGTGCTAAGAGATTCTTTGATATCAATACTTCCATGTAAACCATTCCTGAGGAAAAGACTTTAATGCTTTTCAGCCAAAGTGATGCGTGAGAGCCTATCCTGAATTCCTCAGCATTTAGGAAGAAATGTATGTAAAGTTCGAACAGGGTCACCACATCCTCTTCCAAGCCTGCAATTTCAGTCAAACAATCCCTTCACCAATAATTGAGGTTGATTCATGAGCCTTTCTTCCCCGTTCCAAATTTTCTTAAATGCCAAGCAAACAGGCAAGTTTTAAAACACAGGATTGGTTTTGTTTTGTTTTGTTTTTAACAGCTGTGCATAGGAGGACTCTAGGACTAGTAAACTGAGAAGTGGGAAGGACAGACAGGTATCTCAGGCCTGACTGGGGCACACTGATCAAATCTGCAGTAACAAATACAACCCTCAACCCTCAAATACAAGGACAGGGGAAATGGCTGCATTGTAGCACAATACATCTCTTCTGAAAAGTAGCTGAACTTGGCTATGTTATGATTTCACTCATTTTCATGTAGAGCTTGGCAAATGTTTTGTTTGACTTTTTGCATATATTAAGGATTGGAATATTTTAGAATCCTGTCTATTTTAAACTTGTAATTAGCTATCTTAAAAAGAACACATTCTTGAAATATTTTAAAATATAATTAGAGTACTACTGCTGCTACATGCAATATTAATAAGACAGTAATAAAAACAATTTTATGTTGTTCTGCAACACTTTAATCTTGAATTCTAATTATTATTTACATGAAAGGCATTTCCAGAGAGTCCTCTTTGAATGTTCATCCGGGTGTAGAAACACACAGCACCTGGCAGTTTATCTCCTAATCCAATTAATTCTGTACATTTGATTATCTGTCAGAAGAAAACTTGCAGCTACAAGGTGCACAGGTTTCCATTCCTACCATGATAACCAGCGATAACCAGTGAGTTCTTAACCAAAGACCTCCTTCCTCTGACCCCAATCGTCTGGCCAGGGTCAGGCTCTCGACAGACACATGTCAATCCTGACACACTCCTGCGGCTAACCCGCACACCTCACCGAGCTGGGGGGTCCACCGGGCTGTTTCCACGCCGTTCCTTTTCTTGCCTGCCCACATCTTTGCTTTCCGTCTCCAATCTCTATCGCTGCTTCAGCACCCTCTGACTTTCAATCTTAAAGACCCCTAAAGTGAGGCTGTTTCCTTTCGGCCGCAGCTCATCACCTGCCCACGCGGTTATTTTGGAGCACAGACCCAGGCTCTACAACTGGTCACCAAACACACACTTTAGCCAAGGTCCTGGGGGGCAGGACATGCTTAACGCGCAGCCCTAGTAAAATGACCACGCTCAGGTCCCTTTCACACACATCCTCTCAGGTGCAGAGTTTATTTTTAAGGCTAATACTGTGAACCCACTTGGCAGAAGACCTTTCCGACCCCCTGACCCCCGCCCTGCAAGATACAACTTTGCGCAGGCAGGTATCTCGAATCACCAGCCGGCTTCGCTCTCCGTTTCAACCCATTTTGCCTACTGGCTGCTTGAGTCCTACGACCCGACTCTGACCGAGACCCCAGAGTCCCTGGACGTGGGCTCACCTGGTCACCGGCGGACCCGGGCGGACGCTCACCTGGCTCCCTCTCGGACTCGAGGGCGGTCTCACCTGTCCTCCGCGGAGGGCGCGCAGCCCCACCTCGGTACCCCTCCTGCCCGCGCCGCTGCGGCCGCTCTGGAACAGGCTTTGCGCCGCTGCAGCCCTGCACGCCCGGCTGAGCGGTCGCGGTGAGTTCCAGCCAACTTACTCCGCGTGCCTAGAAAGACAGAGCTGCTGGGAATATGCATACTCGGTTTCGCGGGTCCTCGCCTTTCGAGTGACCGCTCTAGGCCAGTCCCCTCCGATCACTGACCGAGCTTTCCCCGGTCTCTTCCCTTCTTTCCTTTTGGTTAAGGAATTAGCCTCGAGGAGCCCGGATCCATCGGAAAAAGGAAACTACTTTTTCCCCCTGCTGGTGACTGTGGGGAACTGCATGTGGTAGATTAAACCCATAAACAAGGTTTTCTTCCCTCCTTGTTAAGTCCCTCAGTCGTCTGCGACTCTGCGACTCCATGGACTGCTGCACTCCAGGCTCCCCTGTCCTTCATTATCTCCCAGAGCTTGCTCAAACTCATGTCCATGAAGTCGGTGATGCCGTCCAACCATCATATCCTCTGTCGTCCTCCTCCTGCCCTCAATCTTTCCCAGCATCAGGGTCTTTTCCAGTGAGTTGGCTCTTCGCATCAGGTGGCCAAAGTATTGAAGCTTCAGCTTCAGTCCTTCCAGCAAATATTCAGGATTGATTTCCTTTAGGATTGACTGGTTTGATTTCCTTGCTGTCCAAAGGACTCTCAAGAGTCTTCTCCAACATCACAGTTCAAAAGCATCAATTCTTACACGCTTCCGGTGGCTCAGATGGTAAAGCATCTGCCTACAATGCAGGAGACCTGGGTTCAATCTCTGGGTCGGGAAGATCTCCTCGAGAAGGAAATGGCAACCCACTCCAGTATTCTTGCCTGGAAAATCCCATGGACGGAGGAGCCTGGTAGACTGCAGTCCATGGGGTCGCAAAGAGTCGGACACGACTGAGCGATTTCACCTTTACCTTCACCTTCACCTTCCGTGATTAGTCATCTGCTTTATGGTTCAACTCTCACATCCATACATGACTACATGGCTTTGACTATATGGACCTTTATCAACAAAGTAATGTCTCTGCTTTTTAATATGTTTTCTAGGTTGTCATAGCTTTTCTTCCAAGGAGCTAGCATTTTTTAATTTCATGGCTGCAGTCACCATCCTTTGTGATTTTGGAGCTCAAGAAAATCTGTCAGTGTTTCCACTTTTTCCCCATCTATTTGCCAATAAAGTGATGGGACCACATGCTATCATCTTAGTTTCTTGAATGCGAATTTTAAGCCAGCTTTTTCACTCTCCTTCTTCACCCTCATCAAGAGGCTCTTTAGCTCCTCTTTCTGCCATTAGCGTGGTATCCTCTGCATATCTGTGGTTGTTGATATTTCTCCCGGCAATCATGATTCCAGCTTGTGATTCATCCAGCCCAACATTTTGCATGATGTACTCTGCATAGAAGTTAAATAAACAGGGTGACAATACACAGCCTTGTCATACTCCTTTCCCAATTTGGAACCAGTTCGTTGTTCTGTGTCTGGTTCTGTTACTTCTTGACCTGCATACAGGTTTCTCAGAGGCAGGTAAGGTGCTCTGGTATTTCCATCTCTTTAAGAATTTTCCACAGCTTGTTGTGATCCACATGGTCAATGAAGCAGAAGTAGATATTTTACTGGAATTCTCTTGCTTTTTCTATGATCCAATGGACGTTGGCAATTTGATCTCTGGTTCCTCTGCCTTTTGTGAATCCAGCTTGTGCATCTGGAAGTTCTAGGTTCATGTACTGTGTAAGCCTTGCTTGGAGAATTTTGAGCATTACTTTGCTAACATGTGAAATGAGGGCAATTGTGCAGTAGTTTTGCATTTCCTTCTATGAGATTGGAATGAAATCATTGTTCTTCCCCAACTCCCACTCCTGCCATATACAAACTTTTGAAAACTTTCCTTTTTATTAATTTTATTGTATTTTAAGTGCCATTTTAAGGGGAGGCAAATAATTTTTGGCCTTAGAATTAATGCAAATAAGAAAAATTAAGATACTCCATGCAGTCCTTTTGTGTCCTCTAATAATAGAAAATTACGAACTTAAAAAGATGCAGAAGAGCACAATGCGGTTCTAGCTTTTGGTAATGGTGGACTAATCTTCCTGAAGATAAAATTTCTAAAATCTGAGCGAAAGATTAAAAAAAAATATTTGAAGGCCTTAGGGATTGACCAAAAGAAAGCAGAAGCTGGAGAGGAGAGTACACTTGAAAGATGAATGGAAGTTGTTGAAATTTGTGAGAATGTGAATTAACCGAGAGCAAAACCCGCAATCCATGAGCAACTCCAGCTAAAGAATGTTGGAGCTTGACTGGCTTGAAGGAGACACAAAACAGAGTTTGAGGCCAGTAGAAGAATTGGAAGGTTAAGGGGAAATGCAGAAAGGAATCTTGGAGAGGATGGACTCCAAAATATGTGTCGTATTAGTTTTCTATTGCTGCCACAACAAATTACCACAAGCTTAGTGACTTAAAAAGAACACAGATTTATTATCTTCCAGTTCTGGAGCTCAGATGTCCTGTGCAGGTCTCACTGGACCAAAATCGATGTACTGACAGGCTGCATGCCTTCCTAGAGGATGCGGGGCAGTACCTACTTCCACATCATTCAGGTTTTTGACAGAATTAAGTTCCTTGTTGTTGTAGGACTGAGGCTCCTGCCTTGCCGCTGGCTGTAAGCTGAGAGTCATTCCCAGTTCCATGACATGAGGCTTCCTTCTTTCCTCTTCAAAGCCTGTGGCTCCAAATTCAATCCCCTTCACACTCTTCACAGTCTTACAATAGGATAATTTTCCTATTGTAAATCCTATCGGTGAAATCCCTCTTGCCATAAGTAACATATGGACATGTTCTGGAGATCGGAGCATGGACATCTTCAAGGGGCCATTATGCTGCCTAGGAAAGTCTGCCCTCTAATCCTTCAAAGATGGCTCTTCTTAATATCAATAATCACATTAAATATAAATACACTATAAATAAGTGAGTGAAGTCGCTCAGTCGTGTCTGACTCTTTGCGATCCCATGGACTGTAGCCTACCAGGCTTCTCCATCCATGGGATTCTCCAGGCAAGAATACTGGAGTGGGTTACCATTTCCTTCTCCAGGGGATCTTCCTGACCCAGGGATCGAAACCAGGTCTCCTGCATTGGAGGCAGATGCTTTAACCTCTGAGCCACCAGGGAATGCTATAAATACACTAGGCATGACAATTAAATGTCAGAGATTGTCAAATTGGATTAAAAACTAAAGAAAACAAGACCAGATTGTGTACTCAGACAGTAAGAGCCTGCCTGCAATTCAGGAGACCCAGGTTTGATCCCTGGGTCAAGAAGATTCCTTGGAAAAGGAAATGGTTACTGACTTCAGTGTGCTTGCCTGAGAAATCCCATGGACAGAGGAACCTGGCAGGCTACAGTCCATGGAGCTGCAAAGAGTTGGACATGACTGAGTGATTATTATTTTCACTACCAAATAAAAAAGAACTTTACAAAGAAATAGATTCAAAGTAAAAGGATGGGGCTTCCCTGGTGGCTCAGTGGTCAAGAATTCACTTACCAATGCAGGAAACATGGGTTTAATCCCTGGTCCAGGAGGATCCCCATGGCTCGGAGCAACAAAGCTCATGCACCGCAACTACTAAGCCTGTGCTCTAGGCCCCAGGAGCCACACGACTGAGCCCTGGTGCTGCAATTATTGAAGCCCAGGCACTCTAGACCCCATGCTCCACAACAAGAGAAACCATCACAGTGAGAAGCCTGCGCACTGCAACAAAGAGTAGCCCTTGCTTGCCGCAACTAGCGAAAGCCCATGCAGGGAAAATAAAAAAGACCCAGTACAGCCAAAAATAAATAAATAATAAAAAAGGAAAAGGATGGAAAGATACATTATGCAAACAGAAAGAATAAGAAATCTGAAGTGGCCAACAGGCATGTGAAAAGATGCTCACTATCCCTAATCATAACACATATGAAAGTCAAAATCATAGTGAGGTATCATCTCACATCCAGTAGGATGGTCACTATTAAAGAGCAAACAAACACACAAAAACAGACAAAGACAAGGGTTGGTGAACATGTGGAGAAATTTGAACCTTTGTGCACTGTTGTTGGAACTATAAAATGGTACAATTATATTGGAAAACAGTATGGAGGTACCTCAAAACACTAAAACTAGAATTATGATATGATTCAGCAATCCCATTTCTCAGTGTATATCCAGAAGATTTCAGAGCAAGATCTCAGAGAGATTTGCATACCCATGTCCAATGCAGGATTGTTTAAAATAGTCAAGAGGTGAAAGCAACCAAGTATCCATCAACAGACAAATAGATAAAGAAAACCTGGTGTGGTTTACATGTGGAATATTATGCAGCATTTGAATCAGTTCTAATGAGGTGGATGAAACTGGAGCCTATTATACACAGTGAAGTAAGTCAGAAAGAAAAGCAACAACACAGTATATTAACACATATATATGGAATTTAGAAAGATGGTAACGATGACCCTGTATGTGAGACAGCAAAAGAGTTACAGATGTAAGGAGCAGACTTTTGGACTCTGTGGGAGAAGGCAAGGGTGGGATGATTTGAGAGAATAGCACTGAAACATGTGTATTATCATATGTGAAACAGATCACCAGTCCAGGTTCAATGCATGAGACAGAGTGCTCAGGGCTGGTGCACTGGGATGACGCTGAGGGATGGGATGGGGAAGGAGGTGGGAGGGAGGTTCAGGATGGGGGACACATGTACACTCAAGGCTGATTCATGTCAGTGTATGGCAAAAACCACCACAATATTGTAAAGTAATTAGCCTCCAATTAAAATGAATAAATTAATAATAAAAAAAGAAAACCTGGTTTGGTTTACATGGTGGAATATTATGCAGTCTTAAAAAGGAAATCCTGTAACATACCATCACATGGATGAACACTAAGGACATTAGGCTAACTGAAATAAGCCAGTAACAAGAGGGCAAAATATTGTATACTTGAAATGATTAAAATATCTAAAGTAGTCAAAAATCATAGAAACAGAGAGCAGAAAGTTAGTTTCCAATGGCAAAGGAGAAGGAGAGGGGAAACTAGTGTTTAATGTGTGTAGAGTTTCAATTTTGCAAGATGAAACAGTTCTAGAGCTCTGTAGCACAATGTGAATATACTTAACACTATTGAATTTAAAAGCTGTTAAGATGATAAATTCAATGTTATGGGTTTTTTAACCCACCCTTCCAAAAAAAGAAATCAGAAGTATCTGTATTAATATTTGACAAAATAGACTTTAAGACAGAATATTATTAGAGATAAAGAGGGAAATTTCATAATAAAGAAAGGTCAATCCAGACAGAGGAAGATGGAAGACAAATACTGTTTGATATCCCTTATATGTGGAACCTAAAAAATATAGCAAACTTGTGAATGTAACGAAAAAAGAAAACAGACTCACAGATATAGAGAACTAGTGGTAATAATCAGAGAGAGGGGAAAGGGAGGGGTAATATAGGGGAATTAAGGGGCACAAGGGGCTTCCCTCATAGCTCAGTTGGTAAAGAATCCGCCTGCAATGCAGGAGACCCTGGTTTGATTCCTGGGTTGCAAAGATCTGCTGGAGAGGGGATAGGCTACCCACTCCAGTATTCTTGGGCTTCCCTTGTGGTTCAGCTGGTAAAGAACCCTCCTGCAATGTGGGAGACCTGGGTTTGATCCCTGGGTTGGGAAGATTTCCTGGAGAAGGGAAAGGCTACCCACTCCAGGATTCTGGTCTGGAGAATTCCAATGACTGTATAGTCCATGGGGTCGCAAAGAGTTGAACACGACCGAGTGACATTCACTTTCACTTTTCACTTTGACTTTCAAGGGGTACAAACTATTATGTATAAAATAAGCAAAAAAGAAATATTGTACAACACAGGGAATATAGCCAATATAACTATAAATGGAGTGTAACCTTTAAAAATTGCGAATCACTATATTGTATCCCTGTAACTTATATAATGTTGTACCTCAACTATATTTCCATTTTAAAAAGTGGTCAATCCATCAGAACAATATAACAACTATAAGTTTATTTTCCCAAGCCTAACTGTATCCAGCTTAAAGATACTTTTCATTAACAATCACAGTATTTCAAACAGGATATAGGCAGACAATTCCTAACAGTATACAAAAACTTTCAAATTCCCTTTTGCAGTGGACTACCAAAATCAGAAAGCCACTATAAAACCCAATGAAGTCTTCATCTCATGCTCTGAACAGGGAGAGTTTAGAGTGAGGGTTGACATTTTACATCTAGGATGTTGTTTCACAACTTTTCACAAGCCAACACTGACTTTCAGGAAATGGGAATGAAATGGCTAACGTATCAATCTGAGGATCCATAATCTAAAAAAGGAACCACTGCCCTTTCAAGTGCTGCCATCTCAGGGGTGCCACTGGAAAGTCCAGACTGCCTGGCATACTGTTAACCAATTTGGGGAGGGGTCGGGTTCCAATAGGTCTCTGGGTTTAGGGGGGTAAAGTCTATGCTCAAGGTGGAGAGGCAGAAGAGGACATAAAAACTAATTTAAATTTTCCACACCACAAAGCCTTCATACCAAGGTGGCAAATGTGTGTCAACATCAAGGAATCGCTCCTTCCTGGGAACCAAGAGGAAGTCTCCCAAAACTAGATGGAAAAGGTTTCTTTTTTGCCCATGTCAATCCAGCTTCTGTTAGTGACATGTGCCCTTCCCCAGAAAGAATCAATGGAGTGTCCTGTGTGCCAACAACCTAGTTTTTAAAAAAATAAAATAAAATTCTGCATTTTTATAAAACTTGATTTAAAAAATAGTATTTCAAGCTGTAGAGTCTGCAGAAGTACACAGTTATCAGAAACGCACACACTTCCCCTGGCATCTCCAGCACCATCAGCTTTCCATGCCTGGTCTATTTGGGCATCTCCATTGTCTGCGGGCTTATTCCCAGTCTACGGGCAGGATGGCGGAGTAGAAGGACTTGTGCTCATCTTCTCCTATGAGAACTCCAAAATTACAATTGCTGCTGAACAACCATCAACAAGAAAATGTTGGATCCCACCAAAGAAGACGCCCCACATCCAAGGGCAAAGGAGAAGCCCTGGCAAGATGGCAGGAGGGGAGAAATAGCATTTAGAAGCAAACCCCATACCCTCCAGAGACGCTCGGAGGGCTCAAACAAAACCTTGTGTGCACCAGGACCCAGAGACCCCACAGAGGCCTAGCCAGAACTCTGTTTGAGCCTCCTGCGGAGGTGCAGGACTGCAGTGGCCTGCCGCAGGGGCAGGGGGTCTAGAGGCGGAGCTCTGGGTCACACAGCCTGTGGCGTCAGCACGCTTGGAGGAGGTCACCATTAACCCACCATATAGTCGCGAAGCAAACAACCCACAAACTACAGGACAATTATACCAAAGAAATCATCACACTGTTAAGAAAGTTCTAAGACCCACAACAGATTTCCCAACCTGGGGGTCTGGCAGAGGGACTGAGAACCCCCAGGGAATTTGACTTTGGAGGCCAGTGGGATTTGATTACACAACTTCTACAGGACTGGGGAAACAGACTCTTGGAGGGCACAAACAAAACTTTGTGCACAGCAGGACCCAGGAGAAAGGAGCAGTAGCCCCACAAAAGACTGACCCAGACTTGCCTGTGAGTGTCCAGGAGTCTCCGGTGGAGGCATGGGTCAGCGGTGGCCTGCTGCAGGGTCAGCGCATCCACAGGACCTTTTGAAGGAGGTTGGCATTTTCTTCACTACCTCCACCATAGTTTGGCCTCAGGTCAAACAACAGGAAGGCAACAGAGCCCTGCCCATCAACAGAAAATTGGATTAAAGATTTATTGAGTATGGCCCCACCTTCCAGAACAAAACCCAGTTTCCCCCACAGTCTCTCCTATCAGGAAGCATCCATAAGCCTCTTATCCTTATCCTTCAGAGGGCAGACAGAATGAAAATCACAATCACAGAAAACTAATCAAACTGATCACATGGACCACAGCCTTGTCTAACTCAAAGAAACTATGAACCATGCCATGTAGGGCCACCCAAGACGGACGGGTCATGGTGAGGAGTTCTGACAAAATGTGGTCCACTGGAGAAGGTAATGGCAAACTACTTCGGTATTCTTCCCTTGAGGACCCCATAAACAGTACAAAAAGGCAAAAATATAGGACACTGCAGCTGGCGTGCTGCAGTCCATGGGGGTCACAAAGAGTCGGACACGGCTGAGTGACTAAAATGAACTGAACTGAACTGATTCCCATCCTTGCCAGCTTTCCCCTTTTTCTCTTTGGGTCCCTTCCTTGCAGGGTCCTTTTTAGGCTTCGTCTCTGGCTTTGGAGGAGCAGGTTTAGCGAATAACCTTGCAGATCCTCTCGTGGGCATCCTTCACCTTGGCTTTATCTTCTCTAGCATCCCCTTCAGCCTTTCTCTTGGATAGTGGCGACGGTGGCGAGATGTAGGTATTGGACACCAGGATGCACAGGCTTTGGTTGGTCTTACCTGTTCTCCTAATTACAAGTTTTTATGCACCTAATATCAGAGCTTCAAAATAACCTCAAGCAAAACTAACAGAACTGAAGGGAGAAATAAGCAAACCTGCAGTCACAGGGAAAGATTTTAAGACTCTGCTCTTGATAATTGATTGAACTAGACACAAAAACTCAGTACATAGAGTATCTTTAAAATGCTATAGTCCAGGGATTGGTGAACTATGGTCTATGATGAAATCCCATGAATAAAGTTTTATTGGAAAATAGCTACATCCATTTGTTTATGTACAGTTTATGGCTTTCTATGGCTGTTTTCCTAGATCTGAGTAGATGGAACAAATCCAAATGGCTTGAAAAACCTAAAAATATTTACTACCTAGCCTTTCACAGGAAATTTTGCTAACTTCTTGCTTTTCTAGAGTGTTCATGATTGCTTCTCGGAATATTTGTACGATAGGTGCTTTAACTGTTTTTAGATCATTCCAACATCTATGCCAATCTCTGTTTTGAAGTCTGTTGATCTTTTTTGCCTTGTGAGTTGAGATTTTCCTGTTTTTTTAATATATCAAGTAATTTGTTATTGTCTCCTGGAATATTTTAATATTATGTAATGAGACTCTAGATCTTATGTAAATTCTATGGAGAATAGATATATTTTTGTCTTAGGCAAAAGATTTGCTTAGGTTTGGGCTTCAAGTTCACTCTGCCTTCCATGGGTTTTCATTCAAATGTAAATTCAGTTTTCAAAGCCCTTGCAGTCCCATTTGGATAGATCCTGATTATGTACCATTCAGAGGTCATCTGGACCCTGGTTGATTGTATATTAGTTCAGTTCT
The DNA here is from genome assembly GCA_006408695.1 of Aepyceros melampus. Taxonomy (NCBI): domain Eukaryota; kingdom Metazoa; phylum Chordata; class Mammalia; order Artiodactyla; family Bovidae; genus Aepyceros; species Aepyceros melampus. The sequence goes on from SJXQ01008845.1 coordinate 405,924, forward strand.
CAAAGTCACAGATATACTGAACAGACCCATGAACACACAGCCCAGTGTTGAACTCAGAATTTCATATACAACTTTAGGGATTTTCCTATAAAATTAAGAAAGAGTGCCTCCTCTCTCCACAATCTCCTCAATATTTTCCCGTTCCCTATGGTTTCCCCTTTTATTTTATGGCCAGAAAGTGACCTCATCTGTGTACTTCTGTGCCTGCTCCCATCTTTGGTCGAGTGGCAGAAGACAAGCAATAGAGACTGGTCAAACTGGGGAGGAATGTTCTCCTTCCTCAGAGTTTCAGCTCTTACTGGCTCTTGCCCTGGCCTTTGCTGTTGTCACCACAGGAAGGCTTCAGGGTTGGGGCTCAAGGAAATGAAGAGCAGAAACAAAACATAGAGAATTCCACATTCTGTCTCTCTCTGGGTGTTGGGGGTTTCCTGATAATCAGCCAGAACTAAAGTGCTTCCCTGGAGCTCTCTCTACGTGCATCCCAGACTACATCCCAGGCATACATTCAGGCTAATAAATAACAAAGGAACACAAATGGTAAACTCACATCTAGTGCACTGGCGCTTCAGGTCGTCTTCTCCATTTAGCTGCTACTAGTCTATGGGGTTGCCAAGAGCTGGACATGACTTAGTGACTGAGCACGCACAAACATTCCCTTTCAGTCTTCCTATAGGTGCTCTATGCAGTCTGTCTAGGTTTATAGTAACATTCAGTGGAGGGACAGAATGGAGTGTGCTTGCTCGATCCTTACCCAAAACAAGAGCCACAACAGCAAAGATTAAAGAGAGGATATCACCACAGATTTTACAGACATGAAATTAGACATACTACTTTAAATAATTTATGCCAATAAATTTGGCAATTTAGATGAAATAGACAAATTGCTTAAGAGAAAACTCACCAAAAGTAACACAACAGGAAATGGAATCTCCGAATAGCTTTACATATTTTTTCTTGAAGTATAATTTACTTTCAACATTATATTAGCTTCAAGTGTACAACATAGTGATTCCATATTTTTATGCATTACAAAAAGATCACCATTATAAGTCTAATTACCATCTGTCACCAAAGTAGTCACAATATTATCAGCTGTATCTTTACGCTGTACACCACACGCCCATGATTTATTTGTTTTACAACTGGGAGTCTGTATCTCTCTTAGAACCCTTGCCCTATTTCACCCATCTCCCCACTCCTTCCCTCCTGCAACCACTAGTTTGTTCTCTGTAGCTGGTGAGTCTGTTCTGTTTTATATTTGTTCAACTGTTTTGCTTTATAGATTCCATATAAGTGAAATCATACAGTATTGGCCTTTCTCTGCCTGACATTTCACTTACATAATACCCTCTAGGTCCTTCTGTGTTGTCACAAATGGCAAGATTTCATTCTTTTTATGGCTGAGTAATCTATAGTCCATGGAGCCATAAAGAGTTGGACACGACTGAGCAACTTTTTACTTCAGTGTCCCATTGTGTGTATGTGTTTGTGTCTGTCTGTCTGTGTGTACACCACATCTTCTTTATCCATTAATCTATCGATGGGTGCTTAGTTTGCTTGCATATCTTGGCTATTGTAAATAATGCTACAATGAACTTTGGGGTACATGTATTTTTTCCAATCAGTGTTTTTGTTTGCTTTGCATAAATATCCAGAAGTGGAATTGCTGGATCAATCATATAGTAGTTCTCTCTTTAATTTTTTGAGTAAACTCCATATTCTTCAACAGCGAATGTACCAAATCACATTACTACCAACAGTGTACAAGTGTTCCCTTTTCTCCACATTCTTACTTGTTACTTATATTTTTCAGGGGTCATTCTGAGAGGTGTGAGGTGGTATCTCATTGTGGTTTTTATTTGCATTTGCCCGATGACTACAGATCAGTCATCTTTTGAGCATCTTCTCATATGCTGCTAGCTATCTGTATGTCTCCTTTGGATATATGTCTATTCAGAGCTTCTGCCCATTTTAAAATTAGGTTTTTATTGTTGTTGAGTTGTGTGAGGTTATTTTCTTAATATATTTTGGATATTAACCCCTTATGCAGATGACACCACCCTTATGGCAGAAAGTGAAGAGGAGCTAAAAAGCCTCTTGATGAAAGTGAAAGAGGAGAGTGAAAAAGTTGGCTTAAAGCTCAACATTCAGAAAACGAAGATCATGGCATCCGGTCCCATCACTTCATGGGAAATAGATGGGGAAACAGTAGAAACAGCGTCAGACTTTATTTTTTGGGGCTCCAAAATCACTGCAGATGGTGACTGCAGCCATGAAATTAAAAGACGCTTACTCCTTGGAAGAAAAGTTATGACCAACCTAGATAGTATATTCAAAAGCAGAGACATTACTTTGCCGACTAAGGTCNTAAAGCTCCACATTCAGAAAACGAAGATCATGGCATCCGGTCCCATCACTTCATGGGAAATAGATGGGGAAACAGTAGAAACAGTGTCAGACTTTATTTTTTGGGGCTCCAAAATCACTGCAGATGGTGACTGCAGCCATGAAATTAAAAGACGCTTACTCCTTGGAAGAAAAGTTATGACTAACCTAGATAGTATATTCAAAAGCAGAGACATTATTTTGCCGACTAAGGTCCATCTAGTCAAGGCTGTGGTTTTTCCAATAGTCATGTATGGATGTGAGAGTTGGACTGTAAGGAAGGCTGAGCGCAGAAGAATTGATGCTTTTGAACTGTGGTGTTGGAGAAGACTCTTGAGAGTCCCTTGGACTGCAAGGAGATCCAACCAGTCCATTCTGAAGGAGATCGGCCCTGGGATTTCTTTGGAAGGAATGATGCTAAAGCTGAAGCTCCAGTACTTTGGCCACTCATGCGAAGAGTTGACTCATTGGAAAAGACTGTGATGCTGGGAGGGATTGGGGGCAGGAGGAGAAGGGGATGACCGAGGATGAGATGGCTGGATGGCGTCGCTGACTCCATGGGCGTGGGTCTGGGTGAACTCCAGGAGTTGGTGATGGACAGGGAGGCCTGGCGTGCTGCGATTCATGGGGTAGCAGAGTCGGACACGACTGAGCGACTGAACTGAACTGAATTTGCTGCATCTGCTGCTGCAGGAGTGAATTCCCTTCCTCTTCTTTGGTCATACAGCCCTTGGTGTTCCGCTTTGGTTTTGGCCCCACCTCTGTGTGTAGGTCACAGACAAAAGGGGCCTAATAAGGCCAAGGCTTATTAGGGCTCACTTGCTCAGTCAGGCTAGGGAGTGCAAGGGGTAGGGCAGACACAATGAGGGAGTGCCTGTGGCAGTTAGAGACCTGCTGGAAGCTGCTAGAGTCAGAGGTGGGTCACGTGCTCTCCCAGGCGAACTGACCCTGGAAGAACCAACCTCACAGTCTTCCAGGCAGTTGTGGACAGTGACCTGCACCTGCTCACAGCTTGGCAGCCACCTCTGGTATCGCAGACCATACCTTCATACCACGCCCCACTTCCTTTGACACTCGTGCCATCCTTGATGGCAGTAGGTCCATGGGCATGCTCAGCTCTGGGGTCACAGACCACAGCCATCACAGCCACCTCTGGTGTCGCAAACTATATCCTCATGCCACGCCCCACCTCCTTTGACACTCGTGCCATCCCTGATGGCAGTAGGTCCACGGGCATGCCCACCTCTGGGGTCACAGCCCACAGCCAGCTCATCCCACCTTATGACACCCACAAAGGCACGGTCCTGCAATCTGTGAGCACTTGGAGTTCGATGGTCCCAGTGGTGATGATCTCTTGCCTCTCTGGCAGGTCCAGGCTTTTCCCTGGGCTCTTTCTGCATGTTGTACTAGTCCCCTCAGAGTAAATGGCAAGCAACCCCAGTCCTCATTCCTGGGGTCCGATTCCTGAACCTGAACCTCAGCACCCAACCCCTGCTCACTGCAGTGGGCATGAAAACTGCTTCTCAGCTGCAAGTGCTGGCCAGCAAAAATCTCTGTGCTGAATTCTCTCCCATTTGCCTTCAGAGCACCTGTTGCATTCCCCCCTGAGGTTCTGAAGCTCCTGTGAGGAGGGTTCAGAGGAATTTTGCCTCCTTCACGACTCTCTCCCTGAGGTGCAGGATTCCTCCCATTTTCCTTGTCTCTATTTTTTTTTTTTCTCATTGCTGTTTCCCTACCACTTTATTCAAGATTAGCTATAGAGATTAGCTGGCCTTTTTGGAAGTCTGAAGTCTTCTGGCAGCATTCAGTAGGTGTTCTGTAGGAATTATTCCACATGCAGCTGCATTTTTTATTTATTTTGGAGGAGAGCAGAGGCCCCAGTCCTTTAATGACACTTCCTGCCAGTTGCACACACCACTTCTCCTCTCCTCCCACATGATATAGAAAGCAATGGGTCAGTCTTAGTCTTCGGTGCTTTCATTTCGGAAGGTCTCCTCTACCTTAAGACAATAAGCATATTTTCCAATGTTTTTTCAAATGCTGTAATGGTCATTAATTTATCTGAAATGTAGTTTTATATAAAATGTGAAATATAAATATCTAACTTTATTTTTTTTCTGAAAGTTTAGCTAATGGCCCCAGCATCATTTATTATCTGTTCCTCCATATAAGAACTTCTATTTTTATCAAATATTAGATTCCCACATATATATTAGGTCAAACAATGTGAAACTGCTGATATCCATCACTTCACTGGAGCTTTATTTTCTTAGTTATACCAGTAACTATTAGATGTCATATTTTGTTTCTTTGTTTTTTGTCTGTGGCTGCCGCTTGAATGTAAGTTCAATGAGGACTAGAATTTTGTCGTTTTTGTCAACCCTGGGCTCATATGTATCTGCTAAATGAGTGAATGAAATTTATCTCTATGTTTGTTAATATATATTGATAAACGTTTTCATGACTGAGCCATCCTTATATGTTAGAAAAATTGGTTATAATATAGCATTCTTTAAGTATACTGCTCTATTTGATCTGTTAAGATCTATGCAAGTCCTTTGCTTCCGTGATCTTAAAAGACTTTGGGTTTCTCTTTTATTTGTTTCTGCTGCCATTATCCTATCTGGGTGTTAGGACTGAGAATCAGGGATTTTCAAAGAGACAAGCATTGCCTGGAAGCAAACATAGAGTAGGAACTACTAGGAGAAGCAACCGGCTGTGAGCCCTGGTGTCCCTGTGTGCGTGTCTTTCTGGGTATGCCAAGGATACAGGGTCCTACTGGCTCTTTGCCATTTCTCAGGCTTGTGTTTGCAATGAGGGATGAACTAGCAGCTCCCTCTAGGACAAAAAGCAGTCTTGCTTATTTCCTGCTATAAAGCAAGTGGGTTCTCCAAGTTCGGTGTTCCTCAGATGCAACATGAACCCACTGTATGTACAGCATCTACTCGGGCCCTTCATGTTGCCCCTGTGGGACTTGGGGGGCAAGGGAGCCAATGTAAACCTTATGCCTATGGCTGCTTGCTGTGAGTAATAGAGTCCTTTGTCTCTGTCCTTAGAATCGTATCTTGGCCAGCATCTATGAAACAGTAAGAGGCTAATTATTGACTTATCAGCAGGGTAAATTTAAATGCCAGGCCCTGACAGTTTTGGCAATGAGGATAGGGTGCTGACAGGGGTATGGCTTGTGGAAAAGGAAGGACGAGGACACTGTGGACCATATCAGAGTATATGCCAAGAATTTGCTGGCACATGTTAGTGAATCCACTCACTCAAATGGTGAGCAGGACGAGGGTGGCTAGAGTGAGGGTCTCACATTGTCCTACCTGTTAATGAGGCTAAGCAGTGAGAGGCAGGATTGATTGAAAAAAGCCACCTGCATGGTGCTTTGGTTCCTGCTCACTCTAACCCCATTCAGGAGGAGGAGGGATATTATGACAGTGGGGCAGAAAGCTGCACAGCCTCACGCAAAGGTCAATGTGGATGAGGCTGCTGAATCAAAGGGTCCCAGTATCTAAATAAATGGTATCAGCTAGGAAGTTTGGAACAGAGCTTTAAATGAGCCAAAAAACATGACAAGTTTATTTGACTGAGTCCCACAGATGGCGTTCAAATCCAAAGTGAACAAAAATCTTTGCTTCTGGCATAGATCTGCCCTTAGATGCTGTGTTCCCCTTCCCTCACTCCCATCCACACACCACACTCTGCTGCTTTGATGAAAAAGTGAAGTGTGCTGAGAACTTCATGGAACTGAGGACCTCAGATGCTTACAACTCTGTAGGACTCAATGTCCATGTCACCATCTTACCCTGTCCTGTGGATGAATGCAGGCAGAGGTGGTTGAAGTCACCACAGGATCCAATGTGAAGTGGGGGCAAAATGGTCCTGGGCTTGGGTTCTCTCTGGACTGATGCCGGAGATTCACGAGGAAAGAGGCAATGGCACACCAACCCTGAAATCAGAGGCAAGAGAAAATGAAAGTCTTCCAGCTGCCCAGCCTCCTGCCATGAGCTGGGATCCCCTTCCACCCAGGACTCCCTGCTCTCCCTTCAGGAATACCATGATCTCCTAAAGCTGTTGTGATAGTTCCTGGCCCATACATACTAAACTCCTTAGTCTGTTTTCCCATAAGGTGAAAATATCTGTTGCATTTCTTTTAAAAATTTTTAAAATTAATTTATTATTTTTATTTTTAGCTGTTGCTGTGCACAGGTTTCTCCAGTTGTGGTGAGTGGGGGCTATCTCTAGTTGTGGTGTTCAAGCTTCTCATTGTGAATTGTGGTGGCTTCTCTAATTGGGGAGCACAGGCTCTAGAGTGTAGGCTCAGGAGTTGTGGTGCACAGGCTTAATTGCTCCTAGGCATGTGGGATCTTCCCAGACAAGGAATCAAACCCTGCATTGGCAGGCAGATTCTTAGCCACTGAACCACCAAGGAAGTCCTTATTGCATTTCTATACCCTAACAATGAACACTCAGAAAGAGAGAAATGAAAAAATTAGCCTATTTACAATTGCATCAAAAATAATAAAATACCTAGGATATATCTAACTAAGGAGGTAAAAGACTTGTTCTTAGAAAACTGTAAATCACTGATGAAAGAAATTGAAGATAAGACAAACGGATGGAAAGATATACCATGTTTATGTACTGGAAGAATTAATATTGTTAAAATGACCATACTACCCAACACAGTCTACAGATACAGTGCAATGCCTGACAAAATACCAATGACATTTTTCACAGAATTAGAAAAAATAATTCTAAAGTCTGCATGAAACACAAATGATGCCAGATAGCCAAAATCTTGAGAAAGAAGAGCTAGTGTCATCAAAATAGCTTGATACCTGCACAAAAACAGACATTCTGATCAATGCAACAGAGTAGAGAGCCCAGAAATGAACCCACACTTATACGAGCAGTTAATCTACCACAAGAGATAAGAATATACAATGGAGGAAGGCTCTTCAATAAATGGTATGAGAGAAATGGACAGCTACATGCAAGAGAGTCAAACAGGATTACTCTTTCACCCCATGCACAAAGATAAATTCAAAATGGATTAAAGACTTAAATATAAGACCTGAAACCATAAAACTTCCAGAAGGAAACATAGGCAGTACACTGTTTGACATAGGCCACACTAATATTTGGGGGGATATTTTTCCTCAGGTGAGGGAAACAAAAGCAAAAACAAACATTTAGGACTACATCAAACTAAGAAACTTTTGCACAGAGAAGGAAAATGTCAACAAAACAAAAAGGTCACCTACTGGATAGGAGAGAATATTTGCTCAACATCACTTAATCATCAGGGAAATGCAATTCAAAACCACAACGAGACATCACCTCACACCCATCAGAATGGCTACTATAGAAAAGACAACAAATAACTTTGTTGGCCAGGTTGTGGAGAAAAACGAACCCTTGTACACTGTTGTTGGGAATAAAAATTGGTGTAACCACTATGGAAACAGTACGGAGATTCCTTTAAAAAATTAAAAATAGAACTACCATATAAACTGTGTGAGAGTTGGACCATAAAGAAGGCTGAGCACTGAAGACTGATACTTTTGACCTGTGATATTGGAGAAGACTCTTGAGATTCCCTTGGACTGCAGGGAGATCAAACCAGTCAATCCTAAAGGAAATCAACCCTGAATACTCATCGAAAAGACTGATGCTAAAGCTGAAGCTCCAATACTTTGGCCACCTGATGCAAAGAGCCAACTCTTTAGAAAACACCCTGATGCTGGGAAAGATTAAAGGTAGGAGGAGAAGGGGACGGCAGAGGATGAGATGGTTGGATGGCATCACTGACTCAATGAACATGAGTTTGAGCAGACTCTGGGAGATGGTGAAGGATAGGGAAGCCTGGCATGCTGCCGTTCATGTGATCACAAAGAATCAGACGTGACTGAGTGACTGAGTGACTGAATGAACAACAAAAACCATATAAACTAGTAATCCCATCTGGGATATTTATCTGAAAGGAACAGAAACACTAGTTCAAAAAGACATATGTCTCCTTATGTACATTATAGCATTATTTACAATAGCCAAGATATGGAAGCAATCTAAGATTCCACTAATAGATGAATGGATAAAGAAGATGTGGTATATGTAAGAAGTGGAATATTATTCAGCCATAAAAAAGAATGAAGTCTTGCAATTTGCAACAACATAGAGGGTATTATGCTAAAGTGAAATGTCAGACAGAGAAAGACAAATATTCTATGAATTCCCTTAAATATGCAATCTAAAAAACAAAACAAATGAACAAACATAACAAAACAGAAACAGAGTTACAGATTCACAGAACAAACAGGTGGTTGCCAGAGGGGAGAGAAGAGGAGGCAGAAAAGAAATAAGTGAGGGAGATGAAGAGGTAAAATTTCCAGTTGCTAAATAAATGAGTCAGGGGTATGAAATGTACAGTATGGAAGATATAGGCAATAACTCTGGTCTCCCAGAAACAGGCCTGGCAGAGGTGTGACCTTAAACCAAGGAGGCAGAGCTGAGACTGGGTTTAAATTTTTGAAATTAAAGTAGGTCTACATGTTAAGTTTTTTCTTGTAAGTAAATGAAAGAATTAGGTGCTAGGTTTCTGAAAAGTTCATTGTTGAGGGCCTGAGAGATTTGGAACCATTTGCAGACCAATATGGCGAGTTCAGAGTTGATAACATCCTTCTCTAAACAGGAGATCATGAGTAACTTTCTCCTGGAGGGAGGGTGTTATGAACTTCTCGTTATTACAGGTAAAGTATTTGAGGACCTGATAACAGTGAATCTAACAAAGTACAAACCAATGGGAGAGTATGTGACTGTACAAAGGATTAATCTAGAAGCTCATTCCAGTGAGATGGCAACATTCTTGCAGCAGGAGCTCCATGTCTCTAAGTTTTTCAGCCATCCCAATACCCTGCCATATCAAGCCACTTTTATTGCAGATAATGAGCTGTGGGTTGTCACACCATTCACAGCATATGGCTCTGCAAAGGACCTCATCTATACACACTTCATGGATGGCATAAATGAACTGGAAATTGCTTACAGTCTGCAGAGGGCGCTCAGGGTCCACTACACCCATCACAAGGGATGCGTGCCCAGGAGAGGCAAAACCGGCCACTTACATTCTGATCTTACACAGCAACTCAGCACGATCAGTCTCTAGCAGTAGCAGCACAGTACTTTCTCAAGTTCTGAATCAAGGTTCTGCCTTGGCTCAGCTCATAAGTGCTCTGGCAGAATCTTCAGGTTTATGATGCCAAATTTGACATTGCAGTGTAAGAATCACAGCCTGTAAAGTGGCTGACGGCCACGTCCCCTTTAAAGATATGCCCGCCACCTAGATGCTGCTGGAGAAGCTGAACAGCACAGTGCCCTGCCTGCTGAACCCCAGCACCAACCTCCCTGAGGAGCTGACCGTGAACACCTCATACTCAGCAGTCAATTATGGCCTGAGTGACAACCTGGCCACCAGCACTCCCAGGACCTCCAGTGGTGACTCCCCATCCCACCCTTATCACCACAACTTCTCACCCCATTTCCTCCACTTTGTGGAGCAGTGCATTCTGTGCAACCCGGATATAAGACCAAGTGCCAGCCCTTCATGAACAATTCTTCCTTTAAGCAGATCAGGCAACGTGCCTCAGAGGCTTTGCCTAAGTTTCTTCATCCTGTCACCCCCAAAACCAGTTTTGAAGGCCACTAGTCTCCAGATCACAGTGGAATCTTTGGCCTGGTACCAAACCAGGAAGAACTGGAGGTAGACGACTGGGAGTGCAAAGCCTATGAAGAAGGTACACATTCTCCATCTGGGGCCATGTAAGCTTCTGGACCCTTCCGGAGGGTTGGCCACATTCCCACCCTCCTAGGGGGCAGATTGGGCAGAAAGGACATTTCTGCCAGGAGAGCCAATTTTGCTTGCTGACTAGAAAGAAATTCCTGGAGAGCAACTTTATTGCTCCAAGGCTTTTGAGACACGAGAGAATCCCAACAACCGGGGATCAAGAGAGGCCAAAGAGCTGATATTCCCCGTCCTGCGAGCTCAAGTGACCTGACCTCTTCAGAAGGAAAAGATGCTGTTCTGGCCAAGGGGGACCAAAGTCCAAGCCCAAGGTTTGACTCATCCATCCAAGGAACTGCATGACTTCTTCCCACTCTGGCTCTTCTATCAGCCTCATTCCATTCTCCTCCCCTGCTCTCAGATTCTATAGGTCCATGGAGGGGCAAGTAATAAAATGTCCTCCCCTCAGAAAGGAAAGGAAAGTGAAGTCGCTCAGTCATGTCCAACTCTTTGCGACCCTATGGACTGTGACCTGCCAGGTTCCTCCATGCATGGGATTTTCCAGGCAAGAATACTGGAATGGGTTGCCATTTTCTTCTCCAGGGGATCTTCCCAACCCAAGGATCAAACCTGGGTCTCCCACACTGCAGGCAGACTCTTTATCACCTGAGCCACCAGGGAAGCCTCCCTCCCTTCGGACAGCTCCCTAGTGACTGGAGGGAAGGGTACTTTTTCTTTTTAAAGCACTAGGTTAAGGCTAGGGCAGTCCATCCTCATCCTCCTTTTCGCTTGGGCCCTGACACCTAAAACCTTCCCTTGGCTCATCTGTGTAGCTCAGTCTTTCCCAACAAGAGTCCATGTCACTGCCTCCTGCCAGCTGCCATGGTGCTTCTTCCAGTGGCCATAATGTCTTGCCTAGCATGAGGGCCTAAGTGCTTATGCCATGTTACATTCATTTCCAGAACAAATGGAAACTTCCAAAGATTCCAAAAAGAAAACCTCTGTGGTTTTCTTACAAGGTTTTCTCTCACCTTACAAGGTGACATACTGTACCTAGACTTTGATTTGTGGTCATTTTTAATTTAAAAATATCATGTCACTTTGTTGTATAACAAGAACTAACATAGTGTTATAGGTCAATTATACTTCAAAAACAAACAAATTCATAGAAAAAGAGACCAAATATGTGGTCATGAGGGGGTGGATAGAAGGCAAATTGCATGACAGTGATCAAAAGGTACAAACTTCCAGCAGTAAGGTAAGTAACTACTCAGGATATATACACTTTAAATATAATTAACACTATAATATGTTGTATATGAAAGAGAATAAATTCTAAGAATTCTTATCACAAGGAAAAAATTTTCTACTTCTTTAATTTTGCATCTCTATGAGATGATGTGATAATCTTATTGTGATAATCATTTCACAGGTGTATGCTTTACACCTTAAACTTTTACAGCACCAAACATCAATTATTAATATATCTCAATGAAGATACAAGAAAAAAAAAATCACCCAATTTCAACTGATGGGCTATGAGTGAAGTTTGAAGTGGGGACAGGAAACTAAACTGACCCTACAAGAGGGTCATGCGTGCTGTGCTAAGCCGCTTCAGTCATGTCTGACTCTTTACAACCCTATGGACTGTAGCTTGCCGAGATCCTCCATCCATGGGATTATCCAGGCAAGAATACTGGAGTGGGTTGCCAAGCCCTCCTCCAGGGGATCTTCCCAACCCAGGGATCCAACCTGCAACCCTTAAGTCTCCTGCATTGGCAGGAGGGTTCTTTACCACCATCGCCACCTGGGAAGCCCCACAGGTGGATCTTTTGACGTCAACTCAATGTACTGTAGTTGGGCTGCCACTGCTGGAAGTGTAATTAGTACTGAAGTTTGTAAAGGTTTGTACCGTGAATGTCCATAAATGTCAGAGGGGATTCACTCATTCAGGGACTGCTATGTCTCCTCTGCTTCTCTTCCAGGAAGAGAAAGGGAAATGGGAAAAAGTCGATTCGATGACTGTGAGTACTCAGAGGAGACCAGTTTCCTGCACAACAGCATCACCTTTTGGATATAGTCGGTACCTCCCTTTTGGCCTTTTTTTTTTCTTTCTTTATGGCTGTGCCATGCGGCATGTGGGATCTTAGTTTCTCAACCAGGAATCAAATGAATCTGCGTCCCCTGCAATGAGACAGCGGAATCGTAACCACTTGACTGCCACAGAAGTCTCTCTTTTTGGAACCTACTAATTTCTTACTTCCGGACCCACGCTCAATCGTGTCCAGCTCCTTGCAACCCCAACGGACTATAGCCCTCCAGGCACCTCTGTCCATCGGGATTCTCCAGGCAAAAATACTGCAGTGGGTTGCCGTGCCCTCCTCCAGGGGATCTTCCCCTCCCAGGGTTGGAACCCAGGTCTCCCATGTTGTAGGCAGACTTTACCATATGAGCCACCAAGGAGGCCCAACTGATCCATAGAGGTCTATGTGACTAAGTTCAGTTCAGTCACTCAGTCATGTCTGACTCTTTGCAACCCCACGAATCGCACCACGCCAGGCCTCCCTGTCCATCACCAACTCCTGGAGCCTACCCAAACCCATGTCCACTGAGTAGGTGATGCCATCCAGCCATCTCATCCTCTGTCGTCCCCTTCTCCTGCCCCCAGTCCTTCCCAGCATCAGGGTCCTTTCCAATGAGTCAACTCTTCACATGAGTTGGCCAAAGTATTGGAGTTTCAGCTTCAGCATCAGTCCTTCCAATGATCACCCAGGACTGATCTCCTTTAGAATGGACTGGTTGGACCTCCTTGCAGTCCAAAGGACTCTCAAGAGTCTTCTCCAACACCACAGTTCAAAAGCATCAATTCTTTGGCACTCAGCTTCTTCACAGTCCAACCCTCACATCCATATATGACTACTGGAAAAACCATAGCCTTGACTAGACAGACTTTTGTTGACAAAGTAATATCTCTGCTTTTGAATATGCTATCTAGGTTGGTCATAACTTTCCTTCCAAGGAGTAAGCGTCTTTTAATTTCATGGCTGCAGTCACCATCTGCAGTGATTTTGGAGCCCAAAAAGATAAAGTCTGACACTCTTTCTACTGTTTTCCCATCTATTTCCCATAAAGTGATGGGACCGGATGCCATGATCTTCGTTTTCTGAATGTTGAGCTTTAAGCCAACTTTTTCACTCTCCACTTTCACTTTCATCAAGAGGCTTTTTAGTTCCTCTTCACTTTCTGCCATAAGGGTGGTGTCATCTGCACATCTGAGGTTACTGATATTTCTCCTGGCAATCTTGATTCCAGTTTGTGCTTCTTCCAGCCCAGTGTTGCTCATGATGTACTCTGCATAGAAGTTAAACAATCAGGGTGAAAATATACAGCCTTGGTGTGCTCCTTTTCCTATTTGGAGCCAGTCTGTTCCATGTCCAGTTCTAAATGTTGCTTCCTGATCTGTATATAGGTTTCTCAAGAGGCAGGTCAGGTGGTCTGGGATTCTCATTTCTTTCAGAATTTTCCAGTTTGCTGTGATCCACACAGTCAAAGGCTTTGGCATAGTCAATAAAGCAGAAATAGATGTTTTTTTGGAACTCTCTTGCTTTTTCCATGATCCAGCGGATGTTGGCAATTTGATCTCTGATTCCTCTGCCTTTTCTAAAACCAGCTTGAACATCTGGAAGTTCATGGTTCACATATTGCTGAAGCCTGGCTTGGAGAATTTTGAGTATCACTTTACTAGCGTGTGAGACGAGTGCAATTGTGCGGTAGTTTGAGCATTCTTTGGCATTGCCTTTCTTTGGGATTGGAATGAAAACTAACCTTTTCCAATCCTGTGGCCACTGCTGAGTTTTCCAAATTTGTTGGCTAGGGATGGGTAAACTTGGATCTGGCCTTCCCTGGGGCTCAGATGATAAAGACTCTGCCTGCAATATGAAAGATACAGGTTTAATCCCTGGGTTGAGAACAACTTGTGGAGAAGGAAATGGCAACCCACTCCAGTATTCTTGCCTGGAGAATTCCATGGACAGAGGAGCCTGGCAAGCTACAGTCTATGGGGTCGCAAAGAGTTGGACACAACTGAGTGACTAACACACACACAGAGACACAAATGTGGACTTGGTGGCTATCCATGGAAGGACAAAAAAGGCTTTGCCCAGACAGTTCAGCCACTCAGTCATGTCTGACTCTTGGTGACCCCATGGACTGCAGCATACCAGGCCTCCCTGTCCATCATAAACTCCCAGAGCTTGCTCAAACTCATGTCCATCGAGTCGGCAATGCCATCCAACCATCTCATCCTCTGTCGTCCCCTTCTCATCCTACCCTCAATCTTTCCCAGCATCAGGGTCTTTTCCAATGAGTCAGTTCTTCACATCAGGTAGCCAAAGTATTGAAGTTGCATTTCTTTAGTATTGACTAGTTGGATCTCCTTGCAGTCCAAGGGCCTCTCAAGAGTCCTTCAACACCACAGTTCAAAAGCATCAATTCTTCAGTGCTCAGCTTTCTTTATAGTCCAACTCTCACATCCATACTTGACTACTGGAAAGACCATAGCTTTGACTAGATGGACCTTTGTTGGCAAAGCAATGTCTCTGCTTTTTAATATGCTGTCTAGGTTGGTTATAGCTTTTCTTCCAAGGAGCAAGTGTCTTTTAATTTCATGGTTGTAGCCACCATCTGCAGTGATTTTGGAGCCCAAGAAAATAGTCTGTCACTGTTTCCATTGTTTCCCCATCTATTTGCCATGAAGTGATGGGACCGGATGCCATGGTCTTAGTTTTTTGAATGTTGAGTTTTAAGCCAACTTTTTCACTCTCCTCTTTCACTTTCATCAAG
Organism: Aepyceros melampus; assembly: GCA_006408695.1. Lineage (NCBI taxonomy): Eukaryota > Metazoa > Chordata > Mammalia > Artiodactyla > Bovidae > Aepyceros > Aepyceros melampus. The sequence goes on from SJXQ01008845.1 coordinate 420,934, forward strand.
AGGCTCTTTAGCTCCTCTTCACTTTCTTCCATAAGGGCAGTATCATCTGCATATCTGAGGTTATTGATATTTCTCCTAGCAATCTTATTCCTGCTTGTGCTTCAACCTGCCTGGCATTTCACATGACGTATTCTGTATTTAAGTTAAATAAGCAGGGTGACAACATACAGCCTTGACATACCCCTTTTCCAATTTGGGGCCAGTCCGTTGTTTCCTGTCCAGTTCTAACTGTTGCTTCTTGACCTGCATACAGATTTCTCAGGAGGCAGGTAAGGTGGTCTGGTATTCCCATCTTTGGAAAAATTCTCCATAGTTTGTTTTTAGTCAGAGTCCTTGCTAGTCAAATGGAAATGCTATACAGTAAGTCCCCTACATACAAACCTTTATGTTACAAACTTTCAAACATGCACTCCATGTACAATCAGGTGTCTGGTGTACACTGTCACGTGGAGGTATCCTCTATGAGCGGTTGTGCCTTTGTGTACTTTACTGCACAGTACAGGAGTATAGAGTACAGGAGTACAATATCTGTATTTCAAGGCTGGGATGTCCAAAAGCAAGTGGAAAATCAGCAGTGATGTAGCTGGTGCTGCTAAGAAGTGCCGAGCAATAACAATGGAAACAAAAGTGAAAATAACTGGGAATGGAGCAAGGCAAAAAGGTGGTAGACATTGCTAATTCTTATAACATGAATCATTCAACCATTGGCACAATCCCAAAGAACAGGGACAAGATCATGGAACATGCGAAGTTTGCTGTGCTAATGCTGTCAACAATAATACGAAGAAGTGTGGAAGTGATGAAGGAAATGGAGAAACTTCTCGGTGTGTGGATGCAGGATATGCGTCTGTGTTGAGTCCTGCTCAGCTTAATGCTGATTCAAGAGAAAGCTAAAAGCTTTTATGAAGATCTGGAGAAAAAACATGGTGAAGAATCAGAGGGCGCATCTTTTCCTGCCAGCCATGACTTCTCACCAGTTCAAGGCTAGAGCCAACCGTAAGTAGCAAGGTAGCAAGTGCAGATATGGTAACTGCCTTGGAATTTCCTGAAACACTTTGAAAATTACTGATGATGGTATGTCTTTACCCGACCAGCTTTTAACGTGAGTAGATGGGACTGTCCTGGAAGAGGATGCCAGACTGAAGTTACATCAGTAAGGGAGGAGGAAAAGATGATGCTAGGCTCTAAAGCAGTAAAGGATAGGCTAACTCTGTTGTTTGGTGGCAATGCTGCTGGGGATATGAAGCTGAAGTCTCTCTTACTTCATCCTTCAGAGAACTCAAGAGCAGTTCCTATTGTGTGGAAGAGTAATGCCAAGGCCTGGGTTACATAGGCCATTTTTTCAGGACTGGTTTTTTCAGGACTTTATCCCATTTTCTGGGATATTATCTCTGGGGTACAGAAATATTACTTGGAGAGGACATCCCATTCAACATTCTTTTCCTGTTCAACAATGCTCTGAGCCACCCCCATTCACGGATGACTTTCATCCCGATGTCGAAGTAGTGCATCTGCCACTGAATACAGTGTGGCTCATCCAACCTAGGGACCAAGGAGTTATAGGGACTTTCAAGAAATATAATTTATGTCACATTTTTCATCAAGCAGTAAGGGTGAGTGATGAATGAGGAACAACTTTGTGACAACTTTGGAAGAACTATAGCATCTACAAGGCCATGAACAAAATTGACTTTGCTTAGCATGAGGTTACAACCATCACCATGACTAGGGTTTGGAAGAACCTTTGCACAGTTTGTTTTTGTGGATTTGAGAAGGTGGATGAGGAGTCCAAAGAGATCTTCAGCAACTTAGTGACCTTCAGCAAGAAGCTGGAGCTAGGTCTTCAAGAGGAGATGACTTCATTCAATTCCTTGTGTGCAACCTGAGGAGCTTGCTAATGAAGACCTGATGGAATCGGAGGCCTAAAGAAAGAATGAAGAGAGACGAAAGGAAGAAGAAGTAACTGAAGAACCAAAGAGATGCATGATGCAGGAAATGGCAAGGGGATTTTCTTTATTTGAAGAGACACTGTTAGTTTTTGAGGCACCGGACCCAAATGTAGAATGGTACATGAAGGTTGCAGCAACCATTCAGAATGCTATCCAGTGTTCAAAAGTCATCTATGAAGAGAAAAAAAGAGCTACTACCCACATATCCCTGGATCATTTTTTCAAGAGGGTAGATTGAACTGAATCCAGCAAAGAGCCCAAACCTGTGCTGTCAATATCAGGTGTGAGTGGAATTGCATCTTCCCCTCTTCAGCTCCACCACCTCCCACCTTCTCTCCCTCCTCCAGGCAGTAAGTCTTCTTGCCTGTTCACTCGATGCCAGCCACTGTGTGCCATCTGTTATACTCTACTACTGTACCTTTCAAGATTTTTCCTGGTGGCTCAGTCAGTAAAGATTCTGCCTGCAATGAGGGAGACTCAGGTTCAATCCCTGGATTGGGAAGAGATCCTGGAGAAGGAAATGGCAACCCACTCCAGTATTCTTACCTGGAGAATTCCATGGGTATAGGAACCTGGTGGGCTACAGTCCATGGGGTCACAAAGAGTCAGACACAACTGAGTGACTAATACTTTGTACCTTTCAAGATACTGTACTATGATTCAAAGTATTTTCTTTATTTTCTGTGTTTGTTCTTTTATGTATTATTTGTGTGAAAAGTATTATAAACCTCTTACATGTGGTACAGTAATGGTATTACTTTACAGTAATACAGTATGGTATTTCATAGTGCATTGTGTTAGTTGTTTAGGCTAATGTTGTTCGATTTACAAACAAATAATTGGACTTGTGAATGTGCTATCAGAATGGAACTCATTTGTATGTAGGAGATTTGCTGTATTTAGGAGCATACTTGACCTAGTTCTAACATTATCTGGGTTTTACATGAAAGGTGTGTGGCAGTAATCCATTTGAGGAAAACTTTATTCCTCACTTCATCACCTGAAGCATAACTGCTAGCTCAATGGGGCCCTCAATTCACAGAGGATCTGCTAAGTGCCTACTTGGTTCATTGGTGGTTCAGCTGACATCAGCAATGTCCATGTTCAACCTCAGCACCAGCTATGCAGAAGCAAAACCAGGCATAGTTATTCTGTTCAATGGGCCTCACTCAAGGCAGTGCTCATAGTTCTGGCCATACCTCTCTGTTGAAACTTGATACATTTTTACTGCCTTTTGTAGTTGCCAATGGCCTGACAGTCTTGTCTGCAAAACTGGCAAGTTGAAGACATTCTTCTTTGGAACCACAAACTGGCAATAAATTCAGCTGCCAACCAGATAATCTGGGCCTCTCATGGAGATGCCCATGGTTAAGGGCCCTTCTTTAATAAGATCAACTTAAATTATGCTGCTGATCCAGCCTGTGCTACCCATATAACCACCATGACTGCCTGGAACCATCATTGCACCAGACGTGACAACACACCCACGAGCATGAATGGAGCATAGAGTAAAGAACTCTATGTTTCTGATGCAGAAATCACCACTTCAAACAGACTTGTGACACCTCCCCAAAGTTCAGCTGTTTGTCTTATAGTAAAGAGGCTACACTGCACAGGGCATTGTACCCCCTACTCCTGAATGATTGACTATCCCAGACCTTTGATCCCTCCTCTGGACTGTCACTGGTGCCTCACTACTCTGGGGCACATTTTCAAGTTACAGTGTTGCTGTTCTAGTTTGATCAGGAGACTATGGCCTCACCATTGTAGCCCTTGTAACTAAGCCATGTTGTTTTTGACTTTCAGGTCATCTACTGCCTAGCAGCAATGCACACTTTGTTGCAAAAGCCACCCAACAATGAGCCAATAGTCAAGGTACCCAATGGCTATGCCATATGCACTACGATCTGCCAGTGTCCTGTATTACTGAGCACTGGAATGGCCTCCTCAAAAATATACTCAATCAAAACCTATGTGATACAGCAAAAGCAGTTCTAAGAAGGATGTTTATTGCAATGCAATCCTACCTCAAGAAACAAGAAAAACATTGAATAGACACCTGATTTTATACCTAAAACAACTGGAAAAAGAACAAAAAACTTCCAAAATTAGTAGAAGGAGAGAAATGATAAAGATTCGAGCAGAAATAAATGAAAAAGAAAGAAACAATACTAAAGATTAATCAAACTAAAAGCTGGTTCTTTGAGAAGATAAAAGAAATTGACAACCTTTAGCCAGACTCATGAAGGAAGAAAGAGAGAAGAATCAAATCAACAAAATTAGAAGTGAAAATGGAGAGGTTACAACAGACAGTGCAGAAATACAAAGAATTGTAAGAGACTATTATGAACAACTATCAGTTCAGTTCAGTTCAGTTCAGTCGCTCAGTCATGTCCGACTCTATGCGACCCCATGAATTGCAGCACGCCAGGCCTCCCTGTCCATCACCAACTCCCGGAGTTCACTCAGACTCACGTCCATCGAGTCAGTAATGCCATCCAGTCATCTCATCCTCGGTCGTCCCCTTCTCCTCCTGCCCCCAATCCCTCCCAACATCAGGGTCTTTTCCAATGAGTCAACTCTTCGCATGAGGTGGCCAAAGTACTGGAGCTTCAGCTTTAGCATCATTCCTTCCAAAGAAATCCCAGGGCTGATCTCCTTCAGAATGGACTGGTTGGATCTCTTTGCAGTCCAAGGGACTCTCAAGAGTCTTCTCCAACACCACAGTTCAAAAGCATCAATTCTTCAGTGCTCAGCCTTCTTCACAGTCCAACTCTCACATCCGTACATGACCACAGGAAAAACCATAGCCTTGACTAGATAGATTTTTGTTGGCAAAGTAATGTCTCTGCTTTTGAATATACTATCTAGGTTGGTCATAACTTTTCTTCCAAGGAGTAAGTGTCTTTTAATTTCATGGCTGCAGTCACCATCTGCAGTGATTTTGGAGCCCCAAAAAATAAAGTCTGACACTGTTTATACTGTTTCCCCATCTATTTCCCATGAAGTGATGGGACCAGATGCCATGATCTTCGTTTTCTGAATGTTAAGCTTTAAGCCAGCTTTTTCACTCTCCTCTTTCACTTTCAACAAGAAACTTTTTAGCTCCTCTTCACTTTCTGCCATAAGGGTGGTGTCATCTGCATATTTGAGGTTATTGATATTTCTCCCGGCAATCTTGATTCCAGCTTGTGTTTCTTCCAGTCCAGCGTTTCTCATGATGTACTCTGCATAGAAGTTAAATAAGTAAGGTGACAATATACAGCCTTGACGTACTCCTTTTCCTATTTGGAATGCCAAGCCACTTCAGTATTGTTGCCTTGAGAACCCCACGAACAGTATGAACAACTATATGGCAGTAAAATGGATAACCTGAAAGAAATGGACAGATTCTTAGAAAAGTTCAATCTTCCAAGACTGAACCAGGAAGAAACAGAAATTATGAACAACCCAATTACAAGCACTGAAATTGAAGCTGTGATCAAAAATCTCCCAAGAAACAAAAGCCCAGGACCAGATGGTTTCACAGGAGAATTCTATCAAACATTTAGAGAAGATCTAATGCCTAGCCTTCTAAAACTCTTTCAAAAAACTGTAGAGAAAGGAACACTTCCAAACTCATTCTATAAGGCCACCATCACCCTGATACCAAAACCAGACAAAGATAACACAAAAAAAGAAAACTACAGGCCAATATCACTGATGAACATAGAAGCAAAAATCCTCAACAAAATTTCAGCAACACATCAAAAAGCTCATACACCATGATCAAGTTGGGTTTATTCCAGGGCTGCAAGGATTATTCAATATACACAAATCAATCAATGTGATATACCATATCAACAAATTGAAAGATAAAAACCATATGGTAATCTCAATAGATGCAGAAAAAGCCTTTGACAAAATTCAGCACCCAATTATGATTAAAACTTAAAAAAAATGGGCATAGAAGGAGNGCAGTCACCATCTGCAGTGATTTTGGAGCCCCAAAAAATAAAGTCTGACACTGTTTATACTGTTTCCCCATCTATTTCCCATGAAGTGATGGGACCAGATGCCATGATCTTCGTTTTCTGAATGTTAAGCTTTAAGCCAGCTTTTTCACTCTCCTCTTTCACTTTCAACAAGAAACTTTTTAGCTCCTCTTCACTTTCTGCCATAAGGGTGGTGTCATCTGCATATTTGAGGTTATTGATATTTCTCCCGGCAATCTTGATTCCAGCTTGTGTTTCTTCCAGTCCAGCGTTTCTCATGATGTACTCTGCATAGAAGTTAAATAAGTAAGGTGACAATATACAGCCTTGACGTACTCCTTTTCCTATTTGGAATGCCAAGCCACTTCAGTATTGTTGCCTTGAGAACCCCACGAACAGTATGAACAACTATATGGCAGTAAAATGGATAACCTGAAAGAAATGGACAGATTCTTAGAAAAGTTCAATCTTCCAAGACTGAACCAGGAAGAAACAGAAATTATGAACAACCCAATTACAAGCACTGAAATTGAAGCTGTGATCAAAAATCTCCCAAGAAACAAAAGCCCAGGACCAGATGGTTTCACAGGAGAATTCTATCAAACATTTAGAGAAGATCTAATGCCTAGCCTTCTAAAACTCTTTCAAAAAACTGTAGAGAAAGGAACACTTCCAAACTCATTCTATAAGGCCACCATCACCCTGATACCAAAACCAGACAAAGATAACACAAAAAAAGAAAACTACAGGCCAATATCACTGATGAACATAGAAGCAAAAATCCTCAACAAAATTTCAGCAACACATCAAAAAGCTCATAACCATGATCAAGTTGGGTTTATTCCAGGGCTGCAAGGATTATTCAATATACACAAATCAATCAATGTGATATACCATATCAACAAATTGAAAGATAAAAACCATATGGTAATCTCAATAGATGCAGAAAAAGCCTTTGACAAAATTCAGCACCCAATTATGATTAAAACTTAAAAAAAATGGGCATAGAAGGAGCCTACCTCAACACAGTAAAGGCCATATATGATAAGCCTACAGCAAACATTCTCAATGGTGAAAAACTGAAAGCATTGCCCCTAAGATCAGGAACAAGACAAGAGTGTCCACTTTTGCCACTATTATTCAACATAGTTCTGGAAGTCCTAACTACAGCAGTCAGAGAAGAAAAAGAAATAAAAGGAATCCAGATTGGAAAAGAAGAAGTAAAGCTCTCACTGTTTGCAGATGACATGATACTGTACATAGAAAACCCTAAAGATAGTATCAGAAAATTACTAGAGCTAACCAGTGAATTTTGCAAAGTTGTAGGATACAAAATCAATACACAGAAATCACCTGCATTTCTATATACTAACAATGAAAAATGAGAAAGAGAAATTAAGGAATGAATCCCATTCATCATTGCAAGAAAGAATTAAATATCTAGGAATAAACTTACCTAAGGAGACAAAAGAACTGTACACAGAAAATTATAAGACACCAATGAGAGAAATCAAAGATGACATAAATAGATGGAGAGAGATTCCATGTTCCTGGGTAGGAAGAATCAATATTGTAAAAATGACTATACTACCAAATGCAATCTACAGATTCAATGTGATCTCTTTCAAATTACCAATGGCATTTTTCACCGAACTAGAACAAAAATTTCACAATTCATATGGAAACACAAAATACCCCGAATAGCCAAAGCAGTCTTGAGAAAGAAGAATGGAGCTGGAGGAATCAACCTTCCTGGCTTCAGATTATACTACAAAGCTACAGTCATCAAGATAGTATGGTACTGGCACAAAAAAACAGAAATATAGACCAATGGAACAAGACGAAAACCCAGAAATAAACCCATGCACCTATGGGTACCTTATTTTTGACAAAGGAGGCAAGAATATACAATGGGGCAAAGACAGCCTCTCCAATAATGGTGCTGGGAAAACTGGACAACTACATGTAAAAGAATGAAATTAGAACACTTCCTAACACCATACACAAAGATAAACTAAAAATGGATTAAAGACCTAAATGTAAGACCAGAAACTATAAAACTCTTGGAGGAAAATAGGCAGAACACTCAACGACATAAATTAAAGCAAGATCCTCTATGACCCACCTCCTCAGTTCAGTTCAGTTCATTTCAATTGCTCAGTCATGTCCGACTCTTTGCGACCCCATGAATCACAGCACGCCAGGCCTCCCTGTCCATCACCAACTCCCGGAGTTCACTCAGACTCACGTCCATTGAGTCCGTGATGCCATAGGGCCATCTCATCCTCGGTCGTCCCTTTCTCCTCCTGCCCCCAATCCCTCCCAGCATCACGGTCTTTTCCAATGAGTCAGCTCTTCGCATGAGGTGGCCAAAGTACTGGAGCTTCAGCTTTAGCATCATTCCTCCCAAAGAAATCCCAGGGTTGATCTCCTTCAGAATGGACTGGTTGGATCTCTTTGCAGTCCAAGGGACTCTCAAGAGTCTTCTCCAACACCACAGTTCAAAAGCATCAATTCTTCGGCACTCAGCCTTCTTCACAGTCCAACTCTCACATCCATACATGACCACAGGAAAAACCATTGCCTTGACTAGACGGACCTTAATTGGCGAAGTAATGTCTCTGCTTTTGAATATACTATCTAGGTTGGTCACAACTTTTCTTCCAAGGAGTAAGCGTCTTTTAATTTCATGGCTGCAGTCACCATCTGCAGTGATTTTGGAGCCCCCAAAAATAAAGTCTGACACTGTTTCTACTGTTTCCCCACCTATTTCCCATGAAGTGATGGGACCAGATGCCATGATCTTTGTTTTCTGAATGTTGAGCTTTAAGCCAACTCTTTCACTCTCCTCTTTCACTTTCAACAGAGGCTTTTTAGCTCCTCTTCACTTTCTGCCATAAGGGTGGTGTCATCTGCATATTTGAGGTTATTGATATTTCTCCCGGCAATCTTGATTCCAGCCTGTGTTTCTTCCAATCCAGCGTTTCTCATGATGTACTCTGCATAGAAGTTAAATAAGCAGGGTGACAATATACAGCCTTGACATACTCCTTTTCCTATTTGGAACCAGTCAAGTAATGGAAATAAAAACAAAAGTAAACAAGTGGGACCTGATTAAACTTAAAAGCTTTTGCACAGCAAAGGAAACTATAAGCAAGGTGAAAAGACAACCCTCAGAATGGGAGAAAATAATAGCAAATGAAACAACTGACAAAAGATTAATTTCCAAAATATACAAGCAGCTCATACAACTCAATACCAGAAAAACAAACTAATCAAAAAGTGGAGAAAAGACCTAAACAGACATTTCTCTACAAAAGACATACAGATGGCTAACAAACACACAAAAAGATGCTCAACATCGCTCATTATTGAAGTGAAGTGAAGTGAAGTCGCTCAGTCATGTCTGACTCTTTGCGACCCCATGGACTGTAGTCTATCAGGCTCCTCTGTCCATGGGATTTTCCAGGCAAGAGTGCTGGAGTGGGTTGCCATTTCCTTCTCCAGGGGATCTTCCCGACCCAGGAATCGAACCCAAGTCCCCCGCATTGCAGGCAGACGCTTTACCATCTGAGCCACCAGGGAAGCCTCGCTCATTATTAAAGAAATGCAAATCAAAACTACAATGAGATATCACCTCATACTGGTCAGAATGGCCCTCATCAAAAAGTCTACAGACAATAAATGCAGGAGAGGGTGTGGAGAAAATGGAATGCTCTTGCACTGTTGGTGGGAATGTAAACTGATACAGACACTATGGAAGACGATATGGAGATTCCTTAAAAAAAAAATAGGAATAAAACTACCATATGACATAGCAATCCCACTCCTAGGCATACACCGTGAGGAAACCAAAATTGAAAAAGACACATGTATCCCAATGTTCTTGCAGCACTATTTACAATAGCTAGAACATGGAAGCAACCTAGATGTCCATTGATAGATGAATGGATAAGGAAGTTGTGGTACATATACACAACAGAATACTATTCAGACATAAAAAGGAACACATTTGAGTCAGTTCTAATGAGGTGGATGAACCTAGAACCTATTATAGAGTGAAGTAAGTCATAAAGAGAAAGATAAATATCATATTCTAATGCATAGATACGGAATCTAGAAAAATGGTATTGAAGAATTTATTTACAGGGCAACAGTGGGAAACAGACATAGAGAATAGACTTATGGACATAGGGAGAGGGGAGGAGAGGGTGAGATGTATGGAAAGAGTAACATGGAAACTTACCTTACCATATATAAAATAGATAGCCAACAGGAATTTGCTATATGGCTCAGGAAACTCAAACAGAGGCTCTGTATCAACCTAGAAGGGTGGGATGGGGAGGGAGATGGAAGGGAGTTTCAAAAGGGAAGGGATATATGTATACCTATGGCTGATTCATGTTGAGGTTTGACAGAATACAAGAAAATTCTGTAAATCAATTATCCTTCAATGAAAAATAAATTAATTAAAAATAAATAAACTCAAAACACTCCTGACTACTTCCTTCATCTCCTTTTGGTCCACACACCTTACGGCTACCTGCTCAGTCTTTGTTGCCATGTTGAGGCTTTCTCTAGTTGCAGCAAAAGGGGGCCACTCTTCATTGCGGCACTTGGACTTCTCATTGTGATGGTTTCTCTTACCGCAGAGCACAGTCTCTAGGTATGTGGGCTCAGGAATTGTGGCACATGGGCTGAGTTACTCTGAGGCATGTGGGATCTTCCCAGACCAGGGATCAAACCCATGCCTCCCTGCATTGGCAGGAGGACTCCTAACCACTGGACCTCCAGGGAAGTCCCTTGAGTTTCTGTTGATAGTGCGTGCGTGCATGCTAAGTTGCTTCCCTCATGTCTGACTCTTTGTGACCCTATGGACTGTAGCCTGCCAAGTTCCTCTGTCCACAGATTCTCCAGGCAAGAATACTGAAGTGGGTTACCATTTCCTTCTCCAGGTCTATTGATAGTAGCCTTAATTAAATTCTGATTGAGACAGATTGAGCAGATTTGGTCTCGGTCTCTATTTGATCAGATTAATGAGTGGTGAATGGAGTGGTATATTCACATAAATAGTCAAGTTCAGCCAATAATGTGTAGGTCAATTGTTGAGAGAGTTTAGATGCCACAGACCCTGTGCATCATTGCACATTTTTACGGGGCATGCAAACAATATAAGGTCTTGAGCCCTCTGCCTGCACTATTTCTCAGGGTGTGTGTGCAGACAGCAATCTTGAGGAATAAAGTAATCTCTCTCTCCAGGAGATATTACTCTCTCCCAGGACAAAGAGCTTGCTTATTGTCTTCTATAAAAGAAGTGGGTTCCCCATTCTCCTGTTCCTCAAATGCAAAACAAACCCACTGTATGCAGAGCATCCACAGGGCTCCTTCACATTGTTCCTATGGGACTTGGGAGTGGGAGCAAGAGGAACTGATGAAAACGATGCTTTTGCTACTTGCTGTGCTTTCAGTACTTTGCTGTTCTTTATCTCTGATCCAGGAATCTCAAGTCTTCTACCAGCATTCATGAAACAGTAACAGGTAAATCAATTAGCTTGAAAGTGGGGCAAAATCAAATTCCAAGTAGGTACATGTAGTGAGGTGAAAGAATAAACAGCAACTGCTAGAAAGGGCCTTTAGAAGAAAGGGTGGCTTAGGGTATTGCTTTAGTCTGCTCAGGCTGCCATAAGAAATACCAAAGACTTGGTGGCTTAACCAAAGAGATTTATTTTCTTACAGTGCTGGAGGCTATGAAGTTCAGGATCAAGGCAGTAGTCAATTCAGTTTCTGGCGAGTGAAACTGAGCAGGAGCCTATAAAGCCTTCCCAGTGGCAGATTGCTCTGTGTTCCCCTGCTTCTGTTTGTAAAAAAAAAAAAAGAAGAAGAAGAGGGTTTTAGTCACCTAGGCCTTCCCTGAATTCCAAGGAGCAGACCAAGTAGTTACTAGTCAGAGAAGTGAGGGAATGCAGAGAAGAAAGGAAAATCAGTCAAACAAGAAAAGTAATAATAAGCAATAGTTCAGCCATGAAACAGTCACAGGACCCCTAGTTCCTCCTCAAGGGGTAAAGATAACAATCTGACACATATTCTTGAGTTGTTTTACTCAAGTTGTTTTACAACCCCCTCCATAGAAACTGCTGACCACAAGCATAAAGACCTCAGACTTGTTAAATTCAGGAGATAAATGACAAAGATTCTTGAAACACCCTGCTACCTCACCACTAACCAATCAGAAGAATTTCCATGAGCACATCATGCACCTGGCAACCCTCACCGCAATGTTGCCTTGAAAAACTCTTCCCTAAAAAACGTCAAGGAGTTTGGGTCTTTTGAGCATCAGCTACCCATTTTCCTTATTTGGTGCCCTGCCAATAAAGGCTGTACTTTCCATCACCACATTCGAATGTCAGTAGATTTGCTTTGCTTCATACCAGGAGAGCAAATCCAAGTTCGATCTGATAACATGAGGACTCTCTTCCTGGCTTGCAAATGACTGCTTCCTTGCTGTATCCTCACATGAGGCAGAAAACTCTATTTCTTCCTCTTCTTATAACAGCACAGTCCTATCAAATCAAGACCATCCTTTGACCTTTGACCATCATTTGACCTTTGTCCTCTCCTCACAGGGCCTGTCTCCAAATATAGTCACATTGGAAGCTAGGGCTCCAACATATGAATTTCCAAAGGACATAAACATACAGTCTATAACAGGTGACATCAGGTTTCAGTTAAGGCTAGAGATGAGAGAAACCATTTAAAGAAATGTTGAGAATATGAGGAAATCGGCTAATTAGAAAGAAGGGTTCAAAGAGTGTGGCAGATGTTTTGGGGGTGAAGAAGTGGTCAAGATGAATCGGGGCCAAAGAGAAACAGAGTATTATGGGACTGAGTATGTGAGTACCTAACTGTTCCTGTTCCTACTCAACTCCAGATCCTAAGGGAAGATTTAGTAGCCTCTTCCCTGCTGACTGAAGCTTATACAATTGCAGGGGGCGGGGGGGGGGTGCAACATATGTAAACACATACACACTATCATTTCAAATTTTCCACCACTGCTTGTGGGTAGCTAAGGGGCAGCCCTTCAGGGATACTGCTGGTGATAGTACAGCTTTAGGTTAGAAACCTGCAGTTCCTGAAACTTCTCTGAAAGATGGAGGGTGAACAAAGGGTCAGCCCTGTGGAGATCTTGCCCCACAAGAGAATAGTTCCATTCCTCTTCCTCAGTGGGGACCGCAATTGAGATTGGTTGTCTTCGAGACGGTTTGTGTTTGGAAAGGATGTGGACAACTTGGAATATTGAGGGGACACACAGCCTTTGCTCCAGCACGGAGACTGAATGAAGGTGGGAGTACAACATTCCTGACAAAGTACCCACCACTACTTGTATCATATAAGACTGACTAACTCAGCCTCAGTGTGGGCAATAGGATGATGAATCATCCTGAGGTCAAATAACACCTGTAGTGCAGGTCTCCCTAGAGCAGTTGAAGAGACCTCAGGAGACAACAGAGAGGAAGGCTAAGAGCAGGGGCATGCCCACCAGGAAGCCTTTTGTGATGGCCCTAGCCATTTTTGTTTCTTTCTAGAACTATGTGAACAGTCATATCTAGTGCATGCTTTAGTTCTTAAATTCTTCCTATATTTTAATTCCTTCCCATCAGGCAAGGGAAGTTGATATGAAGTGGACCCAAGCGCTGAGCTAACACTCTGGAGCCTCCAGGGGGCGCTATGGCCCAACACAGTCTGATCAAGGGCACTTCCGCCTAATATACCACTTTGGATTTGTTTTCTATGGTGTTGCACTCTAACTTTTAGAGAAAGGAGGGGGTTCTGCCGATTTTTAAAATATTGTTTTAAGGCCCACGCCTACAGGAAAGAGCCCAAGCTCCTCAGCATGGAATCCTAAGCACAAGCGTGATGCTCCAGGTGCTAAAAGCTTCTACTTTGAAGCAAGTGCTACAAACACACTCATTCAGCCTGCTAGTCTTTACAGATGCTGATCCTCTGCCCAAGACTGCTTCTCCCCGCTCAGGCTCAGGCCCTTCTGTGCTGATCTGAGTACTTGCAGCTGCATCTTTTCCAGCAGCCCAGGTCATTCTGGAGTGACACAGGATTTACACATCTCCCACCACCACACTGTGGTGCCCATAAGGACATGGCCTGTGTTTTAGGATTTGCTTATTATCTAGCACCAGGCACATGACAAGAGCCCTCCCTGTGGGATGAGCACAAATGTCCACGATGGAGAAGGATGAGGTCAGAGGCTCTGGGCTGGTGGTCTATGGTGAGCCTCTGCCTGGGCCAGAAAGACATTCTCTATCAATTTGGGCTTGTTCAATGCCCAGCCGGGACACACCAGGCCAGAATGTGGGGAAATGGGCATAAATGTCTCAGCCATCAGGTCAAGGGCAGGATGATTTCTGGGCCGGGCACTAAGAAGAATGAAATCTGAAAGGGAAGATTCTCTGGCAGCCTTGGACCAGCGTCTTCCATCACCACCACCCCTCCAGCTCTCTGTGAACACAGCTACAACAGGCCCCCAAAGCCCTTTCTCATGAAGCTACAACAGTTTGAGATAATTTTGTCAAAGGAACTAAGATAAATAATACAAAATTAAAACAGAGTTCCAAGAAACAGACTTGCTGGATCTAAAGCAGAAATACCTAATTCTGACTCCAAAAACTGACGCAAAATTTGCCCAGTGGCTTTCTACTTGCTGGGTCCAATTGGTACCCTCATCACCTAGGGCCGCAGATGAAGAGCTGGTTGTGGGGAATGGGCATGAGTGTGGCCTGGGCACGTGGAGATGAAGCGGTCCCAACTCCACCTTAAGGGCAGATCTACTTGGGAGAGGGTCGCTCCCTGGAAGCAGGAGCGCCCCTCCTCCCCATGGGTCAAGGCCAGCTCTGTCCTCACCAGGGGGTGTTCAGGGCCAACAGAAGCAGATGGAGGCCCACACTAGGACATCGTTTCCTCAAAGATAGCCTCTGAGGCTATGGAAAGCCTGAGTTTCCTGAAAGAAGAAAGGAAGAAGGGAGCAGCACACAGCAGGCTGGGTCACACCCAGGGATAAGAGGAGAGATGGTATGCTTTGGTCATCAGGATGGCCTTCTCAGGTGTGTGAACAAGACAGGCGCAGAGCCCAGTGCTGCGTGGGGGTCGGAGGGCCTGAGGCAGAGAGAGGAGCAAACAGCAGCAGAGCTGGAAGGGAGCCAGACTATGAGGGTTTCAAGAGTGGCTTGCTGGGTGCTGACAAGGCAGCCTTGGTGGAGTGTGCCTGTGGACTTTCTTAGAAACAGGAGGGGCACAAGTTGGAGGAGGAGGCGGGGACAAAAGGAGGGTTCTTTTAAGAATGAGGAGGTCTGAGCAGAGGAAAGGAGGAGGATCAACAGACAGATCAGATGGAACAACATCAGGAGGTGCAGAAGAAGGGACTGAGCAAAGAGGTCCCTAAGCCCACATGCTTCTCTGGGACACAGTTGGGGGCGGGGGAGGATGGGTGAGAAGACTGAGAAAGGAGGAAAAACATGGACAGCTGAGAGCAGGATTCTGCCAAGATTCCCTGTAATCTCTCCAGTAAATAACAGGTAGGCTGTCTGCTGGAAATTTAGAGCCAGAGGCAGGTTTGAAGGTTGGGGAGAGGGTTGGAGCAAGTATGGAACAGCCTTGGGGGTTTCTCTAGAGCACTGCTTCTCAAGTGTAATGTGCATGCCAGTCACCTGGGATCATGGTAAAAAGTAGGTTCTGATTTAGCAGGTGTGGGCAAGGATTCTGCATTTCTAACAAGCTCTCACTAATGCTGAAGCTGCTGGTTGAAGGACCACATTGGGAGGAGCAAGGATTTAGAGTCAGAAAAGGAGATGGAGAAAAAGACTGGCATTAGAATTCATCTTCAGGGGAGACTACCTTTGATAATCTCAGCTGGGGTAAAAACTGAGACCTTGAGAAGTCTGAGTGGGAGAGACAGGCCGGGCAGGTGAGGGAGCATAGAGAGAGAGAGATGGTAGAGGACAGAGGTCAGAAAGCAGGTGCAGGGGGAGGGGTGTGCCTCTAGAGTGGTAGGAAGCTCAGCAGTGGCTCTGGACCTCATTTGGATCCTTATGGGGTGGACCACTAACTGCACGTTAGGAAGCACCCCAAAAGAGGATGGGAGTCAGCTGAGGCAGAAAAGAGATATTCCAGGGGTGTGTGAATGGAGTAGCCGCTGGACTCTTTCTGAGCTTGTTCAAAGCTTGGCCAGGACACACCAGGCCAAAATGTGGGGAGAAGGGTAGAAATGGCTCAGCCCTGGGATCAAGGGTGAGTTGACTTCTGGGCCGGGAACTAAGAGGCATGAAATCTGAGGGAAAATTCTCTGGCTGGAGAGCAAAAGGAAGTGAATCCCAACTCAGTATCCAACTCTCATCAAAACCTAAGGGGTGTTTGAAAGGCAGAGGTTGGAAAGAAGAATGCTTTAGTTTTAGGCAAGTCACGGACTGAACTAGGTGCAGCGGGTGCAGCGACTGCCTTCTGCCCGCAGGGGCCCAGCCTAAGGGAGAGAGGATTGAGACCCAGGCTGAGGGGAAACCGAGGGCAGGGGAGAGGCGGGAAGGACGGCCCCGGAGAGCAAAGAACATCAAGAGTAAAAGCTGGAAGGCGTCGAGCTGAGCGGCAAGTGCAGGAACTGGGCATCAGCGCCGAGAGTGCGGCGGGGACTTGGGAGACGAAGATAGCGGAGACCAAGCCGGGGCTTAGTCCAGTGGCGACCTAGAGGAGGCGGCGGATTCTCAGCGCGGGGCCGCTCGCTCCTCCGGCTTCGGCCGGGCTCCCCCGCCGCGCAGGCCCGTGCGCTCCTTGCCTGGGCCTCCCGGGTCCACGCTGGTCCCTCCAGTCCCTTCCCGCGGCCTCGGGCAGGCCGCAGACCCTAGCGCCGGCGACCGACTCGCCAGGGTCCGCCCCGCCGCGGCGGCCCGGGCCCGGCCGCTCCTCCCCCGATGATGTCACGTCCCTGGCCGCCCCTCGGCCGGCCGCGCCGCCCCGCCCCCGCCTCCCCCGGCCCCCAGTCCCCTGGGCCCGCCTGCTCCCGCCATC
>SJXQ01008845.1:441704-481164 GCA_006408695.1 Aepyceros melampus
GGCCTGACTGCTTATCTCTAACTCCAGAGACTTCTCTGTCTCAGAACACAGATTGGGAGTCCCCACATCTTTGGTTGCCTCTGGACACCAAGGGGAGCAGGTCAGGGGGATACTCCTTTCTTACTCTTCCTGAGGTGCCATCATCTCACCAGTTGGCTCTTGATCCTTCATCAGTCCTCTGTTCAGGTCTTTTCATCCTAAAACCACAATGACAGGAATTCCTTTCCCTGCCCTGACCTTCTTCCACCTCCATAGGCTCCGCTCCCTCTGTCTCAGAAGAACTTGCCCTGGAACATTCCCTGCAAGGCTGCCTGAGGTCTGACAGCTGTCTTTGATGTGTTCTATGCCTTCACCCCATAGCCGCCTGTTTGTCAGGGCTTCTGGATGGTCCCTCCATATCCTGTTCCTAATCACAGTGCCCATGGCCAGCTCTTAACCATGACACATACTCAACACAAAGACGTGCCCTCCAAGACTTTCCTCCCTGGCTTGAAGTTAACCTACCCCAGTATATCACTTCAGCCTGCTAGTCCACTACCCCAGCCTCTCACCACGCCCCCCAAAGCATCTGCCACACAAGGGGCCACAGAAAATTTCCAAAGAACTTTTCTCTGATCGTGTCCCTCCCCAATTAAAAACTTCAGTGACCGCCCCCTGCCTCCCCAATTCCTCCTAGACACTCAGCATTCAAGGCACGTCACAGTCTGATCCCAAGCTTCCTCTCAGCCTCTGTGTGACACTCGACATTCAACAATGTCTCCTGAAACAGTTCCTTTGCTCCTAGGACCCATTCACACACTGGATAAAATTTTACAACCTCTGGGACACCCCCCCCCCAGCACCTTCTCTCTCTGTGCCCTCTCACTCAGCCAAGGGGAGTAGTTCTAAGTACTGTCTAAGGATGCTTGTCACAGGCCAGAGTCAGCTGTGCCCTGCTGTCCTGGACTTCCTTGCCCAGCCAGCCTACACCTTCCTTTAGGGCCTGGATGGTGGTCCTGGGCACCAAGATCGAGCAGTTGGGGTAACGAGTATCTGCTGAAGGAAGCAGGAGTGTGTGTTATAAGGTTACCAAGTCTGTTTTGGTTAGACTCCCCTGTTCACATTGGTGGTCCACCTGATCGTAGGAACCAGGCACTGGAACAGCTACTGCTCCCCAGCTTTGCAGCACCAAAGTTTTTCAGAAGGAGGAGAAGGCCCAGAGCCTGCTAAGATTAGTGAGAGAAGATCTGCCAACAGGAAGGAAAGAGAGGTAGGAGAAAAGAGAGGCTGCATACCATACCCTGGAGGTGATAGAGAAGGCTGGAGCCTTGGGCTGGTAGGGTCTTCCCAGTGGGGAACTCTGCCCAAGAATCCCTGGCCATTGCCATGACCATCCCTCCCCTGGTCCAACAGGACTTTATCTTAGAGACCCATACCCCAGCCCTAGCCCACCTTCTCTGGTCTCCCCTGCAGACCCACAAGCTCTTGCTGGGGTGCTCAGCACAGAAGCAATTCAGTTCTCCTCTCCTGATGTGACTCCCAGCCTGGGTAGACTCCTGGAGGACCAAGGCTAGCCCTCCCCCATGAGCTGGTCCCAGAACACTAGCAGCGCCCTGAAAGGGAAGCCAACTGGGGCTGCCTTTCCTGTAAGTAGCTGCAGGCTAGCCTCCCTGCTAGGAAATGCTTTTGTTTGCTTTAATAATTAATAGCCATTCCTCAGCCTGGGACCTGGCAGGCAGGCCTGTGGGTGGGTGGCGAGGGGGTGGGCAGAGAGAAGCAGAGTGGACTGTCTTTAGGTAGAAGCGAGAGCAAGAGGAAGCATGGGAGAGCTAGCTAGTGAGTTTTATTCCCAACTTTCCTCCCTCAATCCAGAGGTCTTGGGGCTGAGAGAATTTCCTGGGGCAGGTAAACAGAGGCCCTCTAGGATAGTGAGAGTAGGGGATATGAAGCAGCCCCAAAGCATCATCTCCACCTGGCCCTTCAAGACACAGGTCCTGGGCAGCTGCCTCTAGGCACCAGGTCCTCCTCCTGCCTGTACTGTCCTAGGCTCTGGGCAAGGCTAGGCAATAGATCTTAGCTGAGGCCAGGAATGCCAGGCCCAGCCTGATGATTATCAGCAGTCCCAGGGAACCAAGGGATGCCTGCAGGGAGAGCGGGGGCCTGTGGAATGCTTGGAGAAAGAGAGGCTGCAGAGGAGAGGAAAGGGAGACTTATGTAGTCACGCTAAGATGGGGGAAAGAAGAGCTGGATATAGCAGAGACCTTAGGGAAGCTGAGATAAAGGATGAGATGCAGAAGATATACAGTTTTACTCCTTCCACCTCTTGGGTGGAGGGGGATTAAAAAGGAGCCTCCCCTCCCTGCTAATGACCTCAGGACTTCTCTCCATCACCCAGCATCCCAGATTCCAAGATGGATCAGGCCCAAGCCAAGGCACTGCTCAGAACTTTGGGCTGCCAAGGCAGGCAAGAGTTAGGATTTGGTAGAGGATAGGTAGATGGGGAGACGGAAGGCATGAGGGTACCTCTGGGGGAGGGCCAGAGCTTCATTCTCAACCATTCTGTGAGATTTGGGATGTTTGTTTTAAAATGCTCCTGCTAATAAGAAGCTGGCTTAAAACTCAACATTCAAAAACCAAAGATCATGGCATCTGGTCCCATCACTTAATGGTAAATAGATGGGGAAACAATGGAAACAGTGACACTTTATTTTCTTGGGCTCCAAAATCACTGCAGATGGTGACTAAAACCATGAAATTAAAAGACCCTTGGTCCTTGGAAGAAAAGCTATGACCAACCTAGTTCAGTTCAGTTCAGTTCAGTTGCTCAGTCGTGTCCGACTCTTTGCAACCCCATGAATCACAGCATGCCAGGCCTCCCTGTCCATCACCAACTCCTGGAGTTCACTCAGAATCATGTCCACTGAGTCAGTGATGCCATCCAGCCATCTCATCCTCTGTCGTCCCCTTCTCCTCCTGCTCCCAATCCTTTCCAGCATCAGAGTCCTTTCCAATGAGTCAACTCTTCGCATGAGGTGGCCAAAGTATTGGAGTTTCAGCTTTAGCATCATTCCCTCCAAGGAAATCCCAGGCTGATCTCCTTCAGAATGGACTGGTTGGATCCCCTTGCAGTCCAAGGGACTCTCAAGAGTCTTCTCCAACACCACAGTTCAAAAGCATCAATTCTTTGGCACTCAGCCTTCTTCACAGTCCAACTCTCACATCCATACATGACTACTGGAAAAACCATAGCCTTGACTAGACGGACCTTAGTCGGCAAAGTAATGTCTCTGCTTTTGAATGTGCCATCTAGGTTGGTCATGACTTCTCTTCCAAGGAGTAAGTGTCTTTTAATTTCATGGCTGCAGTCACCATCTGATGACCAACCTAGACAGCATATTAAAAAGCAGAGACTTTGCCAACAAAGGTCCATCTAGTCAAAGCTATGGTTTTTCCAATAGTCATGTACAGATGTGAGAGTTGGACAACAAAGAAGGCTGAGTGTGGAAGAATTGATGCTTTTGAACTGTGGTGTTGGAGAAGACTCTTGAGAGTCCCTTGGACTGCAAGGAGATCAAAACAGTCAATCCTAAACAAAATCAACCCTGAATATTCATTGGAAGGACTGGTGCTGAAGCTGAAACTACAATAATTTGGCCACCTGATGTGAAGAAATGACTCGTTGGAAAAGACCCTGATGCTGCTGGGAGGGATTGGGGGCAGGAGGAGAAGGGGACGACAAAGGATGAGATGGCTGGATGGCATCACTGACTCAATGGACATGAGTTTGAGCAAGTTCCAGGAGTTGGTGATGGACAGGGAGGCCTGGCGTGTTGCAGTTCATGGGGTCACAAAGAGTTGGACATGACTGAGCAACTGAACTGAATAATTAGCATGTAATCAAGGCTGAAAAGGCATGTGAACTGCCTTCTGAGTTGAGAGCAGAGACTGACTGTGAAGGAGTAGCATCTGTCCTAGACAGCTTTGGCAAGGTCCAGCTGCTATGAGAAGGGCCCTGGTGCATCCTGTTCCACCTTGAAAAGGAGCATCTCGAGGGACCCCTGGGTGCAGACAACTCTGCAGCACCCAGGTTTGCATCCCCCTGTACTCCGAACATGGGTTACCTGAGTGACTCAGGCTGGAAAGATCAGGTTGCTCTTGGTGTCACCTTTAACCTGGATTCCCAAGGAGGTACTAAGGAAGCCCACACTCGCCCATGCTTGGATGTCCTCCAGCCAAAAAAATAGCTCTGTTACCCGAACTTTTCTGTCACAATCTCCTTTAATTGGGGGGCTATTTCAGAACAGAAGATAGGAAGGGGATGAGTTGGCCCTGGTGGGTATATGAGAATGAACCCTTTCTCCTCCCATATCCCAGCTCTTTAGTACAGGAGCAAAGAACTCACCACCTCAGCACACTCCGGGGTTGACAGAAAAGTGTTTTGAACATTTGGTTGAAAACAATCTTTTTAAGAAAGCAAGTGAAAGTCATTCAGTCGTGTTCAACTCTTGGGAATTCTCTAGGCCAGAATATAGGAGTGGGTAGCCTTTCCCTTCTCCAGGGTATCTTTCCAACCCAGGGATTGAACCCAGGTTTCCTGCACTGCAGGCGGGTTCTTTACCAGCTGAGCCACAAAGGAAGCCCTTAAGAAAGCAAGGAGATGTGTGAATCATGTTGGAATCCTACAAAAGTGGTTAATGTGGCTGTTTTTGTCACTTAGCCACATTTATCCAGAAAAGGCGCACATATAGCATGCTTTGTACACTAATCATGCTAAGTGAATGAGATGTTTCTGAATTATAGGCTCCAGCAGCACGCAGACCAGGTGAGGCATCTGCCAGGCTGCACTCAGGTGGAGCTCTGCTGGCTTCCGTCACACCGCAGGCCCCTGGGTGGCTGGGAGTTGCTCCCCACCCATGTCCCCTGGGGACCCTTAGGAAAGGGTCTGCTTCCTCCGCAGCATTTGCCTCCTAAGACTTTCTTAGACCACCAGAGTCTGCTCTGCCCACCTGCACACCAGGCCAATCCCACTGAGAAATGACACCCCAGAGGCCCTCAGCCGGTGACTGATGGCATTGGTGGATAAAGACCTCAACTTCCATGCCCAGCCCTCTGACAGGATAGCTGAAGCACAGTTCTAGGCTTGTTTCCAGGGCTCCCTGGGGGCTTAGCTGCAGCTGTCCACAGTGGTACCTCCCGGGTGATGCACTCAATAGGACTGCCTTTCCTCTGGTCACTCCCCACCCCAACCAGGGTTTCTGCATAAAGTATTTGCATTGGAGTCCTTGTCTCAGGTTCTGCTTCTGGGGAAACCCAAATAAAACACTTGCCTCTCCAGACCTCCCAGGCTCTCCTGCCTCACTTCTTTCTTCTAGAGAACAGATTCCTATCAATAGACACCCTTGCAGTTTCTCCCCACACTCGAGTGAGGGTCTTGGGCAATCCCACTTTGGAGACCACAGAATCAGGGACCTTGGCCTTCATTCACATCCCTGCCTCTAAGCTAGTGCAGGAGCACACATCTGCTCCCAGGGTGCCCCAGCAGGCCTCTCCGTGGCCTGGGTCTATCATCTGAGTTATTTGAGCATATTTCTATATTTCTTTCTTTCCGTTCTTTAATCTTGGTTTGTTTCCTCATTCCCAGAGCATCAGCTCCTCCCAAGGGGAGAAGAACAACAGTCTCCCCCTCCCTCCGTCTTCCTTTGGGGCTTGCAGCTCTGCTCAGGGATGCTGATTGGTCATCTGCTGCAGGGGCAGGGAGGCAGAGCAGCTGCCTCGGGGAACCAGGGGAAGGAAGGCACAGTCCAGACTGACCTGCATCCTGCACTTAGCTGCTGTGCTAATCCTCATGTCATTCTCTGTGTTCATACGAAATGTGAGGATATTTCTGTTTGTTTGTTTTTTAAGGCCTGACACATAGGCTTCCTTCCTTTTTTAAAAATTTTATTTATTTGTTGTTGTTTTTTTTTTTTTGCCTGCTGTGTATCTTTGCTGCTGCTCATGGGCTTTCTCTATTTGCGACAAGTGGGGACTCCTCTCTAGTTGCATTGCTCAGGCTTCTCAGTGTGATGGCTTCTCTCGTTGCGGAGCACAGACTCTAGAGTGCACGACTTCCATAGTTGCAGCACATGAGCTCAGTAGTTGTGACGCACAGGCGAGTTGCTCCACGGCATGTGGGACCTTCCTGGACCAAGGATTGAACCCATGTTCCCTGCATTGACAGGCAGATACTTTACCACTGGAACACCGAGGAAGTCCCACAAGGATTTCTTTAAACCAAAGCCCTTTCTATTTCACCTTGGTCTTCTCACTTGTCCTGTAGGGGTATGAACAGAGTAAACTGGAGACATTTGCAGACCAGGAGCAGTCCTGGGCGTGCAAGCAGGGGTCTTGCCCATTCTGCTGTCCTCTCTTGGTCTGCTGGGTCAGTCTATTACTCATATTTTTCTGCTGTCATTTGTGATAGTGATCCCTGTCCCAGAACTGTAAGCTATCCACCTTGTCCCATTGCTTTGCTTGGATGTGTGTGACTGTGTATGTGCCTTAGTGCCTCCATTAACTGAGGTGGAGCATGGAGGGTGATGCTGGGCTACCTCAAGGGAAGTGGGATTGAGCCTGATCCCACAGTGGGGTGGGTCAGTGTAGCCCCTCGATGGATACTGGTTCACAGACCCCAGGCAGGGGTACCTGCTCCCTTCCCTCTTGGAAAGTGTCCCCCCCTCCAACCTCTCTCCCTGGGAATCCTCTCCTGCTGAGAGGGCAGGCCCTGTGAAGGAAGCTTGGCCTGGGGCTTAGGGCAGACTTCCCAGCTCTGGTCCTTAGCAGCCTGGCAGGAGCCAGCAGGCAGCCAGGACCCAGGACTGACTGGTATTTGCCAAGAGGGATGGATGAGAGAGTAGGCTTAGCATCAGTGATTGACTCTTAGCCTGGGAAGTGCAGGAGTAGCTGTGTAGATAAGGGTATGTTGTGTAGACATGGGATTGTGTTCTTGCTCAGCCTCCACCCCGGCTCTTGTAAGGCCTCTTTCTTTCTCTACCCACTCTTCCTACTGTCTGAGAGCCTTCCAGCACTTCTTCTGGGCCAGATGATGGAATAAAGGGTAGAGTGATCTGGGATGGCTTCACAGTCCACCCCCTTCTGGCCTTATGTCCCCCTAGGTGGTCCTGGAACCTCTCTTGAGCTGGGCCTGGGTGGGAGAGGGGGCAGAGGAAGGAGTTAGGGTTACTACTTCCACCTTTAGTATATTCATTAACAATAATCAGGGACCTGCTGCAATCGAAGTTCTTCAGGCTTCTCTGCCTCCTGGCAAGTGGAAAGCAGGATAGTCAAGGCCTGGATGTGAAAGGACAGTAAGCCTGAGGCAGAGGAGAAGGGAGGGACACTGAAGGAGGGAGGAGGATGATCCTGGAGGAAGAAACATGTAGAAATAACTTTTGGTGAGAAAGAGAAGGTATTGGCGGCCCCCTCCTCATCTTGATCAGCCTCTCACTTCAGTACACTGGGCCTTCCCTGCCTGCAGCATCTTCTAAGCCCTGCCTGACTTCAGAGCCTCCTGGTGACCTTTAGTCATATTTCCCAAACATGGGAAAGTCTGGGCCACTGAGGCTCCCAAGCCGGCTTTCAGGAGGAGGAACAATTTTCATTCTCTTGGATATGTATTTACTGTAATCTATATAAGTAAAATACAACAAGCTTCTCAAGCCCATGACATTTCAGATATTATAGCTTTGCATGAAGCCAAGTAAGAATAAGTTGATTTACAATTATATGAAGAAAAATATTAAGCATTGTTGAGTATGGCAGAGGTCATCACAGTGGCATGTCCAGGATGGACTCTGGTCTAAATGGCTCTCAAAAGCAGTTCTACCATCCTCACCTCTGCATCCCTGCAGTGGCCTTTCACTTTGAACACCCTGGGCACTCCCTGCCTGCATCATCTTCTAAGCCCTGCCTGATTTCAAAACCTCTTGGAGGCCTTTTGTCATGTTTCCCAAACCACATGCCTCCACCAAAATGCTCCGTAGTCTAGTAAGCATGGTATGTTGGTAATCTATTGCCACGTTAAAAAAAAATTATTCCCAAACTTAGTGACATAAAACAGCATTCATTATCTCACACAGTTACTTAAAGTGAGAAACCAGGGAGCAGTGTAGCTGGGTAGTTCTGGCTCAGGGTTTCTTATGAGGCTTCAGTCATCTGAGGCTTGCCTAGGGCTGGTGGATCTCGCCCAGCTGATCAGTTAGTGCCGGCTGTTGGCAGGAGGGTTCAGTTCTTCTCCATGTGGACCTTCCGCAGGACTGCTTGAGTGTCCTCATAACGCGACAGCTAGCTTTGCCCAAGTCACTGATTGTTTAGGGCAGGAGCCATGTATCTTGTATGACCTAACCTTGGAAATCATACGCTATCACTTGTGCCAGATTCTATTGGCCATAGAGACCAATCCTGACAGTGTGTAGGAGGGACTGTGCAAGGACCTGAGCTCCAGGAGGCAGGGGTCATGGGAACCAGCTTGGAGGCTGGTTGCCACACGTGGGGAGCACTGGCCTGAGCAAGTCAAAGAGAGTCCCTTCCTCGAGGGTGCCCCAAGGATGACCCCACCCCAACACACACACTCATGAGTATTTCGTGAAGCCGCATCTCCCAGCAGTTGTGGCTATAGCACTCCTTTGTAGAACGAAGATCTGGAGCCATGCAAGAGCTAAAGAAAACATTTTGGAAGACCTTGACCCAGAGAAGAAAGTCTAAACTCCATGGCCTGGTTTTTGTGTGCCTACATAGTCTGGCACTTCCAATACAAACCTTTTCTCTCCTCACTTCACATTTTGAAACCTGTGGTCCAGTGACACTCACACCTACAGCCTTTTCTTATGCTATTAGTTCTGCCCTTTTGCCTCCTGCCCTTGTCGAGCTCCTATTCATTCCTCAAAGACCAGAGGGAAAGCAACCATCTCTGTGAAGTCTTCCCTTCATCTCACACAGAATTAATTTTTTCTTCCTTTAATTTTATTGTTTTTTATGTAGGAACATCTCTTAGGGGGTACTCACCACTCTGTCTCATGTTAAGGGAGCTCTCTGTATCTGTCTTCTCTCCCCTTCCAGGTGTTTTAGTCTGGCCCCACATGGTGCCATGTGGCCAGAGCCCAAAACGTCATTGGGGCTCAGGAACTATTTGGTAAATAGGGCCTTGGTTCTCCTACTTGTACTCTAACCCTGGCTTTGATTTGGGGCTGGTTTCTGATGAGCCAGGAGAAAGCAAGACCAGACCACAAGATGCCTCTGCCCAAGGGAGCCAGTGGTATCCTTAAAGTGTGGAGGCAGGTCCCCCTACACCTGAGGAGGACTTTTCCACCTGCAGCCGTAGCCCAGAGTCCAGGCTGGGCAGTCTAGGGCCCTGAGCCGGTTCAGTGGCTCTGAGTGTCTGACGGACTTCATCATCTCCCAGGCAATGCCATAGGCCATGCACACCGCTGTGAACTGGGGTGCAGTGAGATATTCATTCCCAAACCACCCAGCTGCCCCTTGAGGCCCTAAAGGGCAGTCACAGGAGCCTCAGGTCAGTAAGATGTGTTTCTCAGGTCAGTAACATGTGTTCATTTGGTTTTAGGGACCAGCTTCCAAAATGTAGGGCCCAGAGAAAAGTCTAGGAAGGAGTCTGCCAGGGATACCCCGCGATGTGCCACCTATCCCCGCGGGAGCAGGTTCGGTGATCTCAGCACTGGAAGGCCTCTGTCTGAAACTGAGATGGCCCTGGCAAGGGTGGCATGGGCCCGTCCAGTTGACTCTTGACATGTCGGAGCCGAGTCCTGGTCAGAGGTGATAGGTGTCTTTCCGAAGGGCACTCACTTCCGGTGGTTTCCAGCAGCTTTCCTCCCCACAGTGGTGTGGGCCTGGCACGAGCACACTTTGAGAAGCAGCCCCCTTCCAACCTCAGGAAATCCAACTTCTTCCACTTCGTGCTGGCCATGTATGACCGGCAGGGGCAGCCGGTGGAGGTGGAGCGCACAGCCTTCATCGACTTTGTGGAGAAGGACCGAGTGAGAGGCTTGTGGGCTCACCGGGAAGGAAGAGGGTGGGGAGGTGCGGGTGGGGGGTTTTCAGGGAACCCCTTCCCACTGGAACAGATGACGGATAGGCCGTGGAGGAGTGGAGAAGCGGGTGGTGAACGGATGGGAGAGGAGAGGGAGGAAGGTTGGGTGGGGAGTGGAAGGGGAGGGGAGTGACTGGAGGATCCCTGGGAGCACTGACATCCTCTCTATCTTGTCCCTGCAGGAGCCTGGGGCTGAAAAGACAAACAACGGAATCCATTACCGCCTCCGGCTGGTATATAACAACGGTGAGTAAAGCCCACCACCCATGGGGTACCACAGCACCAAGTGACACATAGTACCCCACCATCAGAGTGCAGGGGGCCTGGCTCCAGCTGGGAAGGGTGTGGAGTATGTTTAGTCATCAGAAGCCACAGGAGCTCCCTAAATAACAAACCTCTCCGCCTTCCCACCCTCAGGTCTTCGGACAGAACAGGATCTCTACGTGCGTCTCATTGACTCCATGTCCAAGCAGGTGAGCCAGCCACCATCTCCCCTGAGATCAGAACAAGCATCCTTATCCCTGCTTCCACATCCCCCATGCACTTCATCCTCACCAGTCTAACTCCCCACAGTCCACAGGGGGAGGATGTGTGGCTTTTGTCCTCTAGACAAAAAAAAAAAGACATTTTCACAAAGACTTTGCTCTTGGGTCCTATTATCTAGAAATTCAGCCCAGATGGAGATTCAGGTGGATTTATTGAGGAAGAGGAGAGAAGATCTCAGGAGGGGACCAGGGAGAAGCAAGACAGAGCAGGGGATGCTCAGCAAGAACGTGATGTCAGCTGGAGTCTAGCTTCAGCCTGATCCTCAGGCTAGAGGAGGAATGGCACTGAGTTGTTGCCCCTTGAGGCAAGGAGGCCAAGGTTCTGTCCCCTGTATTGGTCAGTTACTGGCTGGGGACCACTCCCAAGGGAAGTGTGTAACCTTCCAGACATTTTCAGGGGAAGCAGCTCCTATCTGCTGAGAGCAGTTCTGAAGAGAAGCCCTTAGCCGCTAACACAGGGATGGGTGCCTTGGTCCAGCACTGGGTGGGGCCCCAGAGCTTCCAGCACTGGCCCTCAGCACCTTGCTGATTTGAAAAGACGAAAGGAGGAGGCTTGGGGCCAGCCAGAGGAGCGCTGGGCCACTGAAATCTGAGTCAGCCCTCATGGACTGTGCAGCCTGAGGCTTTTCAGAACCTGTGTGCTGGTAAGCACCAGGGCTGAGTCTCAGATGTGAAAATCAGTGGCCTGAACTGGAGGTGGAGGCTTGGGCTTTCCCACACAGACAGGCTTCCAGCAGGCCTCCACCCAGTCCCAGGGTAGAGGAAGAAGTGGTGCGTTTCTAGGATGCCTGTGGTCACTATGGTCTGGGAGGCAGACTGGGAAGTGGCAAAGTGGGATTGTATGGCCCACAAGCATGGAAGAGGTTGGAGACTGTCCACAGAGAAAGAGACCCACAAATGAGGGATGGCTGGTAGGCCCAGACGTTTTAAGTTGGAAGCCAAATGTGCGTTTGGGAAGCTTACTCCTTGCTTCAAGGCCAAGGAGAGGCTGGGGACTGGGTGAGGGGTTGGGGGCTGATCCAACGGTCCCAGAGAAAGCCGCTGACCTGGCCTGCGGAGATGACAGGGATGGGGAGCGCAGCCGAAGAGCTGGCGGGAGAGCCTGGGGGGATGATGCCTGTGAGAACTGTGGAGGCTAGAGTATGTGCCTGGTCTTGGTCAGGGTGATCGGTGGACCTCCCTGCCCCAGGGCAGAACTGGCTCCAGAAAGTGCTGCCTGTGGACAGACAGAATCTGTAGACCTCATCCCATTCTTGCCCATTCTGATGGTGGTCCCGGCTTGGGAAGCTAGGTTCCCAGCTCCTGCTTTGCACTCCTGGGCCCCCAGAGAGAGTTGGAGGGCATACTCTTCTATGAGAGGAGGGCCCACCTGCCCCTCACCTGGCCTCGAGAGGAGCCTCTTTCCCCCCAAGCTCGTGCACTTCTTCCCCAGGCCATCATCTACGAAGGGCAGGACAAGAACCCCGAAATGTGCCGTGTGCTGCTCACTCATGAGATCATGTGCAGGTGAGAAGAGCTGGGGCGCTGGCCCAACCCCCTCCCCACTGATCCCCAGAGAAGCCTGGAGGAGGGAGGTGATGAAGGAAGAGTGAGGTCCCTGGGCACAGTGCTGGCTGAGGAGAGGGTCCTTGAGGCCCCATTAGCCTGGCCTGTTTAGTGGCTTCTCCGACTGTTTGTGCAAGAACGGCCTCCTGCTGCTACTGGGAAGCTTAACTAATAAAGCTCTGGAGAGGGCTCGCTGGGAGGTGGGGGAAGGGCCTGGGCCTCCTGGATTAGCTCCAGAGCTGAAGGAGGAAACTTTTCTGCCTCTTATGTGACCTTCAGGGAAACCCCTGGTCAGGCAGGATGGGGAAGGAGGAGCACAGCTCTTGGTTCCCCTTCCCCATTACCCCAGAGCTTGGCATTTCTAGGCAAGGGCTCCCCAGGAGGTGTCAGTCAGACAAGGTCATCCTAGGCGACTCCTCACACATGGAAAAGAAACTAGAGTTTAAAAATCTGGTTGGAACAGTGGCTACCCTTGGGAAGGACAGTGACCAGAATGGGGCTTCTGGGATGCTGGTCACATGGTATTTTTTGGTCTGGTTACATGGGTGAGCTCACTTTGTGAAAGTTCATGTGATACATGCTTACAATTGGACCTCTTTTCTATATGTATAAAAAGGGTCCAGAGAGAGTAGATGGTCAGCTTTCTACCCTTTCCTGGAACTTCCAGGAGCAGCACGTGTGTGGGACAAGGGTTTCCTGGCCAACCTTATCCCCAGGGCTGGGTTCTGGGAGTGAGCCCTTCTGGGCCAGGAATTCCACACTCAGAGATAGGACATCAGCATCCTCACCCTAGAGCCACACACGCACGCGCACACTAACACACCCCACACTGTAATCTCCCTCTCCTTTCCTCCTCCCCTCCCTCCTCACCTTTCCTTCAGCCGATGCTGTGACCGGAAGAGCTGTGGCAACCGGAATGAGACGCCTTCAGACCCCGTCATCATTGACAGGTACAGGCCAGGGGAGGAGGGCCTGGCAGCTTGCAAGGTCAGGGCAGGCTGGAATCAGCCACAGAGCACAGTGGCTCCCACCACCCTTTGGTGGCTCTGAGCAAGAGAAACGGTCCCCTGAGTGAAGCCCCTGGTGGCAAACTTTCTGAGACTGGACTTAGAAGTTGTGCTTCCTGAGGGAAGAACCAGAGAAGACAGGGGTGGGAGGTGGTAGAGGATGCCACAGCTGGAGGAGCTAACAGGGAGTGGCAGGGAAAGTGGGCTCTGGTCCTGGTGCCTCCTCTAACTTCTCTGTTCATTTCCTTTGTTAGGAAAATAGGGAAATACTTGGTGAATTTCAGTCATAGGACTGTAGAGGTGATGCATGTGAAAATGCGTTCTTTCTTTCTGAATAGGAAATATATATATATTAATATCTTAGAACTCGTTCCATATTGGAATTAAACCCTGCCTTGTTCTCCTTTTAATAGATAAATCATTCACAGTGTACTAAAATTCAAGTTTAAAAGGGTTGACAGAAAAGTCTTCCACCTCTGCCTCTGACTCATCCATTGCCCTCCAAATAAGCAAGCATTGTCCCCAGTTTCATGAGTATCCTTCCTGAGCTAGCCTGTGCAAGAAAATGCAGACACAAATAGTCTCTTCATTCTTTTTTTTTTTGCTACTGCAAAATATTCCATTGTGTGGATGGACCGTAATTTCTTTAGTGTCTATTGCTGGACATTTTGGCTGTTTTCATTCCTCTTCAGAGATAAAATATGCTGTTGTGAATTACCTTGTCCATGTGTCACTTAGCGCATGTGTGCATTTATATGAAGGATATTACTAGAAGCAGAATTTCTGGGTCAAAAGAGATGTACATTTGTACTTTTGATAGTTATTGCCAATTTGTCCTCAGTAGCAATTATACCAATTGATATTCATACCAGCTATTTTGAGAATGCCTGTTGCTATAGTTTAGAGATGCAGAACCAGCAAAGGAGCCTGAGAAGCAGCTGCAGTAAAGTGGGAGGAAAATCAGGGGAGCAGAGTCCCAGAAGCCCAGCTAGAAAAATTTCCCCCAAAGAAGGCTGTAGTCAACTGCATCAAATGCTGCTGCTCATGAAGATGATAAAGAGAATAAGAATTAACCATTAGATTTAGCAATGTGAGGGACATTGGTGACCTCAACAGAAGCTATTTTGATGGCAAAAGGGGCAGAATTCGATAGGAGTATGTCTAAGAGAGAATGAGAGGAGACACTAGGGACAGTGACCAGAGGAGCTCTGGACTTTCACCCTAAAGGGATTAAAGAAATAGGGTGGCAGCAGGAGCACAGTGTAAGGCTAAGAAAAAATATAGCGTGTCCAGATGCTACTGACAAAAATCCAGTAGGAAATGGAAAATTATGATGCAAGGGTTAGAAGGGAGAATCGCTGAAGCAATGTTCTCTAGACAGCAAAGGGCACGGTGTCTCCTGCATAGGTGGAGGACTGGTTTTACCTGGGGGCACAGACAGTTATCCACAGAGACAGCAGGGAAAACAGAGAATCTGGGCATGGAAGTGGGTAAATGGATATATCCAACATAGGACCTTGTGGACGTCCTTTTCTGATTGCTTTGTTTTCTCAGTTTACTGCAGTGGCTTCAGTAAAATAGGAAACAAGGTCAACAGTTGAGGGTGAGGATGGAGAGGGAGACACTAGGGCCTGAAATAGTTGTCCAGGAGAGTGAAGGGACTATGGAAATGTTCTGTGATTGCCAAGTGGCCCTAAGGGCCCACCTGAGATATGGTCATAAGTTTACTTATCTATTTATTTATTTTAAAAATTTATTCACTTTGGGCTTAACCACACAGCTTGTGGAATCTTAGTTCCCCAACCAGCGCACCGAGTCCTAACCACTGGATCACCAGGGAATTCCCTATGGTCATGAATTTTTAAATTTGTTCATTTATATTTATATTTGGTTGCCCTGGGTCTTTGTTGCTGCATGCAGGCTTTCTCTAGTTGCAGAGAGCAGGGTCTACTCTCTCGTGGTGCACACTTCTCATTGCAGTGGCTTCTCTTGTAGAACACGGGCTTTGGTGGTTGCTGCATGCGGGCTCAGTAGCTGTGCCTTGCTGGCTCTAGAGTATGCGGACTTCAGTCATTGTGGCACACGGGCTCAGCAGTTGCGGCGCCCAGGTTTAGTTGCTCCCTTGCATGTGGAATCGCCCCAGACCAGGGATTGAACCCATGTCCCCTGCTTGGCAGCTGGATTCCTATCCACTGCACCACTAGGGAAGTCCTGTGGCCATAAATTAAGTGAGCAATTTTCCCCAGCTCTGCTGAGCCACAGGAGTGCATGTGCAGAACAGGTGAGTGGTTGCATATAGCCAGAGTTAGAAGTTTGCTATGTGAATACAATGAAAGGAGAGGGCAAGAGAGTAAAAAGTGTAAGCAAAGGGTATTTACAAAAATAAAACAAGGAATTTAAGCTCACAAAGGAGAGGAGTATGGGAGAGCGAAGAGAAGGGATGATGAATGGAGCGTAGGTTCTGATGGGACCAAAGAATTATTGGAGTTAAGGTACTAGAAGGGGGTGGAGCTGGTGGTTAAGGAATGGGTTGCCTGTAGGTAGGATTATTTGGAAATTGTGTTTATTGGTAATGTGTGGCCAGGGGAGTGTAGAGGCAAGGTCAGTGGAGGAGAGATACAAAAGGAATAGAGAGAAAAATGTATTGGAAGAGTTACGTATTTACCTTGACACTGAAATCGCCAGGAATTATGATTGATTTTAACAGTTCTTTATAGATCCTATAGAGCCTAGATACTAATCATTTGTCATAAGTAGTTGCCTATGTTTTCCAAAGCAGTGGTACCATTTTATGTTTCCCACCAGCAGTGTGTGAGAGTTGTAATTCCTCTACATTCTCATCAGCACAAGAATGATCTCTCTTTTTAATGTTACCCATTCTAATAGATGTATAGTCATATCTCATTATGGTTTTAGTTTGCATATCCCTGATGACTAACGATGTTGAACATCTTTCCATGTGCTTATTTGCCATTCATATTTTTCAGGGGGGTCAAGTATTTGGGTTATTTTTTAATTACTGAGTGGGAGTTCTTTATATACTGTGGAAAAAATTAGATAAATATTTTACAAAAAAATTTTTCCCAGACTTCCCCGGTGGTCCAGTGGTTAAGAATCCTGCTGCCAATGCAGGGAACATGAGTTCGATCCTTGGTCTGGGACAATTCCACGTGCAGCGGGGCATCTAAGCCCTGCACCACAGCTACTAGACCTGTGTGTCGCAACTAATGAAGCCGGTGCATCTGCAACAAGAAGCCACCACAGTAAGAAGCCCACATACTGCAACTGTGGCCACAACTAGAGAAAGCCCGAATGCAGCAATGAAAACTCAGTGCAGCCAAAGAGAAGTTAATTTTAAAAAATTTCCCAATCCATAACTGGTCTTTTCATTCTTATCAGTTTTTTTTAAAATTAATTAAAGAATTGATTTGGGGCTGTGCTGGGCCTTCATTACTGCCCAGGTTTTTCTCTAGTTGCAGCAAGCAAGGGTTCCTCTCTATCTGGGGTGTGCAGGCTTCTTATTGCAGGGGCTTCTCTTGCTGCAGAGCATGGGCTCTAGGGGATGTGGTCTTCAGTAGCTGTGGCACGTGGACTCTAGTGGAGATTCTGGGGCTCTAGAGCACAGGCTCAGTAGTTGGGGCACACTAGCTTAGTTGCTCCATAGCATGTAGGATCTTCCTGGATCAGGGACTGAACCCATGTCTCCTGCACTGGCAGATGGATTCTTTACCAGTGAGCCACCAGGGAAGCCCTCTTAACAGTGTTTTTGTGAGGCGAACGTGATAACCACTACACTACGGAAACGGGACTTAACAGTGTTTTTGAAGAACACAAGTTTTTAATTTTGACAAGGTCCAATTTATACATTTTTTCCTCTGTGTATTGTGTTTTTGTTGTCATAGCTAAAAATCTTCAGCTAGGTCACAGAAAAGTTCCCCTTCTTCTATAAGTTTTGTAGCTTTGGGTTTTTTGTTTAGGTGTAGAATCCACTTTGAATTAATTTTTGTAGATATGAGAGGTATAGAATCAAGACATTTTGTTGTTTTACTATATATATATATATATTTACTTGTTCCAATACTATTTCTTTTAAACTTTGTAAAAAAAAAATCAATTGTTTATTTATATGTGGAGTTATTTCTGGACTCTATTCTGTTCCATCGATTCCTTACTCTAGCTTTTATGCTAATACTACACTGTTTTGATTACTGTTATTTATAATAATTCTTGAAATAAGGTAATATAAGTCCTCCAACTTTGTTTCTTCATTGCAACTTTTTCCTTTACATTTCCATATGAATTTGGGCATCAACTTGTTAATTTCTATAAAAAATCCCATTGAGCTATTGATTGGTACTACTTTGAATCTAAAAAACCAATTTGGAGAAAATGACATCTTAACAATATTGAGTCTTCCAACCCATGAACATTTTCCTCAGTCTCTCTCATCAATATTTTATAATCTTTAGAGTATAGATCTTTCACATTGCTTGTTCAGATTTATCCCTTATGATTTATTTTGATGCTATTGTAAATGTTTTAACTTTCAATTTCCAATGGTTTATTTATGGTACACATAAATATGAATTTTTATATAACTGATTCTATAGTCTGCAGCCTTGCTAAACTCACTTATTAGTTCTAGTAGCTTTTTAAAGAATCCAACAGATTATCTTTATAGACAACATGTCATCTGCAAATAAAGACACTTTTATTTATTTATTTCCAATCTGGATGTCTTTTATTTATCTTTCTTGCCTGATTGTACTGGTTAGAACTTCCAGGACAGTGTTGATAGTAGCAGTGGAAAAGATGGATATTGATCTTGCTCCTGATCTTAGGTGAAAAGTACTCAGTCTTTTGCCCTTAAGTATGTTTTGTCTGTGTGTGGTGTGTGTGCATAGCTGTAGGATTTTCACAGCTGCCTTTGTCAGATTGAGGAAGTTCTCTACTATCTTTCCTTATTGAGAGGTTTGGTTTTTTAAATCAGAAATCAATATTAGACTTTGTCAGGGGCTCTCTCCACGTCTATTAAGATGATCTTGTTTGTTTTTTTAGTTTAATATGATGAATTACATCAATTTGTTTTCTGATGTTAAACCAACCCTGCATTTCCAAGATGAGCCTCACTTAGTCATGGTGTATTATCTTCTTAATATATTGTTGGATTTGATTTAATAAAATTTTGTTTAGAGTCTTTGCATGTTCATGATGAATAGTTGTCTCTGATTTTCTTTTTGTTTTTTTCTCTTTTTAAAAACTTTTAAAATTTTGTATTGGGGTATAGCCAATTAGCAATGTTGTGATAGTTTCTGGTGAATAGCAAAGGGACTCGGCCATTCATATACAAGTATCCATCCTTCCCCAAACTCCTCTCCCATCCAGGCTGCCATGTAACATTGTTCCATGTGCTATACAGCAGTTCCTTGTTGGTTATCCATTTTGAATATACCAGTATGCACATGTCCATCCCAAACTCCCTAAGTATCCCTTCCCCTGATCCTTGCCCGCCTCCTCCCAGCAACCATAAGTTTGTTCTTTAAGTCTGTGAGTCTGCTTCTGTTTTGTAAATAAACTCATTTGAATTATTTCTTTTTAGAGTCCTCATATATATGATAGCATATGATATCTCTCCTTCTCTATCATACTTCCCTATATGACACTGTCTATGTTGCTGCAAATGGCATTATCTCTTTTCTTTTTAATAGCCGAGTAATATTCCATTGTATATACATACCACATCTTTATCCATTCCTCTGTCTACAGACATTCAGGCTGCATCCATGTCTTGGCTATTGTAAACAGTGCTTCAGTGAACACTGGGGTGCATGTATCCTTTCAGGTCTTGTTTTTCTCTGGATATATACCCAGGAGTGGGATTGCAGGGTCATGTGGTAGCTCTATTTTTAGTTTTTTAATGAACCCCCATACTGTTCTCCATAGTGGCTGTACCAATTTACATTCCCACCAACAGTATAGGAGATTCCCTTCTCTCTACACCCTCCCCAGAATTTATGTTTGTGGATTTTTTGATGATAACCATTCTGTCTAGTATGAGGTGACATCTCATTGTATTAATAGTTTTGACTTGCATTTCCATAATAATTAGTGATAGGAAACATCTTTTCATGTGCCTTTTGACCATCTGTATGTCTTCTTTGGAGAAATGTATATTTATGTCTTCTGCCTATTTTTCACGGAGAAGGCAATGGCACTCCACTCCAGTACTCTTGCCTGGAAAATTCCATGGATGGAGGACCTGGTGGGCTACAGTCCATGGGGTCGCTAAGAGTCGGACATGACTAAGCGACTTCACTTTCACTTTTCACTTTCATGTATTGGAGAAGGAAATGGCAACCCACTCCAGTGTTCTTGCCTGGAGAATCCCAGGGACGGGGGAGCCTGGTGAGCTGCCGTCTATGGGGTCACACAGAGTCGGACACGACTGAAGCGACTTAGCAGCAGCAGCAGCAGCCCATTTTCCGAGTGGGTTGTTTGTTTTGATCTTGTTAAGCATCTTGAGCTATTTTTAAATTTTAGAGACTAATCCCTTATCTGTCATATCATTTACAAATATTTTTTCCCAAATTGTGGGTTGTCTTTTCATTTTGTTTATTGTTTCCTTTGCTGTGCAAAAGCTTTTGAGTTTAAGTAGGTCCCATTTGCTTATTTTTGATCTTATTTTCATTATCCTGGGAGACAGTTTAAAAAACATTGCAGCAATTTATGTCAGAGACTGTTCTGCCTTTGTTTTCCTCTAGGAGTTTTATAGTATCCAGTCTCGCATTTAGGTCTTTAATCCATTTTGAGCTTATTTTTGTGTATGGAGTTAAAGAATGATCTAATTTCATTTTTTAGCATATAGCTGTCCCAGCATCATTTGTTGAAGACTCTGTCTCCAACATTGTGTAGTCTTGCCTTCTTCATCATAGATTAATTGACCATAGGTGTATGGGTTTATTTTGGGGTTTTCTATCCTGTTTCATTGATCTATTTTTCTATTTTTGTTCCAGTACCATACTGATTTGATGACTGTAACTTTTTATTAGGCTGAAGTCAGGGAGCCTGATTACTCCAAGTCTGTTTTTCTTTCTCAAAATTGCTTTAGGAATTCAGGATCTTTTGTATCTCCATACAAATTTTGAGGTTTTTTGCTCTAGTCCTATGAAAAAAGCCACTGGCAATTTTCTAATTTCCTTATAACTTTTTGTCTGGTTTTGATATATCAGATATCAGATATACTGATATATCAAAACCAGACAGGTATGCTGATATATGGGCTTCTCTGGTGGCTCAGATGGTGAAGAATCTGCCGTCAATGTAAGAGACTTGGGTTCAATCCTTGGGTTGGGAAGATCCCTGGAGAAGAAAATGGCTACCCACTCCAATATTCTTTCCTGGAGAATTCCATGGACAGAGGAGCCTTGCAGGCTACAGTCTATGGAGTTACAAAGAATTGGACGTGACTGAGTGACTAACACTTTCACTTTTTATGCTGATGTACTGGCCTATAGATTTAGTTGGGAGGTATTTCTGACTCTTTAACTTTTTGGAAGAGTTTGTATATAATTGGTATTACTTCTTCCTTAAGTGTTTGGTAGAATTCACCAGTGAAGTCACCTGAGCCTGGACTTTTCTTTTTGGCAAGTATTTTGACTATAATTTTAATGTCTCTAACAGAATAGGCTATCTATTTTTTCTAGAATGTACTTTAGTAATTTGTATCTTTCAAGGAATTTGTCCATTTTTTAAAGTTGTTGAATTTGTTGACATAAAATGATTTGTAATATTCCCTATCCCATATCTTTAGAATCTGCAGTGATGTCACCATTCCCATGTCTGATATTGGCAAATTATGTCTTCTCTCTTTTTTCCTAATCAGTCAGGCTACAGGTTTATCCATTTTACTGACCTTCTGAAATAACCCTTTTGGTTTCATTGATTTTCTACATTGTTTATCTATTTCCTATTTAGATATTTATTAGTTCTTCTGCTTATTTTGGGGTTAGTTTCCTCTCCTTTTTCTGGTCTCCTGGAGTGGAAACTGAGGTCATTTATTTGAATGACTTTTCTGTCTAAAACAAACTTTTAGTGTTACACATTTC
This sequence comes from Aepyceros melampus, assembly GCA_006408695.1. Classification (NCBI taxonomy): domain Eukaryota; kingdom Metazoa; phylum Chordata; class Mammalia; order Artiodactyla; family Bovidae; genus Aepyceros; species Aepyceros melampus. The sequence continues at coordinate 462,970 of SJXQ01008845.1, forward strand.
TCCCTAAGTACTGCTTTAGTATCATGCCACAAATTATGTTTTCATTTCCATTTAATTAAAAATATTTTCTAATTCCTCTTTTGAATTTTTTTAACCCATGTATTATTTAGTTTCAAAAGTTTGGGGATTCTCTTAGGATAATTCCATTACTGGTTTCTAATTTAATTCAATTGTCAGAGAATATACACTTTGTATAATTTAATCCTTTTGAATCTTTTGAAACTAATTTTATGGCCCAGAATGTAGCCTACTTTGGTAAATGTTTTGTGTGCACTTGGGAAGAATGTGTATTTTATTGTTTTAGATAGAGTGACCTATAACTATCAAACAGGTTAAGTTAGTTGATGTGTTGTTTGAGTCTATATCCTGACTGATTTTCTGCTTTTTTTTCCTGTTATTAAGAAAAGGGTACTGGAATGACCAACTGATATTCTGGATTTGTCTGTTTTTCCTTGAGGTTCTATCAGTCTTGCTTCATATAATTTGAAAACTGTTATTAAGTACATAGATGTATCAGTTCAGTTCAGTCACGCAGTCATGTCCGACTTTATACCCTTTTGTTGAATTGACCCTTTTATTATGAATCCATAAAATCTACTTTGATAGTAATATCGCCATTTAAGTTTTCTTTTGACTACTACTAGCATGATAAATCTTTTCCATCCTTTTAATCTATTTGTGTCTTTATATTTAACATACACTTCTTATAGCCACCATATAGTTCTGCTTTTTGTCTAATCTGATCAGTTCAGTTCAGTCGCTCAGTCGCGTCTGACTCTTTGCGACCCCATGAATCTCAGCACAACAGGCCTCCCTGTCCATCACCATCTCTCGGAGTTCACTCAGACTCACGTCCATTGAGTCTGTGATGCCATCCAGCCATCTCATCCTCTGTCATCTCCTTCTCCTCCCGGCCCCAATCCCTCCCGGCATCAGAGTCTTTTCCAATGAGTCAACTCTTCGCATGAGGTGGCCAAAGTACTGGAGCTTCAGCTTCAGCATCATTCCTTCCAAAGAAATCCCAGAGCCGATCTCCTTCAGAATGGACTGGTTGGATCTCCTTGCACTCCAAGGGACTCTCAAGAGTCTTCTCCAGCACCACCACAGTTCAAAAACATCAGTTCTTCGGCACTCAGCCTTCTTCACAGTCCAACTCTCACATCCATACATGACCACAGGAAAAACCATAGCCTTGACTAGACAGACCTTAGTCGGCAAATAATGTCTCTGCTTTTGAATATACTATCTAGGTTGGTCATAANATCTTCCTTTCCTAAAACCACCTTGAACATCTGGAAGTTTAAGGTTCATGTATTGCTGAAGTCTGGCTTGGAGAATTTTGAGCATCACTTTACTAGCATGTGTGATGAGTGCAACTGTGCGGTAGTTTGAGCATTCTTTTGCATTGCCTTTCTTTGGGATTGGAATGTAAACTGACCTTTTCCAGTCCTGTGGCCCTGCTGAGTTTTCCAAATTTGCTGGCATATTGACTGCAGCAGCTCAACTGGAATTCGATCACCTCTACTAGCTTTGTTCGTAGCGTTATTTGGAAAGAATGATGCTAAAGCTGACACTCCAGTACTCTGGCCATCTCATGTGAAGTATTGACTCACTGGAAAAGACTCTGATGCTGGGAGCAATTGGGGGCAGGAGGAGAAGGGGACAACAGAGGATGAGATGGCTGGATGGCATCACCTATTCAATGGACATGAGTTTGGGTAAACTCTTGGAGTTGGTGATAGACAGAGGCCTGGTGTGCTGCAATTCATGGGTTGCAAACAGTCAGACACGACTGAGTGAATGAACTGAACTGAACTACAACTGCCTAACATAATCCTAGCTAATTTCTTTTAGGAACTGACAAACTAATGTTAAATTTTTAAGTCATTTCAAAAGACCTGAGAATAGCCAAAATGAAATTATAATTTTTTGAAGTTTGAAAAAAGCTTCCTGTAAAGTTGCAGTCATCAATGTGGCATAACATATGCATTCATGAAAAATAAAACAAAGCCCAAAATAAATCCTTATACCTATGATCACATATTTTAAACAAATGCCAGGACACTGCCATTTAAAAAAAAAACCTTTTAAACAAATGCTAGAAAAATGGAGTAAATAATGCGGAAGAATGAAGTTGGAACTCCACCTCACACTACACACAAAATATTATTCAAAACTTATTATAAGCTTAAGATAAAACCTAAAAACATTTTCAAAAATTGAGACTGCAGATAAAACAATAATTTCTTAAATATGAAACCAAAACTACATGACCCTTTGCACTTTTTGAATCCTCCTTCCAATAAATAAACTGAACTTCATCAAAATTTAATAACTCTTATCAAAAATGGGTAAATCTTTAGAGAAATAAAGTAGACTGCTGGTTTCCAGGGTGAGGAAGGGCAGAAAGAGAAATAATAGGACTGATGAGTATGTTTTGTATTCTGACAAAGGCAGTGATTGCATACCATGAATGTACTAAATCTCACTGAATAATACACTTTACAATGGGTCTTTAAAACATTTCATTTAATATAAAATTCACCTGGACAAAAAAAATTAACTTTGTGTCACAAAAACATCAAGAAAGTGAACAACTATCGAAAAGAAAATATTTGCAAATCATAACATAATAAGGGACTCTGTATACAATGTACAAGGAACTCATAAATCAGAGACAAATATATGATTTAAAAGGGAATTTCTTAAAGATGATAGAGAAATGACCACTAAATACATAAATACATCAGACATCAAGAAACATGCAAATCCGAACCACTGGGATATTACTTACCTCCACTTTACAATGGGTCTTTAAAACATTTCATTTAATATAAAATTCACCTGGACAAAAAAAATTAACTTTGTGTCACAAAAACATCAAGAAAGTGAACAACTATCGAAAAGAAAATATTTGCAAATCATAACATAATAAGGGACTCTGTATACAATGTACAAGGAACTCATAAATCAGAGACAAATATATGATTTAAAAGGGAATTTCTTAAAGATGATAGAGAAATGACCACTAAATACATAAATACATCAGACATCAAGAAACATGCAAATCCGAACCACTGGGATATTACTTACCTCCACTAGTATGATAAACTTAATAAAGACATATGAGCTAACCAAACATTTCATGTGTTTTGCTACTGAGAAAAAAAAGTTAATAAAACTGAAAAATACTGTTTAAAACACTGACAAGAATCAATCATCATATATACAAAGAAACTGTTAGGAGTCAAAAAGAAAAGGGAAACAAACAGAAAAAGCAAACAGGTCATGTAAAAACATCTTCAGTCTTCTTATCGACTAAGAAAAATTATGAAGACTAGTGCTTCAATGAGAAAGAATTTCAAACTTACGAGACTGTGAAAAAGTACCAACTCTGTTACCACAGGATTGTAAATCAGTACAAACACACAGAAGACAAAAACTAAGAATTCCAGTAAGGAGTAACTATTTTAATTGAGAATATGTCAGGATCATTTAGTTACCAACCATAAAGAACTGCTAACAGACTCATATCTATGCTTCCTTTAAGGCATTTTTAGTAACATCTTTAAGACCCTGTATGTGAGACAGCAGAGACACAGATGTATAGAACAGTCTTCTGGACTCTGTGGGAGAGGGCAAGGGTGGGATGATTTGGGAGAATGGCATTGAAACATGTATATTATCATATGTGAAACAAATCGCCAGTTCAGGTTCGATGCAGGATACCAGATACTCGGGGCTGGTGCACTGGGATGACACTGGGATGACACTGGGATGGGGAGGGAGATGGGAGGGAAGACTCAGGATGGGGAACATATGTACACCTGTGGCAGATTCATGTCAACGTACGGCAAAACCAATACAATATTGTAAAGTAATTAGCCTCCAATTAAAATAAATAAATTTATATTAAAAAAAGAAAGAAAAAAACACAATGCAACACTATATGAAATGTCAGTTTGTTTATCAACCCCTCAAAAACTAATGCTTCTTGTTCAATGAACACCTGGAAAGCCAAAGTAGCAATGGACTTTGGAACTGTACGTTAATGTAATAATGGAATACTACATAAAGGAATTACTACAATTATAGTCAGATCATCTTGAAAATCTTTGAATTCAAAGGAGACCTGATGCCATTCCATTCTTATGTCATCATGGCTAGTATTTCCGACATAAATATTTCAGAAGTTTTCTCTGAAATTAGAGTATTTACAACTTCCCAATGCTTATTTTATGTTCAGTGGTGAATCACTTCAATGGATTTTTTTAAAATATGTACAAAAGATTTCTACACATTAGTGGATTCATCCATTAACAGCTCTGAATGTATTAATTTCACTGACATGTAGCATTCAACAATTAGGTTAGACCACATCTGATTTATCCTTTTAATATTCATAACATGTGAAACTTCCAACTTGGAATAAACAGAAATAATTCTAATAAAGACATTATTAAACATGAATTGTGGTATACGTATGATTAGTTTCTCCAGAGGATATATTCATGAATATAAAAGCTGTGTTGTAGGACACAAGAACCTACATTTTACAGATAATGCCAAACTGTTTTCTCAAGACGTTGTACCAACTTAAGGTGTCACCTAAATACAACAGTTATTTTCAGTAAGAAATCCTATAATTCTAAGGAATATGGTGACTAGAATATTCATTCAGGAACAATAAAATATGATTTTAAGCTCTTGATCCATAAATCCTCAATTTTAACAGCTATAAATAAACATTGTTTTCAAGTGCCCAAATATCCCAATGCCGATATATGAGTCTCTAGAACTTCTTTCTACATCTCATTCCTATGTCCCTATATACATCAGGCCCAGAGCAAAACTGCTTTAGTGTCTTATTTGAATCCACATTTGGTTCATGTCTCACTTTGTACTGTAACAGATAATATTTTCCTACATTTCTGTAATGTATATTAACCTAGAATAAAATTAGGACTTTCCTGGAGGCTCAGGGAATGGGAATCTACCTGCCAACACAGGGAACATGGGTTCAATCCTTGGTCTCGGAAGATTCCCCACACCCAAAAGCCACAAGTACCCAAATACACACTCTAGAACCCACAAGCCTGAAGGCTACAGACCTGGAGCCCATGCTCCACAATAAGAGAAATCATCAATAAGAAGCCCATGCAAATCAACAAAGACCCAGTAAAGCTAACAAACAAACAAACCCACAATGGATGAAGATTAAAAATTTTTGAAAGAAAAAAAGGCAAAATCAATAATTGGCAGAAGAAACTAAATCTAAAAGAAAAATAGCTATTTCTGTATTTGTGAAGAAAATTATTACAATAAAAACTGTTAAATTCTGACTGGAACCCATAACAAACTAATTCTTTCTCAGAGATTCCTTAATAAAATTTGTTAGTAAGTATACTGGTCAACATAAAAGACATCTAACTAATTAAATCTAATTTGAAAATGGTATAACTTTACTATTTGAATCTCTACCTTAAAGCAATCAAAAAGATGATCAAGTTGTTCCGGAGAAAAATCCCAAGCCAACTTTGCCAGAAGGTCATGTACATTCTTTACAATGGCTTCATGTTCCCTGCCTGGTGAAAAAAACAAAATAACAGTATTTATTTATGATATAAATAAAATCAAAGTCATATCACACAAATCTGAACAGAAAATAGGAAATAACCTCTACTGTGTCAACTTCTATTGCTGCTGCTGCTGCTAAGTTGCTTCAGTCGTGTCCGACCCTGTGCGATCCCATAGATGGCAGCCCACCAGGCTCCCCTATCCCTGGGATTCTCTAGGTTAGAATACTGGAGTGGGTTGCCATTTCCTTCTCCCAACCTCTATTAGTTGGTATAATATTTCTACCTGCTTAATCGAGAGATATAAATTAAATTCCAAATACTCTAAATGCTTTAAAGATGCCATTTATATAAATAAATTTTATACTCAATTTCTTGATATAGGTAGTAATAAGCTCCAGGAATTCACAGGAGTTTATGACAGAATTTTTCAAAATAAAATTAAGAAAAAATAAGGCAAAATAATGGAGTCCTTCAAAATTGAAACTTAAGTGCTCAACAGTGGCAAATGAACATTTCGTTGGGTTCTCTTTAAAATAAGCTTTGTAATCCAGAGCTTACTAGTACTTACCAAATGACCAATCAAGAACACTTGCCATGAGGTAACTGAATTATACATTAATAATTCAGAAACCAAAAATGTATTTATCCTCATGGAAAGTTTAAATGTTTCAGGATTTTCCTGGTTGTCCAGTGGTTAAGAATCCACTTAGCAATTTAGATTCAATTCCTGATTCAGGAAGATCCCAATGCCATGGGGCAATTAAGCCTGTGGGGCCACAATTACTGGCATCACATGCTGCAACTACTGAAGCCCATGTGCCTAGAGCCTGTGCTCCCCAAGAAGAAAAGCCACTGCAATGAGAAACCCACTCTCAGCAACAAGAGAATAGCCTCCACTCTCAGAAACTAGAGAAAGTCTGTACAGCAAAGACGACCCAGTGCAGCCAAAAAAAAAAACAAAAAAGTTTTAATGTTCTGTTATAATCATAACTTTTTTACAAGTAACATAGTAACACCACTTTGTAAAATTTTTTTCTTTACATAATACAGAGAAAATGTGAAATCTTTAACTTATAAACCTCAAACATAGAAGATATAATTGTAAATCTATGCATTATATATAATCGTTAATGTACAATTATACCTTTTATTAGAGGGTATTATAATGGGAGAAATTTATTTTTTAAATATTATTGGCTAAAAACAATTCTTTTAATTTTCAATAAAAATATTCTTGGTAAGATTTTGGTTTATATCAAGAAACTTCACATACCGTTATATAATGAGTATCACAAAATACAGTTTTTAGTATCCTGCTTATAAAAAATAAAACAGCATCTTAAATTCCTTACCTGTGCTGCCCAGATATTATCAAGATCTTGTAATGTAAGAGCTTTTTCTTTAATCACAAAACGAAGAATCTTCTCTAGCTTTTCTACATACTGAGGTTGATGAAGACTATCTCGCAAGACTATGGATAAGATATTGTTCTGCTGTATCCACTCCTAAATATAATACAAAATTTTATTTCAAAACAGAAGGATTTTTTAAAAAGCGAAATAGGGAAAGGGAATTGGAAAAGGTGATCAAAAGGTATAAACTTACAGTTGTTGGATAAGTAACTACTGGGGATATAATGGACAACAGTGATGATGACTAGAGTTAACACCACTGTAGAGTTTACTTTAAAGTTGAGAAATCAGATCATGTGTCTCATTAAAAGGACAAAAAGATTTTCTTTAAGCAACAATGGATGCCAACTAAATTTGTTATAGCCACTGGATAATATGTTAAGAAAGTCATTATACGGTATACAGTTAACTTACATACAGTGCCTTGTGTCAGAAGGGTGTGTTCATTATTAAAGGACAGAAACAGCAAGGACCTAACATAAGCAGAAGAGATTAAGAAATGGTACAGTAACCCTTACAGGAGTGATGCTCTGCATCCTGAAGCTGCCAGTCTAAATGGGGCTGTGTATACCAGCCTCCCACCACTCTATGACTCTCTATTAAGTAATTTGATTCTGGAGTAGACAAATAAGTTGTTATCCATTAAAAAAAAAAAAAAAGAAGTGGCAAGAAAACACAGAACTATACAAAACAGATCATCATGACCCAGATAACCACAACAAGGTGGTCATTCACCTAGAATCAGACTTCCTAGAGTGAAGTCAAGTGGGCCTCAGGAAATATTACTATGAACAAAGCTAGCAGAGGTGATGAAATATCAGCTGAGCTATTTCAAATCCTGTAAGGTCATGCTATTAAAAGTGCTGCACACAATACCCAGCAAATTTGGAAAACTCAGCTGTGATCACAGGACTGGAAAAGGTCAGTTTCCAATTCCAAAGAAAGGCAATGCCAAGGAATGTACACACTACCACACAACTACGCTCAATTCAACACTACCAAGGTAATGCGCAAAATCCTTCAAGCTACACTTCATCAGTACGTGAACTGAGAACTTCAAGGTTTACAACCTGGATTTCGAAAATGAAGAATAATCACCTACCAAACTGCTAACATCCACTGAATCCCAGAAAACACAAGGGAATTCCAAGAAAACATCTACTTTTGCTTCACTGACTTTGTTAAATCTTTTGACTGTGTGGAACACTACCAACTGGAAAATTCTTAGAGATGGGAATACCAGAACAGCCTACATATCTCCTGAGAAACCTGTATGCAGGGCAAGAAGTAACACTTACAATCAGACATGAAACAACAGACTGATTCAGAACTGGGAAAGGAGTAGATCAAGGCTATACACTGTCACCCTGCTTATTTTACTTATATGCAGAATACATCGTAAGAAATGCCAGGCTGGTTGAAACACAAGTTCAAATCAAGATTGCTGGGAAGAATATTAATAACCTTAGATACACAGATGACACCACCCTAATGGCAAAAAGTAAAGAGTAACTCAAGAGACTCTTGATGAAGGTGAAATAGAAAGGGAAAAGGCTGGCTTAAAACATTCAAAAACCCACAATCATAGTATCCAGTCCCACTTCATAGCAAATAGATGGGGAAAAAATGTAAACAGTGACCGATTTTATTTTTTGGGCTCCAAAATCACTGCGGATGGAGACCACAGCCACAAAATTAAAAGACACTTGTTCCTTGGAAGAAAAGCTATGACAAAAGCAATGACAAACCTACACAACATATGAAAAAGCAGAAACATCACTTTGCCAACAAAGGTCCATACAAAGCCATGGTTTTCCCAGCAGGTCATGTACAGATGTGAGAGCTGGACCATACAGAAGCCTGAGTGCTGAAGAATTTATGATTTCAAACTGTGGTGTTGGAGAATTTGAGAGTCCCTAGGAACAGCAAAGAGATCAAACCAGTAAATTCTAAAATAAATCAACCCTGAATACTCATTGGAAGGACTGATGCTGAACCTGAAGCTCCAATACCCTGGCCACCTGATACAAAGAGCTGACTCACTAGAAAGACCCTGATGCTGGAAAAGATTGAAGGCAAAAGGAGAACAAGACAACCGAGGATAAGATGGCTGCATGGCATTACCAACTCAATGGATATGAGTTTGAGCAAACTCAGAAAACAGTAAAGGACAGGGAAACCTGGGGTGGGGCAGTCCATGTGGTCTAAATAGTTGGACACGACTTAGTGACTAAACGACAGCAGTAATTTAATATTACAATAACTCTACAGGATCCAATTTTAAACATTTTAAGCATTCCCAGAGATGCGCTAAATATACAATTATATCTCATTAATGTGTTTATTGTTATTTTAATATAAAGTCATTAAAAATTGTATTACATAAAAGCAGAAAATCTACTTTTTTCATATACAGAAAATGTTCCTAAAAATACGAGAGAAAACACTTTTCAACTATCTTTGGAGAGTAGTAAATCTACAATCTGCCTTAGATTATTTTACAAATAAATCAAAAAGGCTACATAACAATGACAAATTACTGCAAAAGTTTTTGAACACTTAGTTTCTTCATCTCTCAAAAACTGGTAACAAGCCTACCAGACAATATTTTGAGTAGTCAATGCTCAACATCCCAAGGCAAGCAAATTGCATATAGGAACGCTGACGCCCAACATGAATTTGAACCTGGCTCTAGGTTATATACTCTTTTATCAATATCAACCAAAAGCCTTCAAATTATCTATTATCACATTTTGATTATTTCCACAAGAAAAATGAAAATTGTTTTAAGGTAGAGGTTATTCTTTACAGATATACACATCCAATACTGGCACAGAATATGCATTTAAAATATTACTGATTAATTTATCATTACAAATTATTAGATCCTACTCACTTAACCCAAAAATGTATAAAAGTATCTATGGTGTATCAATGTCAAGATGATGCTGAAATAGGTATTTTTAAAACAAAGTTCGTAAAAATCATGCTACTTGTCAAAATTTTATTCTTTTAATTATCATCTGCTTTTTAAAACTTCTAAATTGAACTGGCAAATTATCACCACATAAATTCATTACTAGATCTAGATTCCATATCGACCAATCCGTTCTAAAGATCATTTTTATTCACTTTATTTCAACCAACACATCAAACTATATACTTGCGTCTTAAGTTAGCCTACCACTCCTAACAATGAATCATTTGCTATTACTACTGTAAACAAGAGTTTTAGTACTTCGGTTCAGTTCAGTCACTCAGTTGTGTCTGACTCTTTGCGACCTCATGAACTGCAGCACGCAAGACCTCCCTGTCCATCACCAACTCACGGAGTTCACTCAGACTCACGTCCATCGAGTCCGTGATGCCATCCAGCCATCTCATCCTCAGTTGTCCCCTTCTCCTCCTGTCCCCAATCCCTCCCAGCATCAGAGTCTTTTCCAAGGAGTCAACTCTTCGCATGAGGTGGCCAAAGTACTAGAGATTCAGCTTTAGCATCATTCCTTCCAGAGAAATTCCCAGGGCTGATCTCCTTCAGAATGCAGTGGTTGGATCTCCTTGCAGTCCAAGGTACTCTCAAGAGTCTTCTCCAACACCACAGTTCAAAAGCACCAATTCTTCGGCGCTCAGCCTTCTTCACAGTCCAACTCTCACATCCATACATGACCACAGGAAAAACCATAGCCTTGACTAGACAGACCTTAGTCGGCAAAGTAATGTCTCTGCTTTGGAATATGCTATCTAGGTTGGTCATAACTTTTTTTCCAAGGAGTAAGCGCCTTTTCATTTCACAGCTGCAGTCACCATCTGTAGTGATTTTGGAGCCCAAAAAAATAAAGTCTGACACTGTTTCCCCATCTATTTCCCGTGAAGTGATGGGACCGGATGCCATGATCTTCGTTTTCTGAATGTTGAGCTTTAAGTCAACTTTTTCACTCTCCTCTTTCACTTTCATCAAGAGGCTTTTTAGTTCCTCTTCACTTTCTGCCATAAGGGTGGTGTCCTCTGCATATCTGAGGTTATTGATATTTCTCCCAGCAATCTTGATTCCAGCTTGTGTTTCTTCCAGTCCAGCGTTTCTCATGATGTACTCTGCATAGAAGTTAAATAAGCAGGTGACAATATACAGCCTTGACGTACTCCTTTTCCTATTTGGAACCAGTCTGTTGTTCCATGTCCAGTTCTAACTGGTGCTTCCTGACCTGCAACAGATTTCTCAAGAGGTAGATTAGGTGGTCTGGTATTCCATATCTTTCAGAATTTTCCACAGTTTATTGTGATCCACACAATCAAAGTCTTTGGCACAGTCAGTAAAGCAGAAATAGATGTTTTTCTAGAACTCTCTTGCTTTTTCCATGATCCAGCAGATGTTGGCAATTTGATCTCTGGTTCCTCTGCCTTTTCTAAAACCAGTTTGAACATCAGGGAGTTTATGGTTCACGTACTGCTGAAGTCTGGCTTGGAGAATTTTGAGCATTACTTTACCAGTATATGAGATGAGTGCAATTGTGCAGTAGTTTGAGCATTCTTTTGCATTGCCTTTCTTTAGGATTGGAATGAAAACTGACCTTTTCCAGTCCTGTGGCCACTGCTGAGCTTTCCCAATTTGCTGGCATATTGAGTGTAGCACTTTCACAGCATCATCTTTCAGGATTTGAAACAGCTCAACTGGAATTCCATCACCTCCACTAGCTTTGTTCATAGCGATGCTTTCTAAGGATGTCTGGCTCTAGATGAGTGATCACAACATTGTGATTATCCAGGTCGTGAAGATCTTTTTTGTACAGTTCTTCTGTGTATTCTTGCCACCTTTTCTTAATATCTTCTGCTTCTGTTAGGGCTATACCATTTCTGTCCTTTATTGAGCCCATCTTTGCATGAAATGTTCCCTTGGTATCTCTAATTTTCTTGAAGAGATCTCTAGTCTTTCCAATTCTGTTGTTTTCCTCTATTTCTTTAATAGTCCATAATTAAGTCAATCTCCTAATACCAGAGTTAATTTTGTTGTTGCTACTTTTAACATTAACAGTGGTAATTTTCCATAAGCAGATATTTATTCACAAAAGAAGCAAAGGGACTTACTGCCATTCTTTCAGCTGTCAGCCATTCCTCCTCTTCAGGACTACCATGCCGATGAGTATAATATGATACACTAGAAATCACCTTGTTAATTTCATTCAAGGCATTCATCTTCCCATTAAAAGAAGAAATTTGCAGCAATCTGCAAGAAAAACTTGGATTGAGTATCACTGTACAAAACTAAGCAAGTAATTATTTACAGAGGGAGGTATCTTACCTGAGTATCATTTTCAACCTAAAAATTTCTAAATTTTTTACAGTTTCTTCTTGGTCTGGAATCCTTGAAGCTAAATTCTTCAGAGACTTAATAATCATTGAAAGGGCATCATTTTTAGTTTCATTCTTTGCTTCTTTTTTCAGCTCTTCATCAGTTAAATTTTCTAAAAATTGTGGAACTATTTCTATAATTGGAATAAAGTACTTTTTCACTGTAGGTTGATTGAGAAACTCATAGCATTGTCCAAATGGTCTGAAATAAGAAAAAAAACGTTATTTCTGAAATATTACAGACTTGTACAAAAACAAAAAATCTGGAACTAATTTCAACACTTAAATTGTTTAACATTTTAAAATGAGAAAAAAGCAGAGTAGAATTTGGAAATAATTATTTTCAAGGTACTAAACTACATTTCTATAGTACACTGAATATTAATTTTTCAAAATAACTTACTTAATAAGAGCTGCAATTATTTGAACATTTAATGCTGATCCATTAATAAAACGATCATGCAAAATCTGGAACCCATTTAATATGCCAAATTTATTGATGAGATCCACTAGCCAACCCTGCAATACAAATGATTTAAGAAAAATGTTAAAAGTTACTATTAGAAATAGCTTTGTTTGAAATAAGTCATAAATAGGCCATTTCAATAAAATAAATACATAGTTGTACTTTTATAAGAACACAGACTATTTCTGTTAAACGGTCACAGATATATTTCAGAGAGCTGTTCTCTGCATAGCTTGAGCAAAAGCCGCACGGGTTTAATTTACCAAGTAGTTCCTAATTCATGGCTTGTATCTGTTCACATCCCATAGGTCTGGTAAAGAGAAATTACGACTGCCAAAACACACTTAGGAAACTGTCTGAAGCCAAAGAAAAGGAGATAGAAAAGAGAAAACAGTAACTTTTCACACACAAGAGATCCTCACTGCTTTAAGAAATCCTATCATCAGATGCTTGCCCAACAGAATCAAATATACAATTAGTAAGGATATTAAATGTATGAGGCCAACATTAGTGTGACACCAAAGCTAAGCAAAGACGGTAAGGAAACTGCCCTCAATGATATACTAGCAATCAAATTTATCATATTAAATGTATGACATACACAAACCAGGGCAATGCAAACAAAAAATCCACAGTCATGCAGAAAGTTAATTAGACAAAATTCAACACCTCATCGTGAAAAAAACATTCAACAAAGTAAAAGCACAAGGAAACTGCCTCAGCATAATAAGGACCACATAATGAAACTCAATGGTGAAATACTGAAAGCTTTTCCTCCAAGTTCAGGAACGAACAGGGATGTTTGTTTTCATTAAATCTATTCAACATATCACTGAGGTCCTAGCCACAGACCATAGTTAAGCAAGAAAAAGAAATGAGGGACATCCAAAATTGCTAAGAAAACAGTTAAACTAACTCTAAATACAGATGGCACATCATTTTATAGGGATTCTGTACTGTTTTGCATTAATTTTATACTCTATTTTAATGAGCATGACAGCGTACATATGCACACTAAAGATATATCCTGCAGTTTCTAATGCTAATGTCTTCCATATATTTAAACATTAATTAAAATAGAGTCAAATAGCCTTTGAGACAGTAAAAGGCCATTAAGGTAATGCTTAAGCCACCAAGACATGAGAACAGACATATATAAAACTCCCTAAGAGCCGACTTCCCTAACCAGGTCTACTGGTTCTGTGCTTCTGCCTGTTTTTCTCATCTCTGCTGCTGCTGCTGCTGCTAAGTCGCTTCAGTTTGTCCGACTCTGTGCAACCCCACAGACGGCAGCCCACCAGGCTCCCCTTCCCTGAGATTCTCCAGGCAAGAACACTGGAGTGGGTTGCCATTTCCTTCTCCAATGCATGAAAGTGAAAAGTGAAAGTGAAGTCGCTCAGTCGTGCCCAATTTCGCAACCCCATGGACTACAGCCTACCAAGGTCCTCCATCCATGGGATTTTCCAGGCGAGTACTGGAGTGGGTTGCCATTGCCTTCTCCATTTCTCATCTCTGCTGCTGCTGCTGCTGCTAAGTCGCTTCAGTCGTGTCCGACCCTGTGCGACCCCATAGACAGAAGCCCACCAGGCTCCCCCGTCCCTGGGATTCTCCAGGCAAGAACACTGGAGTGGGTTCTCATCTCTACTGACATATAATTAACTCCTGTTCTTTCCCCCCTTCTCTCCTTGAAACTGGTTATAATTTGGGTTAATATAAAGGAAATTATATATTCCCTATAAATAAGGACAAATTGAAAAATTATTTACTTGACTCAAAAGTCAGATGCTCATCATAACATTTGCTAAGAATCTGAATGCATTGTTTAAAAAAAATGTATGAAAGCAAAATAATAGAACCCAGAAAATCAGTGTTAACAGTCTTTACATAAATATTTTCTATTGTTAAATATATTAAGTACAAAATATATATAGTTAAGTACAAACAAGGTAATGGTTAATGTTCATTATTTATAGTAGTTATTTATGTTCTCTAAAGCAAAAAGCACTGCTATGAGGGGAAACAGATTAGATTCCTATGAGCATCATCAACAAATAAATACAAATTAAGCTTCATTCAAGCATAAAATTACATTTAGTACGGCTGCTCATGAGTTCAACAGTAATAACTCAATAGTTCACATTAAATAATTTGTCTTTAATCAGAAACCTACATATAACAAAACAAAACTAAGGAGAGTAATGCCACTGGAGTTCTAAGATAAAACAGAAAAATTTTAATATTTAATTTTGAAATTAACAAACCAACACACTTTTGGTGATCGAGATCTGAGCAATGAGCAAATAATTCATCTTCAGGTGACTGAGCACTTGTGGAAACTGATTCACAAGGACGTGTACCGTTGTAGATATGAAATTTGCAATGAGGATTTAAGGCCATGGCGAGAAGTTCTAGAAGTGGAAACCAGTCCTGGGACAACTTGGCCACACAAAGTTCCACTAGGCGATGAGTATTGTTAATAATGCATCTCTGTTTATATTGGGGGTGGAGGGATTGATTTACAAAGAGAAAACAGAAATTTCAAACACAGATTAAAATTTGTTAATGATCTCACATTTTCTATACTGATGATACAAATTTTAGTCAATTTTTAAAATACTGAGCTCAAACTGACATATCAGTAAAATAAATTCATAGTCATTTACTTCATAATTGTATTTTACTCATTTCAAAAGCTATTTCAGAAGGGTTACAAATGCCCCAGAGGTGGTCTATTTCTGCTCCATGTGCACAGGAAACAATTTATACTGTTCTTTTTTTGGAGTTCATACTCTATAGTTAGTAATTCCAAATCCAAATATTTTAAGTCATGTAAATTAACAGATATAAAGACATGTAATCTAAGTCTCAAATAAAAAGTCAGAGATCACTGCCAAAATGTGTACCTCTGTAACTAAAAATTTACATGTCAAATCAGAAAATGTAAGGATTTATAATTATGCCACAATCATTTCTGCAAAATTGTCCAAGTTCTGCTTTCTACGTTGAAGTTCACAAAAAGTATGTTTACTTTACAACTTTTTATTAATTCCATTTAAAACATGCACAGAGGTTTGGAATAATTATAATTACAGTGCTTCAATGCTTCCACTAAGATGTAAACCTTTAACACTTTCAAAATCTCTGGAATACAAAGGTAGGTTCTTTAAAATTAACAGTAGCAAGAATTACTTTTGTTCTAGACTGAAGATACTGCCTTAAGAATTTGTGTTTCCTGTTGCCAGTCACTTCAACACATGACCAATCTGAAAACACTTCAAATTCCTTTTGAGTTGTTTTATTAAAAGGAATTTGAATTCAAATCACAAACTTACAGGAGTACTAGTTATTCAATTTCCCAGTGAAGACTTTTTTTCTCTCTACTAACTGCAAAGGTCAAACTGTGCAAGACACCATGACTGTCACTTCTGCTATAGTTTATCAGCTACATATGCAAAGAAATCTCACACACCTTTTGCTATCCAACTATACTGGGGGTCTCTTATTATATTCCCCATCTGGAGTATTTTTCATTCTTACTAGTACATAAATTAGAAGGACTCTTTTCCAATCAACCAACAAACATTTGATGAAATACAGTACTTGCATAAAGTCACAGGCACAATGGTTCCAGGTAACACACAAAACCAAGTTTTCATAACTCAATATGTCAAGCTCATTCTTAAAGACCTTTGCTGCTGCTGCTGCTAAGTCACTTCAGTCGTGTCCGACTCTGTGCGACCCCACAGACGGCAGCCCACTAGGGTCCTCTGTCCCTGGGATTCTCCAGGCAAGAATACTGGAGTGGGTTGCCATTAAAGATCTTTAAGGGTATTAAATTTATCAGTATACCTGATACATTATTCACAGTTGTGTTTTCCAGAGAAAAACCCACAAGGACCACCATGTAAATAAGACTTCAGTCTCCAATGTAAAGGATGAGACTCACATGAATTTCAAACTTCCAGCCACTCACTGCTTCATCCATAAGAATTTTAGTGAAAGATATTGTTAGCCCATCTCGGAAAAAACGTTGACATGCCTCACTTTTAATATCGAGACCTAAGAAAAGGTGAAAAATTAAACTAAGCATGACACAAAGTAAAAATTTCTCTGGCCAATACATCATTAAAAATAAACTGTTATAAACTATTTTAGTTTCAACTGAAAAATAGTATTGTAGCTTTTGAAATAAGACACTAAATTATTGAAAAAGGTTAAAAGATATCTTATTTACACTAAAAACATGCAACTGAAAACTAAATATTAATAAACTCAATAAACTTCAGAAACACTGAGCTATATTAAACTACATCAAATTAATGAATGTAAACTACATCAAATTAATCAAAGTGCTCTGAAATACAATACTATACTTTGTTAAAACAAAGAACAGTTACTAGGTAGATAAGGGATACAAACCACTCCATTCACTTACTGAAAATATAGCTTAGAACTTTTAAATAGTAATCATTTAAAATTTTCATTTGGATGTAAACTATCTATTTATAATCAAATTGAAAAGGTGAATCCTGTCTTGTACTTCTAATTTAGTTCTTTTGCATTCTGAAATCTAAAGCATCTTCTTTTTAACTTCATGTGATTTAATAGAACAAACTTACATGCTTCCATCACCAAAATAAGACTTGTAATTCTTCACAACCCAGAAATACTGAATTAATACAATAAAGTATACTGTGGTTTTGATTACTTATTGATAAATTAATGTCAGCTAAACAAGGATTTCCCACAAAAATATAGACTTCACTTCACAGTAACTATGATTCCAGGAAAAAAGAGGAGAAAAAAATGAATGCTATTAAACAAAATAGCATTTCTAGTTTTTATTTATCTAATATTGCTAGGACCTAGAAGAAATAAGCCCTTCAATAAATAAATACAATGCAAACTAACCACACTGTTGAGAAAAAATGAAAAACATTTTTTATATGGTAAAATATTTTCACAGACATTAGAGTATGTTTGTAAAATCTTTTAAAAAAAAAAAGGTATTAAATGTTTAGGATAGCTGCTGTGAAGATAAAATTATCACTTTTGTCATGGAGTCAGAAAGATTTCTCAAGGTACCACAGATATTAAAAATAGGCCTTGGAGTATTACTCAGCTATTAAAAAGAATACATTTGAATCAGTTTTAATGAGGTGGATGACGCTGGAGCCGATTATACAGAGTGAAGTAAGCCAGAAAGAAAAACATCAATACAGTATACTTACACATATATATGGAATTTAGAATGATGGTAATGATAAACCTGTACGCAAGACAGCAAAAGAGACACAGTTGTATAGAATGGCCTTTTGGACTCTGTGGGAGAGGGAGAGGGTGGGATGGGTTGGCAGAGTGGCAATGTAACATGTGTGATATCATAAGCGAA
>SJXQ01008845.1:489726-516117 GCA_006408695.1 Aepyceros melampus
AGTTACTTATGATGTGAGACAAGAAAGAAAGCTTGAGTGCTGAAGAATTATCTTAGCTGTTACTTGCACTAACTCATAATTTGTTCAATATAAGCAATAACATATTTAAAAATTATATATTTTGGGAAATGAAAAAAACAGTATCAATGATATAAAGGACCAGAAAGAGGAGTTATGAATAATTTATTACAAGGAACTTAAAACTACCCATATAACAGTGAAGGTACAGATTAGTTACATATGTATACTGTAAACACTAAGGCAACCACTATAAAAGTTTTAAAAAAGATATGAATAGTATGTTAAAACAGGAGAGAAATGGGAATCATTACAACCACAAAAGCTGGAAGGAACATGGAACACAAATATAAGGACAACAGCAATTAATAGAAAATAGTAACAAATATGGAAAGTATTTATCCAACTATTTCAATAATCACATTAAACCTCAAAGGTCTAAATACACTAAATAAAAGGCAAAGATTGAGTGGATCAAAAAGCAATTCAGGAACTTCCCTGGTAGGCCAATGGTTAAGAATCTGCCTTGTTAAGTACAGAACTCAGGTTAATGCCTGGTCAGGGACTGAAAATCCCACATGCTGCAGGGCAATTAACCCTATGAGCCAGAAACTACTGAGTCTGTGCACTGCAGTGAAAGAGCCCACAGATTGCAACAAACAATCCATGTGCTATAACTAAGATCTAACAAAAGTTTGTCTAGTCAAGGCTATGGTTTTTCCTGTGGTCATGTGTGGATGTGAAAGTTGGACTGTGAAGAAAGCTGAGTGCCAAAGAATTGATGCTTTTGAACTGTGGTGTTGGAGAAGACTCTTGAGAGTCCCTTGGACTGCAAGGAGATCCAACCAGTCCATTCTGAAGGAGATCAGCCCTGGGTGTTCTTTGGAAGGAATGATGCTAAAGCTGAAACTCCAGTACTTTGGCCACCTCATGCGAAGAGTTGACTCATTGGAAAAGACTCTGATGCTGGGAGGGATTGCGGACAGGAGAAGGGGACGACAGAGGATGAGATGGCTGGGTGGCATCACTGACTCGATGGACGTGAGTTTGAGTGAACTCCAAGAGATGGTGTTGGACAGGGAGGCCTGACATGCTGCGATTCATGGGGTCACAAAGAATCAGACATGACTGAGCAATTGAACTGAACTGAATGCAGCTAAATAAATATTTTAAAAGGAAAAATCAACTTTATGATGCATTTGCCAAAGACAAACGTAAAGTTCAAGGAAAAAAGAGATACAGAAACAGACCCATAGCAACAGAATCAGATGATCTTTGGCAAAGGGACAAAGACACAAAGATAATAACAATGGTGAAAAGAAACGCTTTCAACAGATAACATAGCAAATGAACAGCCACATGCAAAAAAAAAGAATTCAGAGCCTAGACTATAACGCTCACAATTAACTAAAAATGGATCAGATTAAATTTAAAACACAAAATTGTAATCCTCTCAGAAGATAAACTAACAGAAAATCTAGGTGACCTTGAGTTTGATCCTAACTTCAGATACAACAAAGGCAGTTAAACAAGCTGGACTTCACTAAAATTAACAATTTTTTTCCATGAAATGAGTTGGTGATGGACAGGGAGGCCTGGTGTGCTGTGATTCATGAGGTCGCAAAGAGTCAGACACGACTGAGCGACTGAAGTAACTAACTAACTGAAGAGCCAGGAATGATAGGCACAGTATAATTTTTTTCTGTGTGTAGCTAAAATTATTATCAAGGGATTTGAAAGGTCTAAATTTTTCCCTTTCCCTGTTACCACTGATGATTAAGAATTAGCTCTGTTTAAATATGCCAATTCATGCTGCTGCTGCTGCTAAGTCGCTTCAGTCATGTCCGACTCTGTGCGACCCCATAGACAGCAGCCCACCAGGCTCCCCCGTCCTTGGGATTCTCCAGGCAAGAACACTGGAGTGGGTTGCCATTTCCTTCTCCAATGCAGGAAAGTGAAAAGTGAAAGTGAAGTTGCTCAGTCGTGTCAGACTCTTCACAACCCCATGGATTGCAGCCTACCAGGGTCCTCCGTCCATGGGATTTTCCAGGCAAGAGTACTGGAGTGGGGTGCCATTGCCTTCTCCGATGCCAATTCATAGTTCAGCAAAAACAGAGAAAACAATGACTTAAACAAGGCTTACCAATGGAGAAAGAGACCATAAAAAATGGCTTTATTTTGCTAAAAAGATCTTTAAAAGCAAAATACTCACAATTTTCTTAAAATATTGTCTCTAAGATCCAGAGAGTTATTAATAGAATGGCTTAGTCCTTAACCTGAGTTATGAAATCTCACATCTCAATACCCTGAACTTTTATGCTGGATTCAAACCTAACCTCTTCCTCTTTTGCTAAAAGCTACTCTGCAAAGTGCACACAGGGCTTCACCACCTTCAAACATCTCTGTTCAGACAGAAATTTAACAAGCTCTGTCAAAAATGCATATTTTAGACTGAATTGCTTATTTTCCCCTCTCAAGTTAAAATGATGTATTAGAGATTCAAAGGAAATAAAAGTAGATTGCACAAAATATAGCTCATTTCCCCAGAAGGTAAATGTTAAAGCTTCATTTTTTTTAGCAGGTCAGATGACTCCTTCATGATATATATGTGCCTTTGCAAAAGCCTTTAATCTCTGCAAGTCTTGATTTTCTTGGTTGAAAAATGGAAAATCAAAATTAAAGTAGCAAAATCTCAGCTTCAATAAGGAGTGGAGATTTCTGGCTTAATTTGGTATTACGTTAGCCTGATAATTGCCTCTCCTCAATTCCCACTAGGCTCACACCCATACATAGGTAGCCTGCGATGATGTCCTAGTGCAAACATCTACAAACAACCCCTGAAGACATTCCTTTTAAAATAAAACCAATGTCAATTGAGAAAAAGATTAATGTGTGTATATATGTGTGTGTGAGTCTGTATGTGTGTATATTCTTCCTTTTTTAACTTTATAAAACAAAGTACTCCAACATTCCCGAAAGAAAAGTGGGAAAAGATCTACTACTGTCTTCATAGATCGGATTCCAAGGTCTGCACTAGTGATACTCAGCCCTGTTTACACATTAGAAGCCCCTGAAGATGGCTTGAGGTAGGTAGAATTCTAAAGATGCACCCCAAACACATGTGCATGCACATACATACACACACACACGCACACACACACATACATGCATACACACACACCCCATTCCCATAACCTAGTTATCTGATCAAACACTAATATCAGCACGGCTGCAAAAAAAATTTTTTTAGATGAAATTAAGGCTAGTTACTGATCAACTAATTTTAAAAATAGATTATCCTGGAGAATCCAGGTATTCTCATGTCATTACATGGGCTCTGAAAAGCAGCTAAGGAAGGCAGAAGATTCAGAGTTATACTGCAGAGAAGTCAGGGCAGATGAGGTGGAAGTGGAGATCAGAAAGAACTTAAGCACCTGAAGGACTCAACCCAGCATTGCTGACTGTGAGGACAGAGGCCAAGAACAAAGGCATGCAGGAGGCCCCTAGAAATTGACCAGGATACCCAGCCACAGCCAGCAGAGAAACAGGGTTCTCAGTTCCACAGCTGCATGGAAATGAGTTCTGCCAACAACGTGAATCAGTCCAGAAGAGATCTTCCAGGGCCTCCACAAAGAACACAGCCCTGCCCACAACTTCACAGGGCCTTGCAGACGTGGAGCAGGGGAACCAGCTGAGCCCATTGGACTTCTGACATACAGAATGATGAAATAACAAATCAGTGTTTCTGTAAGCCATGATGTGTGTGGTAATTTGTTATGTAATAAAAACACTAATATATGGTTTCACTCTAAAAAAAAAAAACTTAAGAGGATAAGGCCAGGCACCAATGTTTCTCCAAAGTTTTTAGGGCACTGTCAATCAAACCTTAATATGTATGGGAATTCTAGTCATTTTGTGAAAGTGCAGGTCTCAGAGTACTATTATTTCAGGAACCTCATCAGTCTACATTAATTTCAAGATTGCAAATTAGAGAAAATTTTAGAGTAATATTTTTCATCCTCCCTGTGATACAAGAAAATATAACATCTACTAAAAAGAAGAATAAATTATAAGGAAGCAAAAAAATCAAATTAAAAGGTTAAAAGGTGACTTTTGAGGGGAATAATGACTAGAAAAGAGCATGAAGGGTACTGATGTTGATCTGAAGGTTGGTGGTGTTCTGAGTCTTGCACTTGGAGCTGGTTTCACAAGTGTGCATAAGGATGTAAAAATTCACTGGGACGTATTTTTGATCCATATATTCTTTTCTGTATATATGTTTCAGTTCAATAACATTTAAAAGGACAAAAATCACTGATGAATCAGTAGAAGAAAAAAGGAAATACGAAGAGATAAAAAGATGGCTCAGTATGAAAATTTCAGTAAAACTAAACCTACAGGCAGCACAAATAAAGCCTGAAAAGGAAACATTGAATGATAAAGTTGACATTCAGATCTAATAACTCATGTGAAGCAGTTAATTTGTAGTATTCTTAGAATACCAAAAGCACATGAGTTCATAAAATATTTTAGAGGAAAGATGATATTAATAATGGAGAATAAAGATTCAACCAAAAATCCTAGGTTCTCCCAGAGAGGAAATCTGAATAATTGAGGCATAAGTAGAAAGAACAATCCGAATTTGAAAATACATTTCTTTTTGCTGTTTTTAGAAAGCTTTAGTCCAAAGATAATTGAAAAGATAGGTCAAATAGAACACATTCAAGGATGAAAATTAAATACATTATTAAAATATTAAATCAGGCAAGCATTTAAGAGAAAAAAAAACATGTAGTCACACAAGAATAGGAATGTTTGTCGACTTTATTCTGCAGCATGTTTCCAGGGACAAGAAAAGAACCTGGCACGCATGAGTTGCTCAATAAATATCTGTAGAATAAATGAACAGAAAAAAGAAAAACACACTTTAAAAACTGCTTATCATAAAAAGGAAAGAAAACTGCAAATTTCTCCTCAGTAAAATAAATGTAGAAGAAAATAAAATTATATGTACTCACATTTGAGGAAGAAAAGAATATTTTTTGGCAAGGAATTTCATATATTGTTAAGTTTCCCTTCATAGCAAAAGAGTACATCATGAGAAATGCTGGGCTGGAAGAAGCACAAGCTGGAATCCAGATTGCCAGGAGAAATACCAATAACCTCAGATATGCAGATGCCACTACCCTTATGGCAGAAAGTGAAGAGGAACTAAAAGTTTCTTGATGAAAGTGAAAGAGGAGAGTGAAAAAGTTGGCTTAAAGCTCAACATTCAGAAAACGAAGATCATGACATCTGATCCCATCACTTCATGGAAAATGGATGGGGAAACAGTGCAAACAGTGTCAGACTTTATTTTGGGGGGCTCCAAAATCACTGCAAATGGTGACTGCAGCCATGAAATTAAAAGACGCTTACTCCTTGGAAGAAAAGTTATGACCAACCTAGATAGCATATTCAAAAGCAGAGACATTACTTTGCCAACAAAGGTCCGTCTAGTCAAGGCTATGGTTTTTCCAGTAGTCATGTATGGATGTGAGAGTTGGACTATGAAGAAAGCTGAGTACCGAAGAATTGATGCTTTTGAACTGTGGTGTTGGAGAAGACTCTTGAGAGTCCCTTGGACTGCAAGGACATCCAACCAGTCCATCCTAAAGGAGTCAGTCCTTGTTGTTCTTTGGAAGGAATGATGCTAAAGCTGAAACTCCAGTACTTTGGCCATCTCATGCGAAGAGTTGACTCATTGGAAAAGACTCTAATGCTGGGAGGGATTGGGGGCAGGAGGATAAAGGGATGACAGAGGATAAGATGGTTGGATGGCATCACCGACTCGATGGACATGAGTTTGAATGAACTCTGGGAGTTGGTGATGGATAGGGAGGCCTGGCGTGCTGCAATTCATGGGGTCACAAAGAGTCGGGCATGACTGAGTGACTGCACTGAACTGATAACAAAAGATAATAGAGATACTTTCAGCTACAGAAAGACTCAGGAGATAGATCCCTTATCAGCACTTCTTGAAAGAAAACCTTGAAAGTGTATCCCAGCTTACTGAAAAATGATCAATGTTAGAGTTCAAGATTATGGGTCTGTTTAAAAAAGACCGTGATGAGCACTCAAACATGTCAAACATAGAGCCAAAACTAACTATAGTTTAATACAGGGTGATAAAGTAAATATTTTGGGAAGCCTCTGGGGGCTCAGGTGTAAAGAATCCTCCTGCCAAGGCAGGAGACACAGGTTTGATCCCTGGGTTGGGAAGATACCCAGGAGAAGGAAATGGCAATCCACTCCAGTATTCTTGCCTGGGAAATCCCAGGGACAGAGGAACGTGGCGGGCTACAGTCCATGGGGTTGCAAAGAGCTGGACACAACTTAGCGACTAACAACAGAAGTAAATATAAAGGGATTTCTTAAAATAAAAAGTAATATAAGAATAACATCCTACCCATCATCTGAGTTCTATTTATAGAAACATATACTAAGAAGTGAGGCAAGGCAATCATGGTAGAGCAATGAGAGAGAGTAAGAAGGAACTAAAATGAAATCAATTCCTCATTGTCATTATGGAATAGTTTAAAATGTATCATTTAATCTTTGAGTTTGATTATTATAGAAATATGAAAATTTGTAATACACAAAGGTGTATTCTTTCAGAATTAGAAAATGGAGGTTTCAGTTGAGTTACAGAGGAAAGTAAAACAAATGAAACACAACCTGTTTATAAAAAAGAAAACAATAAAAAAAGATATAAGTATATAGCATTTGAAAAGATGAGACAATTAAGACCAAAATATCAGATATAATAATAATTGCAAGTAGGCTGAGCCACCCCCATAAAAGACAGAATTTTTCACAGTGGCTAAAAGCAAACTGAAACCATATGCCTCTTATAAAACAATGCATAAGAATTAATGTGAGAAAAAAAGAAATGATAAGATATTTTTCAATAAAACAGAAAATGGGAAGGGATATTAATTTATGAAATATACCAATCAAGGCAACCATGAATATTTAAAGACATATAAAATACCAGCAAAATACTAGCAAGTTTTTTAATTTGGAAACTCAAGAACATGTTAACAAGAAACAATTGTACAAAACATTAAGTTAAAAATAAAGTAAAATAAGTTTCAATTAACTTTGTACACTGAAAATTAAACTCTGGCCTATGAAAATTTTAGGATTCCTTATGATCTGGTTCCTAAAGCAAACCTCCCACTTCAGGCTGATGGATCGTCTGAAGGTGTTGTCACTGCCACACCAGGCTTTGATATTCTATTACCTGTAACCCTTTTCAATGCATATGAATTTGAAGGAAGGCTAATTTGCTCCTCTTTTTTAATCACTGGATATTCATTCCAGTCCTGGTCCAGCATCTATAGCTATGTTACGTTGCTTAGAAAAGGTTCATTCAGCCCAGTCTTTCTTCCCCTGTGACCTGTGCACTGAACTTCCAGCACGTCTCAAGCCTGAGTCTGCCTGTGTTATGATAAAGATGCCAGAGGTTGCAGTTGTATATTACTCCAAGGCATATTTTGAGAGATGGGAAGAGCCAGCACAAAGGTACGTCTAAAGAGTTCCCAGAAAGAGAGAAAACAAAAAGAAAGAGAGAAACAAAACACTGAAATTGCCAAAGATAAATTTACTTATAACAAAAAAATCCACATTGAATAAGCCATGACTCCTACCTTTAAGGAACTTCAGAGAAGAAACAAAAAAGCTTAGCCTTTTTTGGACACAACTTAGATGTTGTGTCCTTATCACTCAAAGTTTATAAAGTATTCTTATGTGCATGATCTCATCTTTCACAATAATCCTGCCAGGGAGGTCAATAACTCTTGTTCCCATCTTACAGATGAGGAATCTGAGGCTCATAGTGGCTGAGTGACTGACAATGATGTGACGGCTAAGTGGCCAAGTGAAGAACTTGAACCAGGTCTTCCCTATTGACCTTCTTGTAAGAGGGGGAAAATTTTCCTCTACCACCTTAGGTTCTCCAGGTAAATGTCAGGTTAGACTGACAAAACACAGTTAAATAAGAGAAACATGTTTCTCTTATTAACGTGTGCATCTTGCAGACACATGGGAGCATTTAGTGATGAGAGACTCAAAGCGTTGTTAGAGCCTGGGCTTATATAGTACCTTAACAAAAGAAGAGATTTTAAGAAAAATCAAAAGACAAAGGATCTTGAGGTGGCAAACTGCGGGAAGAAATAAACTGGGAAACCAATGGTCGGTGACAACTAGTTTTAGCAAACCTGTTAGGGAGATTACTTTGCTCTGTCTCTGGGCTGTTAAGAGTCCGGGTTGTCTTCAGTGATTAACTTCTGTCCCTTCTGGTAGAGAGGGGAGTGGAGAAACCTACAAATGCATGCAGTGCTTTTAGGCAAATAGAGGGAGGTCAGAGAGCTTTGCTTGTATCTGCTTCTTCTCAATTACTTTCAGCTCGGTATAATCCTTATGTCAACGAAGTATGTCCTGGGATGACATATTCTGCTACCCTTCACTTTCACACTACTTCTAAAATGTACCTCAGGTATACTGGTTGCCTCTTTCGTTCCTCCTTAACTTGCAAATAGGCATTTGGAGGAAATCCAGTGGGTTTATTGCAGACTATTGCTTATAGCAGTAATAGGTCACAGACTTCTAGTTTTGTGACAGCTCAAGTCAATGGTGGGCACAATACCATGAAATAATTCCTCCAATCTCTTAATAGTCTTGCCTGAACCTTGGGGACCACAAGGAATCCCATGAAGATTTGGCCCAGATTAGGATCAGTCTGCCAGCCTCTGGAGCAGCAGAACAAATGGTTCTACCCTGCCTCTGCTTTGACTAGGAGGACTGACTCAGCCTGGTCTCTGTCTAGTAGCGAGACAGAAATATTAATTCGTGTCCCATCGCTGGGACAGCGAATTCCTGTTCTCAATGTGTCAGCAGGAGCCTGGTAATGTGAGATTGATGTTCTGAACACATTTGGATTCTGTGTAATTCTTAATTTTTTCAAATTAGGAACATTATTAGAAATTTAAAATAATTATATGTATTGGTGATTGAGCCCTAGTGATTCGGCAGTTTTTAAGAATGTGGAAATGACAGATCTCTTGGAGATCTGAATCCCAATTAGGATCAGTGAATTCTCTTAAGCACTGACTCATTTGTAAATATTACCCAAAGTAGAAACTGTTTAATTAGGAGTCTGAAGTTCTAGACAGGAGAGAAAGACTTGAAAGAAATGAGCTCCAGCCAGGTTTTTGAACTTAACCAATAAATTCACTGTGTAAAGCACCTGGGAGATAATTAACTGGCTTTAATCTTTCTTTTTGTGTTGCTGATACCTAAATACATCTTACATAGTTACCAGTTTTTTGTTTTTTCATTTGTTAGCTTTCTCCTTTTAGAGTTCTTCAAAATAATAAAGTTGTTCAACTTTTACTTAAAGGCCAGTGAACCTTTTGAAAGAGATAAACATCATTAAATTCTTGTTTTTACCCCTAAGTAAAACAAATTGCCTTATTAATAAACATTTTTGATCACAGACATGAAAGTAGTTCTGTTGGACTAATAAAATGTACTATAAAATATTTTTTCCAAACTACAGTGTTAATTATCTGAAAAAACAAACACTGATTATTGAATGTGATTTCTTCCTCCACATATACAAAGCAAATGTACATGTATTTTCCAAAAAAAAAAAAAAAAATACGATCCAGTGAGAGAAGATGGACAGGTGGGAACAGTCCTGCTGTCCATTAAAGGCAGTTTCCATTGAAAAGGACACAGCAATTCTTCCATGCTACCTGTGACTAGCATATGGAGTCAAAATAATTTTGTGAATATTCTCTTCCATTTATTCTACATCACTGCACTGAGATCCAGACAAGAGGCTCTGTTTTGAGCCCCACACTTTAGGGAAACCTAAGACTGCAATGGATAGCAACAGAAATGCACCAACATACAATGCTACTCTTGTAATCAACTCTGCTCAAACCCCAGGGAAGCGCCCCTCTATATCTCTTCCCCATGTCCTCAAAACAAAAAGCTTTTGAACCTGAATTCTACGAGTGACTTCTGTGCTGCAGACACAGGGAACAGACACTGCTTTGGAGTACCAGGAAGAACTGAGTGGTGGAGGCACTCAGGTAAAAGGAAAGATAAATTCATCCTTCCTCTCAGAGAGCTTGAATGCACTAGATAATGAAGAATCAGCTTCCATCTAGTAACAAATGTCCATTTTTCAGCCTCTCTCATTGCTCCAAATCATGTTTCTGAAATTACTGACAAGTCACCATGACATTTGCAACAGGTGCACATAGTGGGTGAAAAACATTTTATAATATTAGACAAGGTATGCTGTTCTAATTTTGCATATGCATATGGAGATACTGATTTTTATCTTGGAAAATAGAATTGCCAGTAGTTTCATTTTTATAAAAGTTTTTTACAAGATTAAACCCCTATAAAGTGTTAAGAACTTTACGATTAAGATCTCTGGGGGATCTTCCCAACTCAGGGATCGAACCCAGATCTCCCTCACTGCAGGTGGATTCTTTACCAGCTGAGTCACAGGGAAGCCCTAAATTTTGCTATTAAATTCTAAAATTCAAATATTAAAATTTTTTGACTTAAAATGATAATATATATTCATATGATTTATACTTTGAGTTTAGACATTTTAAATATTTTTTGTAAAGAACTGTTTTGAAAATGTAAAAATTCTTTGAAGTTTTCACTTTCTTGCATTTAATTTAATTTACATTTTAAAGAAAGATATTCATAGTCTATACACTGAATGAAACTATGCTATTTTCTAGTCTTTCAGATCAATGCAAATTAATACATCAAATCATAGTTGAAATATAAAATATACTGGGCTAATAAAAAAACTGTTATAAAGAAAAATTTAAAACTGCAAAATAATAATTTGTTGAACTTTAGAAAAGTTGAATACAGTGAAAATTAAGACTTCTTAGAAATAAACCACTTCTAGCAAGGTCTTTATTTTTATTTAAAAATTGGTGAAGGCAATGGCACTCCACTCCAGTACTCTTGCCTGGAAAATCCCATGGATGGAGGAGCCTGTTAGGCTGCAGTCCATGGGGTCGCTAAGAGTTGGACACGACTGAGCGACTTCACTTTCACTTTTCACTTTTATGCATTGGAGAAGGAAATGAAAACCCACTCCAGTGTTCTTGCCTGGAGAATCCCAGGGACGGGGGAGCCTGGTGGGCTGCCGTCTCTGGGGTCGCACAGAGTCGGACACAACTGAAGCGACTTAGCAGCAGCAGCATAGGTCAAAATGAACAAAAAGTTACTCTCATCAAATACAGAGTGTGAATAGATCAAACGATTTCTTCAATAAGTAAATATTTCAATTGTTGATCAGAATAATGGGAATAAAAAACAATTGCTCCTATTAAATGCCCAACTCAGAAGCAACAAATGGAATCCTGGCCTGCCCAATAAAACAAATTACATTTATATAACTTAAAAAGTTGGTAAAAATAAAAAACTGGGGACCTTTGAGCTTCCCTGGTCGCTTAGATGGTAAAGAATCTGCCTGCAATGCAGGAGACTCATGTTTGATCCATGTGGGGAAGATACCCTGTAGAAGGAAATGGCAACCCATTCCAGTATTCCTGACTGGAGAATCCCACTGACAGAGGAGGCTGGCAGGCTACAGTCCATGGGGAACTTAACTATATCTGTGAGAAAATGACCCTAGAAAATTACCATCATGTCCTTTTGACAGTGGAATACTTTCTAGAAAAGCATAATTTGCTTTAAATCATCATTATTACCATTCATTTGATGAGCATAGCCAAAAACTTTGCTTGACACCACAATCATTTTCAAATGGGCAAAGAGATTATAAAATCTACCCTTTCTATTTTAAGAGCAAACAACAAAGTATTTTACTATTACTCTTGCATGTTTCACAACCAATCTTCCAAGATCAGTTTTGACTAAGGTTATATATGTGACTGAAAGCATTTAGGTTCTTGATAATACACAGACACACAACAAAAAATACAAAGAATCATTTGTACCCACAAAAGTAAATGTGCTATTATTAGAAGGGAAACTATTTGAATAAATACCAAACAGTAAATAGTTTTAAATAAAAATAAGCAATGTTAATACAGAACACTGGAATGGTGTTTTGTGGAACATTTATTTTGTGGCTCTATTAGCAGAATATTACAAAAAATAGTGAAACATTTCTAGATTTTAGAAGTCATTTCAAGCAGCCATATGTTAGAATGGCTAAATATGTAAAAAAAATGGCTTTAAAATACTGTAATAAATGTCACTACCTATGATTGACTTTGCTGTTGTTTAGTCAATAAGCTGCCTGACCCCATGGACTACAGCACTCCAAGCTCGTCTCTCCTTCACTATCTGTCAGAGTTGCTCAAATTCATGTCCATTGAGTTGATGATGCTATCTAACCATCTCATCTTCTGCCACCCACTTCTCCATTTGCTTTCAATCTTTTCCAGCATAAGAGTCTTTTTCAGTGAGTTTGCTCTTTGCATCAGGTAGCCAAAATATTGGAGTTTCAGCTTCAACATCCTGTCCTTCCAATGAATATTCAGGGTTGATTTCCTTTAGGACTGACTGGTTTGATCTCCTCCCAGTCCAAGTGACTCTCAAAGAGTCCTCTCCAGTACCACAATTTGAAAACATCAATTCTTCAGTGCTCAAGCTTCTTTATGATCCAATTCTCATATTCATACATGACTACTGGAAAAACCATAGCTTTGTCTATATGGACTTTGTCAGCAAAGTGATGTCTCTGCTTTTTAATATGTGCCTAGGTTTGTCATAGCTTTTCATCCAAGGGGCAAATGTTTTTAATGACATGGCTGTGGTCACCATCCACAATGATATTAGATCCCCAAAAAGAAAATCTGTCACTGCTTCTACTTTTTCTTTCGATTTGCATGAAGTGATGGGACCAGATGCAATGATCTTAGTTTTTTATAATGCTGTTGAGTTTCAAGCCAGCCTTTTTACTTTTTTCTTTCATCTTCATCAAGGGGCTCTTTAGTCCCTCTTTGCTTTCTGCCATTAGGGTAGTATCATCTGTGTATATGGAGTTATTGATATTTCTCCTGGCAATCTTGATTCCAGCTTAAGCTTCACCCAGCCTGGCATTTCGCATGATGTACTCTGCATAGAAGTTTAATAAGCAGAGTGATAATATACAGCATAGACCTAGATTTCTGTGATGTTGAATGGTTTGCCTTGGAAACAAACTGAGATCACGCTTTCTCTTGAGATTTCACGCAAGCACTGCATTTCAGACTCTTTTGTTGACTCTGAGGGCTATTCCACCTCTTCTAAAGGATTCTTGTCCACAGTAGTAGGTATAATGGTCATCTGATTAAATTCACCCATTCCCATCCATTTTAGTTCACTGATTCCTAAGATGTTGATGTTCAATCTTGTTATCTCCTATTTGATCGTATCCAGTTTATCTTGATTCATGGACCTAATATTCCAGGTTCCTATGCAATATTGTTCTTTACAGCTTTGAACTTTACTTTCACCACCAGACACATCTACAACCGAGGGTTGTTTCTGCTTTAGCCCAGCCAGTTCATTCATTCTGGAGCTATTAGTAATTTCCCTCTGCTTTTCCTCAGTAGCATACCAGA
The DNA here is from genome assembly GCA_006408695.1 of Aepyceros melampus. NCBI lineage: Eukaryota > Metazoa > Chordata > Mammalia > Artiodactyla > Bovidae > Aepyceros > Aepyceros melampus. The sequence goes on from SJXQ01008845.1 coordinate 503,409, forward strand.
CATCTTCCAACCTGGGGAGCTCACCTTCCAGCCTCATATCTTTTTGCCTTTCATACTGTTCATGAGGTTTTCCAGCCAAGAATACTGGAGTGGTTTGCAATTTCCACCAGCCACGGACCGCATTTGTCAGAACGCTTCACCGTGACCTGTGTGTCTTGGGTGGCCCTGCACACATGGCTCATAGTTTTATTGAGATACACAAGCCCCTTTGCCACAACAAGGCTGTGATCCATGAAGGGGCAGGATTGACTCCTTAGCAAATATTCTTAATTTTATCATTGCATATTGATGGAATTGGCTCATTCTTTTTCTTTTCTAGCCTGGCTTTGTGAATTATAAAGTTAACATATATACCTTTAAGATTTATCATTCAGCAAGAAAATAACAAGCCATTATCAGTAGTTTAATCTTATAATTGCACTATTTATGGTAATTTCAAAATGTATTTTATGGAGTTAAAAATCAGCATATAGAATTTGATAATATATTTATCACACCTAGTTAAAAAAAATCTGACTATTTAAATCCTCTATTTTAAAAACTGTCTTATCAATTGACAAGAAATTTATAAAAATAACCTTTAAACATATGAATAAATGTTCACTTCACTCATGAGAAATGCAAATTAAAACTACATTAAGATGCCGTCTCTCACCTGTCACACTGGTAAAAAAAATAAAAAAAAATAGCATCCTTTTTTGCAGGGTTGTGGGGACATAGGCACTTTCACATATTGCTGATGGAAAGAAAATTGGTACAATTCTTCTGAGATGTTATTTTACATCTAAAGTAATTACATTTGTGTTTACATTTTGACCCAGTGACTCAAATTCCAGAAATTTTTCCTGAAGATTCATCTCCAATAATATGAAAATATGTAATACAGAAGTTTGATTTAACTGTGATTGAAAATATTGGAAACATCCTAAATGGCCACTCATAAGTTGTTGAATAAGTTATGGTATAATACATCCACACAATGGACATTCTTTTATTTAAAAGGAATGAGGAAGATATTTATGAACTAATGGAGAGTGATTTCAGGATATTGTTAAGCACAGCACTATGTCAGGCAGATATTTGTGGTTTAAAGCTTTTAAAAAATGTATTTGTTATACTTTGTTAGTAAATACTCCTTTTTATAACTAATTTTGTCTTCATAATTATGTTTTCTTTTTCTTAAACAAATTTAAAAAATCCCTAATTTCTATAAACTTTTGGCTATACAAAACCAGCATTTTCTTCAGACTTGTGGCCTATGAGAGGTAAATAAAACATGTTATTGTCTTTTATTTGATTTTCCTGATAGATATTTCATCAAAGTTACTCCAAAGTATTTTTCTAAAGCAGCAGTTTTCAAACCTACCTAGGCACCCCAATCAGTTGTAGACCTTTAGGAGAAGAGAGATTACTGAGCAACACACAAGTCTGTGTGCTGTTCAGGACCCTGTAGCTGATTCTGAGACACTCCCATTTGGGAAGCTCCACTGAGCATATGTTTGCAAAATAAAGAATAAAATTATTTTTGCTCTGTAGTTCTTGTCTAGCAGTTTGTGATAATTATCAATAATTTTAAAATCAGAGCTTAACTAATTCGCCAAAGTGCCTTGTCCTGAAATTGAGAGATTTTAAGAACAAAGTTTTAAGCGAGATTTTAAGAACAAAGTTTTAAGCAAGATTTTAAGCAATCTCCGGAAGCTGGTGACGGACAGGGAAGCCTGACGGGCTGCAGTCCATGAAGTCACAAAGAGTCAGACTGAGTAACTGAACAACGACAAGAACAAAATAAATAGTAATGATGAGTTTCATGCAGCAGTTTAGTAAAATAATACCTGGACTGAAAGTCAGTCCTTAGGAACTGATTCCGGCTTCTGATTTGTCCCTGGTTTGTGAGTTGGTAAGGTTGTTAATGTCTGTATCTGGCTTCTCTTTTTTAAAATGTGTACAGTTTGGTCTTTTTTACATAGCACTGAGGATCAATGAAGATACATGATATAAAGTTTTCTTAAACACAAGTAGGTATCATAGTTATGAACATAATTCTCATTATGCATTGAAAGTCTGTATCTATCATATTTTTTAAAATTTTAATTGTATATTTAGCTGTACCCTTTTATATATTAATACTATCTATCATATATCTATCTCTTTCCATTCATTCATCTCTCCCATCATCTTCCTTGTGAATTAAAACAAAGGATGATGTTTGGTTACTTGGAATACTATGTTTGCCTATATTAATGCCAGTGTCAGCATCAGGCAACTCACAGAAGATTTGCGATAGAGTCATATACTGAACATCTAAGGCAATACAGAAATAACACTCCTTGTGATGAAAAGGAGTTCCACACTTCTTTAAAAGGCAGATGAATGATTATGTTCCATATGATCTAATAAAAACATTTACATCTGTTAAACATATATCTTTCATAAATCCTGGCAGCATCAAATACAATTCACAAACAGTTATATTAGTATATAATTGCCTTATTTTCTGATGCATATTGTGTGCTATTATTTCAGAAAACATTCCAGGCAAAATCGTATTTATCTTAGATAAATATATCCTGTATATTTTCAATACAGTGAGAGAAGTCACCACAATAATTTAAAAACCACATATGGTTGAGAAAAATGCCAAAGGGGAAATTAATTTTGATTTTGGTGGTGTGTTTCCTGAGCTGGAACCGAATTCTGAATTGCTGGTGGCATTCACACTTCTTCATTACTGCCGTTAGCAATTTTTTATCTACTTCTGGAGTCTAAAAAAGCTTAGTGTATCAAAGAGATGCTAAATTCATATATAACTTCTGATACTGCTTTATGAAAATGATTCATTAATAAGCAACATGCAGAGCTCTCTGAAATGTGGAGTCCCAACTCATAGAAGACATTTCTCAATCTTTTCTCTTTTCAGATTTTCTTATTTTGAATATATTCAAAGTAAAATCATGGCTATTGTAATTTTATAGCATATTTAAAGATGAGAACATGGTGTTAATTTACTTTTCATATAACCATATTCTGCATTCTGATCCTTGGGTGGCTTTCACATTTTTTTCATTGAGAGCAACTATAAGAAACGCAGCTAAAAGCAGCTAGTTTATATCCTCACATAGTACACAAGCCACCCTCCTTTGCAACAAACATGCATAGGTATAGAAACAAATATTTGAAATAATATATTGACTTATTATTACAATTTTTAGTTGTTCTATTTTCTCCTATTCTGTGTCTTGTAAAATACTGGTCACTCAACTAAATTGACTTACTCTTCCACCAACCTGCAGCTAGAAAAACCTGCCTTATTGGTGTTTCTCAAAACTACTTGGAGTTCTGAGTCTGGCAACAGTACACTAAAGCTGCAACAATCAGAGATTAGCATCGTGCCTGGGCAAGGATGCCAAGCAAATTTGTAAAGAATTCCATATTTTTTAAAAAGTCATTTCGGGAAGTGTCCAATCATGGATGGATGGACAAGCAAAATGTTACACACACAAACAATAGAATATCAATCAACCTTTAACAGGAAGAAAATGATGGCTTATGCTACAACATGAAGGACTGTGGGAAACATTATGCTAAATGGAATAAGCCAGTTCACAAAAGAACAAATATTGTATGATTCTACCTGTATAAAATAACTAGAGTAACCAAATTTATAGTGGCTGGAAATAGAATAATAGCTGCCCAGGGGCTGGGAGAAGGGCAAATGAAGGTATAGAGTTTCAGTTCTGCAAGATGAGAAGAGTTCTAGATATGGATGGTAAAATGTTTGCATCAAAATATGAATGTGCTTAATACCACTAAATTTTACTCTTAAAAATAATTAAAGTGGTAAGTTTTATATGTATTTTATCACAGTTACAAAAAAAGTCACTAGAAAAAATCAAATTTTACTGATATACTTCAGATTTTTTGACTCAGAGGTGGGACCCTGTATCTGGGAATTTTTAAGAGCTATCTGGGTAAATTTAACGGAAATCACTGTTTTAGGATATAATTATGACTCTCCCTCCCAACACCAACATTCTTTTGCCATTTCTCTGAAAGAAACAAAAAGTATATGGTGAGGTCCTGCAGATCCTAACTCAATCTGGATCAGTATACTTTTTAAAAAGATTAAAATCTTTTCAGGTGGGAAACTAGTTTTAGAGTGTGCGATTACAGATATGATTTAGAGAATGTGATTACAGTTTCCTTTTCATTATAGGGGACTGGAAGGCAAAAGTAGGAAGTCAAGACACCTGGAGTAACAGGAAATTTGGCCATGGAGTACAGAATGAAGTAGGTCAAAGACTAATAGAGTTTTGCCAAGAGAACACACTGATCATAGCAAACACCCTCTTGCAACAACACAAGAGAAGACGCTACACATGAACATCACCAGAAGGTCAATACCAAAATCAGATTGATTATATTCTTTGCAGCTAAAGATGGAGAAGCTCTATACAGTCAGCAAAAGCAAGACCGGGGGCTGACGATGGCTCAGATAATGACCTCCTTATTGCCAAATTCAGACTTAAATGGAAAAAGTAGGAAAAACCACTAGACCATTCAGGTATCAGTTAATTTCAGTTCAGTGGTTCAGTCATGTCTGACTCGTTGCAATCCCATGAACTGCAGCATGTCAGGCCTCCCTGTCTATCACCAACTCCCAGAGTTTACCCGAACTCATGTCTATAGAGTCGGTGATGCCATCCAAACATCTCATCCTCTGTCATCCCCTTCTACTCCTGCCTTCAATCTTTCCAACATCAGAGTCTTTTCTAATGAGACAGTTCTTTGTATCAGGTGGCCAAAGTATTGGAGTTTCAGCTTCAGCATCAGTCCTTCCAATGAATATTCAGGATTGATTTCCTTTAAGATGGACTGGTTGGATCTCCTTGCAGTCCAAGGGACTCTCAAGAGTCTTCTCCAACACCACAGTTCAAAAGCATCAATTCTTAGATGCTCACCTTTCCTTATAGTCCAACTCTCACATCCAAACATGACTACTGGAAAAACCATAGCCTTGACTAGACAGACCTTTGTTAGCAAAGTAATGTCTCTGCTTTTTAATATGCTGTTCAGGATCATCATAGCTTTACTTCCAAGGAGTAAGCATCTTTTAATTTTATGGCTTCAGTCACCATCTGCAGTGATTTTGCAGCCCCCAAAATAAAGTCTGTCACTATTTCTACTGTTTCTCCATCTATTTGCCATGAAGTGATGGGACCATAGGCCATGACCTTAGTTTTCTGAATGTTGAGCTTTAAGCCAACTTTTTCACTCTCCTCTTTACTTTCATCAAGAGGCTCTTTAGCTCTTTACTTTCTTCCATAAGGGTGGTGTCATCTGCATATCTGAAGTTATTGATGTTTCTCCTGGCAATCTTGATTCCAGCTTGTGTTTCATCCAGCCCAGCATTTCACATTATGTACTCTGCATGTGAATTAAATAAGCAGAGTGACAACATACAGCCTTGATGGGCTTGCAAAGAGTCAGACACAACTGAGTGACTGAACTAAAACTGAAATGGAGATGAGTGCAATTGTGTGGTAGTTTGAGAATTCTTTGGCATTGCCTTTCTTTGGGATTGCAATGAAAACTGAGCTTTTCCAGTCCTGTGGCCACTGCTGAGTTTTCCATATTTGTTGGTATATTGAATGCAGCACTTTCACAGCATCATCTTTTAGGATTTGAAATACCTCAATTGGAATTCCATCACCTCCATTAGCTTAGTTCCTAGTGATGCTTCCTAAGGCCGTTCAGGTATGATCTAAATCAAATCCTTTATGATTATACAGTGAAAGTGAGAAATAGATTCAAGGGATTAGATCTGCTAGACATAGTGTCTGATGAACTATGGATGGAGGTTCATGATACTGTACAGGAGACAGGGGTCAAAACCATCTCCAAGAAAAAGAAATGCAAAAAAAGCAAAACGGCTGTCTGGGGAGGCCTTACAAATAGCTGAGAAAAGAAGAGAAATGAAAAGCAAAGAAAAAAAGGAAAGATATACCCATCTGAATGCAGACTCCCAAAGAACAGCAAAGAGAGATAAGAAAGACTTCCTCAGTGATCAGTGAAAAGAAATTGAGGAAAACAATAGAAGGGGAATGACTAGAGATCTCTTTAAGAAAATTAGAGATACCAAGGGATCATTTAATTTAAAGATGGGCTCAATAAAAGACAGAAATGCTATGGACCTAACAGAAGGAGAAGATATTAAGAAGAGCTGGCAAGAATACACGGAAGTATACAAAAAAAATATCTCCATGACCCAGATAATCATGATGGTGTGATCACTCACCTAGAGCCAACATCCTGGAATGTGAATTCAAGTAGGCCTTTGGAAGTATCACTAGGAACAAAGCTAGTGGAGGTGATGGAATTCCAGTTGAGCTATTTCAAATCCTAAAAGATGATGCTGTGAAAGTGCTGCACTCAATAAGCCAGCAAATTTGGAAAACTCAGCAGTGGCTTTAGGACTGGAAAAGGTCAGTTTTCATTCCAATCCTAAAGAAAGCCAAAGCCAAAGAATGCTTTAACTACCACACAATTGCACTCATCTCCCACACTACTAAAGTAATGCTCAAAAGTATCCAAGCCAGGCTTCAACAGTACATGAAACATGAACTTCCAGATGTTCAAGCTGGATTTAAAAATGGCAGAGGAACCAGAGATCAAATTGCCAACATACTCTGGATTATTGAAAAAGCAAGAGAGTTCCAGAAAATCATCTATTTCTGCTTTATTGACTATGCCAAAGACTTTGGCTGTGTAGACTGCAACCAACTGTGGAAAATTCTTAAAGAGATGGGAATACCAGCCCACATGATCTGCCTCTTGAGAAATCTGTATCCAGGTCAGGAAGCAACGGTTAGAACTGGACATGGAAGAACAGACTGGTTCCAAATTGGAAAGGAATACATCAAGGCTGTATATTGTCACCCTGCTTATTTAACTTACATGCAGAGTACATCAAGGGAAATGCTGGGCTAGATGAAGCACAAGCTGGAATCATGTTTGCCAGGAGAAATATCAATAACCTCAGATATGCAGATGACACCCCCCTTATGGCATAAAGCAAAGAAGAGCTAAAGAGCCTCTTGATGAAAGTGAAAGAGGAGAGTGAAAAAGTTGCCTTAAAACTCAACATTCAGAAAACAAATATCATGGTCTATGGCACCCATCACTTCATGGCAAATAGATGGGGAAACAGTGAAAACAGTGACAGACTTTATTTTGGGGTGCTCCAAAATCACTGCAGATGGTGATTGAAGCCATGTAATTAAAAGACACTTACTCCTTGGAAGAAGAGTTTTGAACAACCTGGACAGTTATTAAAAAGCAGAGACATTACTTTGCCAACAAAGGTCTGTCTAGTCAAGGCTATGGTTTTTCCAATGGTCATGTATGGATGTGAGAGTTGGACTATAAGGAAAGCTGAGTATCAAAGAACTGATGCTTTGGAAATGTGGTATTGGAGAAGACTCTTGAGAGTCCCTTGGACTGCAAGGAGATCCAACCAGTCTATCCTAAAGGAAACAGCCCTGATTATTCATTAGTAGGACTGATGTTGAAGCTGAAACTCCAATCCTTTGGCCACCTGATGAGAAGAGCTGACTCATTTGACAAGACTGATGCTGGGAAAGATTTAAGGTGGGAGGAGAAGGGGACGAGATGGTTGGATGGCATCACGGACTCAATGAACATTAGTTTGAGTAAACTCCAGGAGTTGGTGATGGACAGGGAGGCTTGGCATGCTGCAGTCCATGGGGTCACAAAGAGTCAGACTGACTGAGCAACTGAAATGAACTGAACTGATTACAGATATGGACACTGAGTATAGACAAAAGAACCTTTTCTGGAGGAGACAAAAACTAATTTTAAACTAAAACACACAATGGACAGGTTCCAAATTGGGAAATAGTATGTCAAGTCTATATATTGTCATCCTGTTTATTTTAGTTATTTGCAGAGTGCATCATACAAAATGCTTGGCTGAATGAGGCACAAGTGGAATCAAGATTGCAGAGAAAAATATCAATAACCTCAAGTATGCAGATTATAACACCCTTATGGCAAAAAGCAAAGAGGAACTGAATAGCCTCTTGATGAAAGTGAAAAAGAAGAGTGAACATATTGCCTTAAAACTCAACATTTAAAAAACTAAGATTGTGGCATCCGGTCCCATCACTTCATGGCAAATAGATGCAGAAACAATGAAAAAAATGACAGGCTTTATATGAGAGGCTGCAAAATCTCTGCAGATTATGACTGCAGCCATGAAATTAAAAGACACTTGCTCTGTGAAAGAAAAGCTACAACCAACCCAGATAGCATGTTATAAAGCAGAGATGTACTTTGCCAACAAAGTCCATCTAGTCAAAGCTATGGTTTTTCCAGTAGCTATGTTTGGATGTGAGAGTTGGAATATAAAGAAAACTGAGAGCCAAACAATTTATGCTTTTGAACTGTAGTGTTGGAGAAGACTCTTGAGAGTTCCTTGGACTGCAAGGAGATCAAACCAGTCAATCTGAAAGAAAATCAGTCAATGTTTATTGGAAGGACTGATACTGAAGCTGAAGCTCCAATACTTTAGCCACCTGATGCAAAGAACTGATTCATTGAAAAAGGCCCTAATGCCGGAAAAGATCGTAGGCAGGAGGAGAAGAGGACAACAGAGGATGAGATGGTTGGATGGCATCACCAACTGGATGGACATGAGTGTGAGCAAGCTCCAGGATTTGGTGATATACAGGGAAGCCTGGTGTGCTGCAGTCCATGGGGTCACAAAGAGTTGGACTCAACTGAGTGACTGAACTTAACTAAAAACACACAAAGTCGAGTGCTGGTTCTCTTCCTCGTAGACATAGTAAGGGTCTCCTCTTCAGCTACTGCCTTATTCCATGTGGGCTGTTGTAATACCAGAGATGAGGTGGCTTATAAAACAATAGTTAGTTTTCACAGTTCTGGAGGCTACAAAGTCTGATATTGTGGTGCCAGCAGATTTTACATCTGGTGAGAGCCTGCTTCCCAGACTAAATCTTTTTTGCAAATCTCATATGGCTGTAGGGGTAAGGGATCATTTTAGGTGTTACTTTGTTTTAATACGGGGCTTCCTTCATAGCTCAGTTGGTAAAGAATTTGCCTGCTATGCAGGAGACCCAGGTTCCATCCTTGGGTTGGAAAGATACCCTGGAGAAGGAAATGGAAACCCACTCCAGTACTTGTGCCTGGAGAATGCCATGGACAGAGAAGCCTGGCAGGCTATAGTCCATGGGATCGCAAGAGTCAGACACGACTTAGCAACTAAACTACTACCACCAGTAAGGGTACTAATCCCATTCTTGAGGGCTTTACCCTCATGACCTAATAACCTCCAAAGACCTCACCTCTGAATAGTACTAGAACTGGTCATTACAATCTGACATATGAATTTTGGGAAGACACAATCAGAACATAGCTATCTTTTTTGTGTGTGTTTTATATACCAGTCTTATACATACATGAGTTCATATAACATTCCAGTGTTCCAGTTAGGATTTATATGTTTATTTTATTGATGAGGAAACAGAGGCTCAAAGAGATTAATACCTTGTCCAATGTCAGAAAGCCCATACTTGGTGCAATCTATGTCTTTCTGGCCCCCCAAAACTTTAATCTTTTCAACACTATCCTCCTTCTCTGCACAAATTTATTCCATTTTTTCCACGGCACAGTGGATGAGACCTCATTATTGTCATTTTAAAAATAAGAAAAGAACCTCAGGGAGATGACTTTATGAAGGTCACACAGGAAGCCTTCTACATTTTGATTTGATTTTCACCCATAAAATAGAGCTATTTTACCTCTGAGAAATATATTGAAGAAACCAAATAAAATTGAATGTCATAAAAATAATGCAAGAGTGAAATCTTGATTAATAAGTAAGTGCCAGGCAGCTATAGTTAATTGAAGGTTAACTAGAGGCTTCTTTTTGTTTTAACCTTTAATGTTGAAGATCCTTTCAGAACAGATTGAGCCAAATCCTGGTTTATGTTTAGTGTAATGAACACAGTTAAATATTTTTTTGAATTTTTTTAAACTTCTGTATATCTTTATAGGTGTAGATCATACAGGATATTGATTTGAATTTTTATTGAGGTCAGGAAAAAATGAAAAATGACTCTTTTGACCAATCTTTAATACCACCTCGTATGGTCTCTTTCTTTAAAATAAAGCACCAAAACAGTTCCAGGTCTAATTTATTTCTTGAGGGGGGTGGGGCTAGTGGGTGGGGCTAGCTAGGGGAGAGTGGTTTTGTTTTGTTTTTGATACTGATTCAAAGAAGTTAGTCTATATAAGACAATTATACTTTAAGTTCCTCTCCAAATGGAATTGTAGGCTGGAGAACTAGTGCCATTTTTCTACTTATATATTCTCATATCGAGGAAAAGATGTATTTAAAACATCTATTGATTGTTCAAGATAATAAAAACCTGTAAGCTTCCTCATTTATTAGGAAAAATAGAAAGGTGCTGTTTTCTCAGAGACCAGAGAAGTCCCAGTTTGAACAGCTGACCTCAATCTCCCTTTGCCCAGAGTGACAGCCATCAACCTTCCCTCTATTCACCATCCATTGTTTTTACTATTTTCGTTAACATACATCTATTGAACTAGAGGGATGAATAATATGACATGGGAAGGAGTGATGACATAATCAAAGAGATATACACTAGAAATGGCTACTACAATTGCTTTTGATGTCTTTATTGGCTGTTTGACACCAGAGACTTATAGATTAGCAAAACATGTATAGAAATAGATTTCATTGTTCAGTGATTCTCAAATGGATACTAAAATATTTTAGATAACTTTACTCTGTCATAAGACTATAGTTTAAAAGTCTAACCAAACATTTTCTGTTAAGAAATGTCCCCTACATTGGATTATTATAGAGCACTCTGTCTAAGCACTAGATTGGAAGTCTCTTTGTGACCCAGTTCTGATAAGGTAGTCTCTTCTTCCTTGCCGGCCAGATGGTGCTAGTGGAAAGAACCTGCCTGTCAATGCAGGAGATGCCAAAGATGGAGGTGGATCCCTTGATGGGGAAGACCCTCTGGAGGAGGGCATGGCAACCCACTTCAGTATTCTTGCTTGGAGAATCCCATGGACAGAGTCTAGTGGGCTACAGTCCATGGGGTCACAAAGAGTTGGACATGACTGAAGCAACTTAGCCTGCACACACAAGCAGCTGAATTCTACTGATGTCATATTGTATTTGTCTTGATTGAATCTTTCATTCTAGATATAGTCTTAACAGGCTTCCCTGATGGCTCAGATGGTACAGCATCTGACTGCAATGCAGGACGTGGGGTTTGATCCCTGGGTCACAAAATCCCCTGGAGAAGGGAATGGCAATCCACTCCAGCATTCTTGCCTGGAGAATTCCATGGACAGAGGAGCCTGGCGGGCTAGGCTCCCCTGTCCAAGGGCAGAGGATTCTTGGGGTCACAAAGAGTCAGACACGACAGAGCGACTAAGGCTCACACATAGTCTTAACACTCTACAGAAAAACCATAAAGCCAAGATGTGGTAGAGTTTATAGGATGGTTTGTGTATGCTGGCTACTAACTGACCATGTTTACAGAAGAATTTTATTTTCAATTATTTAGAAAATTTGCTTTCTTTGCTTAAAAAGATGCTACAAAAACAGTATCTAACCTTCTTCTTAAAACTATTGGTGATTGATTTCTACCCAAGAGCCCTAAATAATTGTATATCCAGATTGTTTATAACAAGATACATCCATTATAAATAAGATACATCTAAATAAAGCTTGAGTGTGCATTCCTAAAGATATTCAGACACTGAATAGACTAAATAATCAATAAAATCTCTTCAACTCTGAAAACATGGAACTCTTCCTATGAGCCTACATTCAGAACATTCTTAGAAAAGAAATTACTTCTCTGGAACATTCTGAAGACTAGAAATGACCTTGCCAAGAAGAGTTTGCTCACACTTATATTCTTTGGTCGATGGTTCTTTTAGAGAAGCTGTTTTTGCTATAACAGAAGTAGACCTTAAGTGTGAATATAGAAATTCCGATGGTAACTTCGTCCCAGCATTTAGTATGGAAGCTGTTGTAATCAGGGAGTCCACTGAAGAGGCAGTGATAGAATCTGGCTGTCAGAAAAGAAGCTGAAGGCTGTCTCAGTCAGTGTGAAAAGTAACCTAAACTTCTACTGCAAATAATCTTCTTAGAGAAGGAGCAGGATTGCCATCAGTTTTCCTCTCCATAGTCTTCTCAGCCTTCCTGTTGCAATCCGAAATCTCTGCTTTCAGGTTGAGCTTAAAGTTTACCTGAGTCTCTCATTACAATATTTAAAAACTGTGAGGGAGATGTCAAATGACCTGGCAGAAAGATCTACAACCAGGCATCTAATTCAAACAGGTTTGAAAGACACAGGATTCATATTCCTAACATTTTGCCTATAAAATCAATTGCCTTCTATGTCTAGTTGCGAAGAGTTAACAAATCCATGTAAAACCCCAAACTTACATTTTTCAGCAGAAAATCTGGCTCCACGTTTGTGAGAGTTATTTATGTTATTAAGAGGGCTAAATGTCACTTATATTTATCACCACATTTGTAGAGCTGGATATCAGATATCTTAATCTTCAAAGCTGTTATATTTTGTGGTTGGAGACATATTCTACCAAACCACTCCTTTTT